>CM057449.1:370085000-370662500 GCA_016271365.2 Neoceratodus forsteri | reverse complement strand
TTTTCAACATTGCCATTTTTTCACACCTCCTTCAAAACAGTGCCATTGCCATTTTCCACAACCTGCCCAAAATGTGTTTTCGCACCTGTGGCACCTAAGAGCATGTTTTCTTTGTGAAATCACTTTTTGGGACAAGTGAACAAAATGACACTGGCACTCTTCGAGAGGAGGGGTCCAAAAAAGGCCATGTTAAAAATTTGGTGTATCAACTCCAAAAAATGGCTAGGTTATACCTGGGCAATGAATCATTTATACTCACATACATAGATACATAGACAGTGTCGGCAGATAAGGGCCTATGGCCCACCTAGTCTGCCCATTTGAGCTTGTAAGTTCAGTTTGTTTTCCTAGAAGTCTATTTCCCCTTACCCCTGACCTCTAGAATTCCTTTATGTCTATCCCATGCATTCTTAAATCCCGTGATTGTTTCAGCCCCCACCACTTCCTCTGGCAGGGTGTTCCACTTGTCCACCACCCGTTCTGTGAAGAAATTCTTTCTCATGTTTCCTCTGAATCGTCCTCCTCCAACTTCATCCCATGCCCTCTAGTCCTGAAACATCTTTTTCGCTTAAAAATAGTGTTTTCCTGCACCCTGTTCCTCCCTGTAAGATACTTGTATGTCTCTATCATATCCCCTCTCTCCCTCCTCTCCTCCAGGGAGTACATGTTCAGTTCCTTCAACCTGTCTTCATAGGATTTGTGATGCAACCCATGCACCATCTTTGTTGCCCTCCTCTGAACCTTCTCTACCCTGTCTATGTCCTTACGTAGGTATGGTCTCCAGAACTGTACACTGTACTCCAGGTGGGGCCTCACTAGTGTCTTGTATGGAATTATGACCTCCCTTTCCTGCTGGTGATGCCCCTGCCTATACATCCCAGCATCCTATTTGCTTTACCTGATGCCTTGTCACACTGTTTCTTACCTTGAGGTCATCAGAGATGACAACCCCAAGATCCCTTTCCTGCTTGGTGCATGCTATATCCTCACCCCCAACTGATATATTGTGCCAGGGTTTTGTGCCCCATATGCATTATCTTGCACTTCTTTGCATTGAATTTCAACTGCCAAACCCTTGACCATTCTTCAAGTTTCTGCAGGTCCTTCTCATTCTGTCTACACCCTCTGGTGTGTCTACTCTGTTACAGAGCTTGTGTCATCAGCGAACAGTGAAATTCTGCCTTCTATATCCTGTGCAATGTCACTGATGAAGATGTTGAATAGGACCGGTCCCAGCACTGATCCCTGTGGTACCCCACTGGTCACTCTTCCCTCTGTGGAGTGACAGCCATTTACCACCACCCTCTGTGTCCTGCCACCCAGCCAGTTACCTACCCACCACACTACTGTCCTGCCCACACCCATATTCCCAGTTTGTGTAATAGTCTTCTATGTGGCACAGTGTCAAAGGCCTTGCTGAAGTCCAGATAGGCCATGTCCACTGCCCTCCCTGATCCACCTCCTAGTCACCCAGTCAAAAATTCAATGAGGTTGGTCTGACATGACCTCCCCTGGTGAAACCATGCTGCCTTGGGTCCTGTGGTCCATTGACAACCAGATGTTCCACCAATCTCTCCTTCAGTAGTGCTTCATGATCTTTCCCACTACCGAGGGTGAGGCTGACTGGTCTGTGTTCCCTGCTTCCTCTTTGTTCCCACTTTTGTATAAAGGGACTACATCTGCTGTCCTCCAGTCTTTGGGTACCTCCCTGTTTCCAGTGATTGGCTGAACAGGATAGCCAGAGGTTCAGCCACCACCTCTCTTAGTTCTTTAAGGACCCTGGGTGCACCCATCTGGCCCCATTGCTTTGTCAACTCTTATTACTTCCAGTTCCTTCAGGACCCTTTCTCGTGTAAAGGACTTGTGTCCATTTCTGCACCATTCTTACCCCTTGTACTCCCTTCAGACCCATTACCCCCTCTTCCTTAGTAAAGACGGAGCAGAAATACCTGTTCAATATGTCAGCTTTATTGTTGTCACTCCCGGCTCCCATCCTCCCCTTCAGTCTAACTATCCCTCCTTTATCCTTCTTTTTCACTTATGTACCTGTAAAGGTTTTGTCCCCTTTAACCACTGATTTTGCAATGTGTTCTTCTGTCTGAGCTTTGTCTTCCTTACTGACTTCCTGCCTCCCTTGTTTCTCCTGGTACTTCTCCCTATCCCCTTCTGCCTGTGTCTTTTGTATTGCCTGAATGCAGTCTTTTTGGCTTTCACTTTCTTTGCTACCTCTTTGGAAAACCATAATGGTCTCCTCTTTCTTTCCTCTTGCTAACCTGCTTAATGCATAATTCTGTTGTTCTTATACTCCCATTTTAAATACTGTCCACTGTTCCTCAATCCCTGATTCCTGTCCATTCCCTAATGCCTCTTTCAGCATCTCCCATTTTCCCAAAGTCTGCCCCCTAAAATCCAGGATACGTGTTTTGTGTGATTTGGTTCTGCTCTTTCTGTGATTTCAAACCACAATGACTGGTGGTCACTGTTACCCAGGTGCTCCCCCACTGTTACCCCATCACACTGTCCCTGTTTGTGAGCACAAGGTCCAGTATTGCCTTCTGCCGAGTTGGTTCCATGACCAGTTGCTTGAGGAAGGCACCCTGAAGGAGTCCAGGATAAATCTGCTCCTAGTTGATGCTGCTGCTGGGATGCTCAGTCCACATCTGGTATATTGAAGTCTCCAACCAGTACTACCTCACCCTTGTCAGCCATCCTTTGGATGGCTAGCATCAACTCCCTATCTGTTTCTTCCTCCTGGGCTGGTGGTCTATAGACCACACCTGTGCGGATGGCTGGCCCCATTTTCCTTTCCAGCTTAACCCACAGTATCTCTCCCCCATTTTGTTTCTCCTGGATCTGTGTGGCCCTTATGTCATTTTTCACATAAAGTGCCACTCCTCCTCCCTTCCTGCCTGCTCTGTCTCTTCTGAATATGTTGTAGCCAGGTATGGCCATCATGTGTAACTTTGGTCATTTGGTAGCTCTTCACAGCCCTATCAGCTCTGGCTAGAGTTGCTTGCACACATGCATAAAGTGAACATTTTGTGACTACTCACTGAGAAGCAGCTGGGGAGGTGTGGCCCATGGCGGCCCATGCAGCTGAGCCTGCAGAAGGCATGCATGTGACAGGCCAATGAAGAGCAGGCGGATAATGACACAGTTCAGCCTGGCTGATGGACAAAAACTTGGTGTAGTTGTAAAGTTGGACCTGCACCTGTCACAGTGCAGCTGCCTCCTTTCATCTACAAGGTCCTGCACAGCAGCCAACTGAGTGGAGTCAGCATCAGTCTGATTCTGTTACATGTCATTGTGGGCACCCTGCTTTCCACTCCAGAAATGCAAATAATCTCAAACTGATGCTGCCCGCGTTCTCAGATGCCATCCAATTCCAGCACTTTAGTTGCCACTCCATGGCTCCAAATCATGCAACCTACTATGCTGCCATCAGTGCTGCTCTCAGAAACCCCTTTTTAATTTCTCACCTTTCATTCATAGACACATAGAAATAGAAGTTGATGGCAGATGAGGACTGCTTAGCCCATCCAGTCTGCCCATTTCTCCCTACCTATACCATTACCAAAGACTGTGCCCAATCTAAAGCTCTTTCTCCTTCTGCCCCTTCCTGTCCATTATAATTCCCATGTGCTGAATCCATATATTCTTGAACCCCACCACTGTTCTCACTCCAACCAACTCCACAGGAAGGCTGTTCCAGGAATCCACCACTCTTTCTGTGAAGAAGTACTTCCTCAGGTCTCTCCTTAATCTATTTCCCTTTAGCTGCATAGCATGACCCCTGGCTCTTGAGCACCTTTCCTTCTGAAAAATACTTCTCTCCTGTACCTTGTTTACCCCCACGAGGTATTAAAGGTCTATATTGCATCCTCCCTTTCCATCTTCTATTCCAATGTGTACATACTGAGGTCCTTTAGTCTCTTCTCATAGAGCTTTTTATGCAACTCCATACTATTTTTGTTGCCCTCCACTGGACTGTCTACACTCTGTCTACGACCTTCTAGAGACATGATCTCCAGAACTGGACACAGTACTATAAGTGAGGTCTTACCAGCAATCTTACAGAGGCAACACCACCTCCCTATTTCTGCTAGTGATACCCTCACTATGCACCCCAGCAACCCAGTAGCCCTCCCTATTGCCTTGTCGCACTGCCTGGCCACCTTTAGGTCATCCAGTATGATAACTCCCAGATCACTTTCCACTTGTTGGTCGTCCATACTTATTGGCAATGGCATGTAAACTCCACTCATTTTGTACTGTGCCCCTGGGTGTCTGTGTTCTATGTGCATTCTTTTGCACTTCTTTGCATTACAACCCAACTGCCATACTCTTGACCCATCTTCTAGTTTTCTCAGCATTCCACCCTCCTGGAGTATGCACCCTATTGCAAATTTTGGTATGATTCATAGACAGGCAGACCTTCCCTTCCAGCTCCTGTACAATGTCACTTATAAAGACATTAAAGAGAATTGGTCCCAGCACTGATAAATGAGGCACACTGCTGGTTGCCCTCCATTTCTCAGAGAGAACTCCATTTACCACCACCTTCTGTCAGCCTGTACGATGCTGGTTCGACAACATTTTCGTCGACCGGCATCAAGATAACAGGGTTTATGTTGACCGCAAGTTGCAGTCGACATAAATCCCGTTTGTCTTCCGGTCCTGTTTTTTTACCAGGGGGCTTCACCCCAGAAACCCCGTGCAGGTGGCTCTGCCCCTGGCATCCCCTGTAATAAAGATTATCAAGTTCGAGTCGGAGTTGATTCAGGGAGGAGGTACAGGACCGAGAGACAATGTGCCCCTGTCTCAGGTGCACCAACACAGCAATAAGTTTTACTGAGAAATGTATGATAAAATAGTCCTTCTGCATAGTAGATAATGACATCATGTTAATGACTTCATCTTGGATTTAGTGTGCAAAGGTTGTTAGTTGGTTGGATGAATTATTTTATTTTTTTGTTGTTGTTGCAGCCGTTAGGTTTCAGTGTGTATGTTTTGGGGTTGGGGAGCAGGACAAGAGTGACAAAGAAGTGTGTGTTTTGTTTTTTTTCAGTGAAGCACAAGGGATCATAAGACAATCGGTAGTACAGCATGAGCGGGCTTTGACTGTACTGTAGCACGAGTGAGCGGAGAGCTGGTGAAGCTGCACCACAATTCAAGGTGTAGTGGAATTTGTAAAAGCATTTTTTTTAAGCAGTTTAGCAGCGGTGGTAGAAGACAACAAAGGAGTGGTCCATTGTTTTACTGTGAGCTGGAGCAAGCAAACTGGGAAACAGGAAGGCAGCTAGACCGCAACTTGCCTGGAAGAACAATGTTGAACAATGAAGTGGGAAAGTTAAGGAAAGAACGCAAAGCAGGGGCTAGGAATTTGGATTCAGTTAGAGCAGATGAACTTGAATTTCTTTGGCCTGCATTAAATATCTTGTGTTGTAGAGAATGGCATGTGCGATTTGGTATGAGACGGACTATCGCTTAGAGAGGGAAAAAGCAGCTGGTATGCTGCAGAATGGGGGTCATAGGGATTTTGGGTGGTTGATGACTGGAGCGGCTGGCTGTCACCTCTTCCATGGGGTGACTGTAACTTTTAAAATGGGAGAGGAGTGCCAGGTAGCCAATAAGATTACAGGATTTGTGCCTGATTTTAATGCCCATTGTATACTTTGAAATATACTAATATTATAGTTGAGGCAATGTATTACTAAATAGATTGACATAATCCACAAGCAATGCGTGAGGCACAAATCAATTATGATTATATATTTCTGAAATATATTTCTTAATGTGTTTCAATAATTCAATATATTGACACACTTGACATAATTTAAAGTGTATTGAAATGTATTTAATTTTTGTAATAAAATATATTCTTCAATACATTTACCATACATTAGATCATTTACATTTTCTCTAATTACAAATATACAGTTTCAGTATATGCTAAAATACACTATGTGTCAAATTTCATCCAGTCAATGTATTTGTTAACATAGTAATATATATTTTTGTATACTTTGAGTTAGGAATATATTATGTCAGTATATTAAAAAATATATTTCATAATATATAATGCAATACATTACATTGGGACAATGTATTTCTCAATGTATTGACATACTTTAGCACATATTTATCAATATATTGCAATACATTCCATTTTCATAAGGTAATGTCACTGTTGCTGGCAGCTGTAATAACAAGTTTCAAATAGAACCTCCCCATCACCACCACCACCACCGCACTTGATTGGCTGAAGCCAGCCTCACACACAGTGGTTATTTCTTTAAGGAGTAATCCATGACAGGATGAAGGTTATGGTGGAGTTTGCCCATGCCTGGTGTGGTTTGTCATGAGGCTGCCTGCAGGCCATGGGACAAAACCACACCAGAGGTGGGTAAAACCCATTGCAACCCTCACTCTGGAATGGATTATTTTGATTATGAGATGGTCTGTTAAAAAATTAATGTTATGAAGCTATAAACAACATTTAATTTTTATTCTTAAGCATTTTTATTGATTTGTTATTGTAATTTCCTTCCTTCTATATTAAAAAGTCCCTTGTTGTTGGCAGATTATTGTTAGAGAAGCCCCACTAATGCTGGTCTGTTTATTTATGGTATCTTTTTCCATGTACCCATATACAAGTGTCTTATTGTATGTTATTTCTTTTACTTCATTTTTAGCATTACTGCTTGGTTTAAGCAGCTAAGGGAATGCATGTGGTGCAAGCAGCTCCTGCATTGCAGCATGGTGTGTGCTGAAAGTGGGTCCCATATTCCGGGGAAGTACAAGCTGCTGCAGAAAGTTAGCAGACAGGAAAGCAGAGGAGAGAGACTTTGCAATGGGTTCAATGAGGTCCACGGAATTCTGCTGCCTGAAGGGCTGCTCCATTTTGAATGATGCCACATGTTACTCACAGCAAGGAAAGAGAGGGACCAGGTTTGAAATTTGGAGAGACCAATTCCCCCCCCCCCCCCGAATACTGCCACATGCTACTGTGAGCAGGTTAGGAGAGAGCAATTTGCACTAAAGTATACTTTTTTAACATGTTGCTCCGTTCATGATGTAGGTAGTAGAAGTGGTTTAGTTTCTCTCAGTTGTCTTCACCAGGGAAAATGTGGCAGCAGGTTTGTTTAATTTTTTCAAGGATCTGGTGCACTAATTCAGTTTGTTGTGCTGCTGCCATCCTGATTGACTGGCATTTTTTGCATGGGTTGTTGTTGGATTTACCAAGGCTCAAAAGTGCCAGACAGCTACACTCAATGATTCATTCTCGGACTACGTTGTATATGCTGCATGGGGGGGGGCATATTTCAAGGGATATGGGCATTACAAAGTGGATCCTCTGCTCTGTGTGGGTAGGAGATTCTGGGAAGGCACAGTACCACCTTTTTGTAAAGCACAGGAGAGTGCCCAAATGGCTGCCCCAGCCCTCCCTGTCAGCCAAATGGGTGGGCCAGTGCAGAGGATGGATTCCCTGTCCTGCCACAGCCAGCGGGTGTCACTGCAAGGAGTGCATAAGAGATGCAGAAGGGTCCCCATAACTGTATGCTGCACCCCCTTGCCAAGCAGTCCAGGCCATCATGAATGGTGTGGAGTGTGGGCATGCCCCCAGACACATCCTTGGAACAGATGTGCATCTAACTGTGCAATCAACCAGGGAATCAGCTGTGGGAGGATGCACCTCCCTTCATTGCATGCCACGGGGGATCAACGGGACCACCGATGCACAGCTCAGGGACTGATGGTTCCTTACATGCTGCATATTTACAGTGCATAGGCAATCTGAACCTTGATATATAGGGCTTTTTGTATCATAAACAATAACATCACTCCTGACTGTGAAGAACAAGCTGTTTCTCACCCTTCAGAGGAAAAGTGTCACCAGGGAGCACTTGAGCTTCGCTCTCGTGCTTTATTACATCATGCTTTTGCTTCTCAGAAGGAACTAGAAGGGCGCAGGATCAGATCTGTTACAGTACAGTAGCTTCTTCTTCTTGTTTTTACATTGTTTCTTGTGGATTCTACTTGGTAGAAGGTTATTTCTTTTCTTTCTTACTACTTCTAAGGGGCTAGCAGGGTATTGTTTGGGGCTGTTGGAATTGTAAAACCTGTTTTGGTTGCTATAAGTGGGCTCATTTGTTTGATGTTTCAATGTGTAGCAGGCTGCATTTATAGAGGCCTATTTCTTCTGATTCAAACCCTATTTGGTATGATTTAACTGTGGCTGTTTATTTGAATTGGAGACCTATATCTTCTAATTTCAAGCCTATTTTGATGTGTTGTTGGTGAAGCTGTTTGAATTGGAGTCCTGTTTCTTTTGGTAGCAAACCTATGTTGGGATCTTTGAGTAGAACTGTGATTCATTTTTGCTGGCTTCACTAGCTGCAAAGTTTAGTACAGAGTGGTGGAAGGGTGCTAATGATCTGGCCAGGTCTCACTCAGCTAGGGAGACAGAGCTGAATCAGGTGTGGTATGGGTTGCTTTGGCTTCTCAGAAGGAACTAGAAGGGGACAGGATCAGATCTGTTACAGTACAGTAGCTTCTTCTTGTTGTTTTTACATTGTTTCTTGTGGATTCTACTTGGTAGAATGTTATTTCTTTTCTTTCTTACTACTTCTAAGGGGCTAGCAGGGTATTGTTTGGGGCTGTTGGCATTGTGAAACCTGTTTTGGTAGCTATAAGTGGGCTCATTTGTTTGATGTTTCACTGTGTAGCAGGCTGCATTTGTAGTAGCCTATTTCTTCTGTTTATAACCTATTTGGTGTGATTTAACTGGGGCTGTTTCTTTGAATTGGAGACCTATATCTTCTAATTTCAAGCCTGTTTTGATGGTTGTTGGTGAAACTGTTTGAATTGGAGTCCTGTTTCTTTTTGTAGCAAACCTATTTTGAGGGCTTTGAGTAGAATTGTGATTCATTTTTGCTGGCTTCCCTAGCTGCAAAGTTTAGTGCAGAGTGGGGGAAGGGTGCTAATGGTCTGACCAGGGGCCTCAGTTACCTGGTTGTTTCTGGAAGACCTGGGTTGGTCCCAGTCCCCCCAACCCCTCACCCCACCCACCCCTGGTCCATTGTTTTCTTTGTGCCAGGGTTCTGACATCACTTCCTCAGACGGGCAAAGGATATGCACCTGTCATAGCAGAAGCAGACATCCAGGAAAGGAACAGCAGCAAGTGAAGAGATGACTGCTATCTCAGTGGAAGGGAAGTGAGAAAAGAATGTCTTGCACTGATAGAGGGGGGAGAGGGGAGACTTGGGGGTGTGTTTGGTATCCTGCATCTGGAAGGGTGGGGGGGCGCTGGTGGGCAATGACAGCAATGGGTAGGGTGGTAGGCTGCAACAACTGCGGTGCACCAATCTTTCTAAAAATTGCCTGCAGTGTGGGAGGATGTTTAGTGTGCAACCACATAGAGAAACTTAGAAAGAAAATCAAGGGTCTGCATGAGGAACTAAGACCGACAAGGCAGATTGGGGGTGGGTTTAGCCCAATACTGGAGGGAGGAAGAAGGGGAGATGAGGGAGGGTGATTTAAGCCAACAGTGGTGAGGAGAGGGTCAGAAGAATGGAAGCAGAGACAAAGGGGCCCAGGCCAGGAAGAACGATTGCCAGGGAAACCAGGTCATGAGACAAAAGACAAATGGAAGGATTAGCTAGGGACTTGTGAGGGGAGGAGAAGAAGTGGCAAAAGTCATGGAGTGGAAAGGAGAGAATAGGTTTCTATGAAGAGAGATGGAACGGGTATTTGTGAAGGGTCTTCAGAAAATAGTTTTGCACTGCTAGAGAGAAAGAAGATGGAGGAGAGAAATGATGAAATTAGAGGAGTAAGTGATAAATGCTTGGACCAAACCAGAGCAGGGGGAAGTTCTGCTGGGAGAATTGCAACAGGGCCAAAAGGGTGAAATAATATGCAGGAGGAAGAAGAGGAGCTGGAAATGAGAGGGGGAGATGAATGGAAGCAAGCAGGGAGTAAGAGTGGTGGAATCTTAGTGCTGGGGGACTCAATACTAAGAGGAGTCAGGTGGGGTAGCAAGGGGGAGAGGCATAGTCGCATTTGGGTGGAGGCCATGCCAGGAATGACAGCAGAAAGTGTGGGACAATCTGTTCTGAAATATGCTAGAAGGGGTAGGGACAAGCCTCATTTAATTATACATCTTGGGACGAACAACCTGGCTGACAAGACAGTAGATATTGTCCAGAGGAGGTTTGAGGAACTAGCACAATTATGTGAGGGGGCAGGAAGATCAGTAACTTTTTCAGAGATACTTCCAGTGCCCAAGGCAAGCACAACAAGAAAGCTGAGAATAGAAGAATTTAATGGATGGCTAAGATCCTGGTGTTGTGCTAAAGGGTATGGACTGTTGAAGGGGTGGGGAGGAACCTGGGAGGACAGTAGTCTCTATGCCAAGGACAGACTACACTTGAGTGAGGAGGGAAATAAAGTGTTGAAACAGAGGATGGAGGAGTACATAGAAGAAGTTGGGAATTTAAACCAGGATCATGGGCTGGCAATTGGGCAAGAGATATGCAGAGACCACAGGTTGGGAAACCATATGAGCTTACCCCCATAACAATGACAAAGGACAAATGGCAAGTACTATTGGTGATGCTAGTAAAGGAGGGTAGGATTGGGGGGGAGGGTGGAAGGTGGTTACCCTTAATGCTAGGAGCCTTGGGAGGAAAACTGTAGAATTACAGGTGCTCATGGCAGAGGGAGAGCTGGACATTGCAGCCATCACAGAAACATGGGCCACCCAATAAAATGACTGGGACCTGTCTGTACCAGGGTACAGGTTATTTCGTAGGGACAGGGTGATTGGGAAAGGAGGGGGTGTGGCACTATATGTGAAAGAAGGACTGAAGTGTGTAAGTGAGGAAGGGGAGGAGGGTAGTACGGAGTCACTTTGGATGCAAATCCAGGATTCCAAGAATAGGATTCTTAGAATTTGAGTGGTGTACAGGACACCTTCTCAGATGGAGGAGTTAGACAGGGAACTAGCGGGAAAGATCAGGAGGACCTGTGAGAAGGGTAGTGTGGTGATTGTGGAGGACTTCAACATGCCAGGAGTGGATTGAAGTACCCTAATAACCAGGAACAGAAGGGAACAGGTACTGCTGGATGCCTTCCAGGACAGCTTCCTGCTGCAAATGGTCAGTGAACCAACTAGGTTAGGGAATACCCTTGACCTTGTGCTGGCAAATGGGGACTTTGTGAGAGAATTTACAGTGGAGGAACTGCTGTCAGGGAGTGACTTCCACTCAGTATGGCTCACATAGCATATGGGTAAGGAACGAGTGGAATCTGGCACAAGAGTGCAGGACTTCAGGAGGGCCAACTTTGGGAGGTTGGGGAAAGTAGTAAAAGGGTACCTGGCCAGAATTCAATCTAGTACTGACACTAACCAGAGGTGGGAGCTCATAAAGCTGGGGATAGTGGAGGCAACCAAAACCTGCTGCAAGGCCCAAAGCAAGAAGGCTAGGGCTAAGAAACCAAGCTGGTTGAGCAAGGAGGTCATAGAAAAGGTAAAGAGGAAAAGAGTTGCCTTTAGGAAGTACAAAAAAACAGGGAGGGGGGAGGAAAGGGAGGAGTACTTGACAGAATTGAAGGAGGTGACAAGGGCAGTAAGGGGGGCCAAAGCATCTATGGAACTCAGGCTGGCACAAGGCATTAAGAAGAGGAGAAGGACTTCTTTAGGTACATCAGGGAGAAAAGGAGCTGTAAGGACCACATAGTAAGGATTAGGAAGGGGGGGATGGGTGGAAGCAGGGTGCGATAAGGCAGAAGCTCTAAATGAGTACTTCAGCTCAGTATTTGCTAAAGAGAAGAGAGGAGTGACACCCAAGGGGGGAGAAATGGCAGAAATCGGGGAAAGGGGTGACACATGGGGAAATCATGGAGGGCAGAGTTCAGGAGGGTTTGAAGGCACTGAGGGTGGACAAGACACCAGGCCCAGATGGCATCCACCCCAGAGTACTGAAGGAGCTGGCAGAGGTCCTTGCAGGACCTTTGGCAGACCTATTTAATGCCTCACTACATTTGGGGTGTGTACCTCAGGACTGGAGGATGACTCATGTGGTGCCCCTCCACAAGAGTGGCCCCAAGGATGAACTGGGAAACTACAGACCAGAGAGCCTCACATCCATCGTGGGTAAGCTAATGGAGACTATCCTGAAGAAGAGGATTGTGGCCCTCCTAGAGACTAAAGGACTACAGCAGAGCAGACAGCATGGCTTCATATGGGGCAGATCCTGCCAAACCACCCTGGTGGAGTTCTATGACTGGGTAACTAGGCAACTGGACAGGGGCCATGCAGTGGATGTCCTGTATCTGGACTTCAGTAAGGCATTCAACTCGGTGCCGCAATGGAAGGCTGGGAAGTAAGTTAGTAGGCACAGGGCCGGGTGCAAAGCTGGTGAGAAGGGTAGGAAATTTGCTTCAGGGAAGGCAACAGAGGGTGGCGGTGGGTGGGGCTCTCACACCCAAGGGTAGTGACGAGCAGTGTTCCACAGGGCTCGGTGTTGGGACCAGTGTTGTTTGGGATATTCATTTCAGACATATCATGGGACATCAAGAGCAAGATCAGTCGGTTTGCTGATGATACCAAGGTAGGAGCAGTGGTGGATGACCTAGAAGGATGTCAGGGGTTGCAGGATAATCTGGCAAAGCTTGAAACCTGGTCAGACACCTGGCAACTGGGGTATAATGCCAAAAAGTACAAGGTGCTGCATTTTGGGATGAAGAACCCAAGGAGGAGTTACCAGATGGGGGGAGTGCAGCGAGCCCAGACAGAGGAGGAGAAGGATCTGGGGTGCTCATTACAGGGTCAATGAATAACTCAGCACAATGTAGGAAGGCAGCTGCAAAGGCCAACAAAATGCTGGGTTGTATTGCAAGGAGTATATCCTCGAGGAGGGAGGAGGTGAGTCTGCCACTGTATAGGTCATTAGTTAGACCACACCTGAGTACTGCATGCAGTACTGGCACCCATATCTGAACAGGGACATTAAGTTACTGGAGGGGGTGCAGCGCAGGGCGACAAAGATGATCAAGGGGCTTGGGGATTTATCATACGAGAGGAGGCTGAAGGAGTTGAACATGTACTCACTGGAGGAGAGGATGTACAGGGGTGGCATGATTGAAACCTTTAAGTACATGAAAGGAATAAACAAGACAGGTACAGCGGGCTGTTCAAAGTACAGGAGGGGAGGGACACTAGGGGCCATGATATGAGATTGGAGGGAGGAAGGTTCAGGAGGGAGATGAGGACACACTTTCTTACAGAGAGAGTGGTGGCTGGGTGGAATGCGTTACCTGCAGAAGTGGTATCCAGTAGAACAGTGGACTGCTTCAAAAGGGGATGGGACAGGACAAGGGGGATGGTTAATGAAGGGTAAGGGTGGAAGGAAGGGGCAGCTGCAGAATAAGGGGTGCTAGCTGCACATTCAAGCAGACTTGATAGACCTCTAGGCCTTTATCTGTTGGCAAATTTTGTATGTTCGTATGTTCGTATCACTGTCCCTCCTTAGTGTGAGAAATAGCTTGTTCTACATACTCAGAGGTGCATTATTCTCTATGAAGTAGAGTCATTCAACATTAATGTGGATTTTTGATGGAATTTTTTCACCTGCATTATTATAAAAGCTATACTGTAACATGCACTGCAGACTGTTGACTGTACCACAACTGCAGCCTTCCTCTGACATCATTTGCAGGGGATTCTGGAATTTGTTGTTACTGAAAATGTTAGCCTGGAAGTAAGCAACATTTGTCTGTTACAAGCTACTATACTACAGTAAACAGGCACTTTAAAAAAATTGCACTCAAAGTACATATTGGGACCAGTCCCTCATTTGGGTATGGAGTGTTAGTGCTGACTGTTCCCCTTTAACGCTGAATTATTCAGTAACTTAAAAAACAGTGACTTGAACAAAAATAACCAAGAATGCTGGAAGAATTTGTATTGGACAGCAACTCACTGGTTCAGCTTAGACTAAACGTACACTGTTCTTATCTGTTACAGGCAACTATAAATTTAAGGGCTAGACTTTAATAATTGCTGAAAATAGTAATCAGTTTTAAAATACATATTATGATCATTAGCTCTGCATCAAGAATGATTAAAAAAACAACAACAAAGTAAGCTTAACTAGAGATGAGGGTTGCTATATTCTTGCTTTCTACCTAGGCAGTAATTAACTATTCATATTTTTTCTTTACAGATTATTTTTGGAGGGGACTTTAATGTCAATATATCAACTATAACTTCATTTTCTATTTTCAGAGTGCATTTAAGATAAATCTTTTGTAGTATAGAGATTATATACTGATGTGGCACGATTTTTTGTTCCATTTGAAATTTGTTGTTTTCTGAAAGGCAATACAGCTTCAAAGCTGGTATGATTTTAACATGAGACTGAGATCACTTTGGAATTCGGTTTTGGAAAAGAAACCATTTTTTGTCCCTAGGAACCCTTAACCAACTGCGGTGTAGCAGCTTGTTAAAAACCAATACTGATTTTGTAACGTGACCCTTTCTAAATTAAAACAGTTAAAACTGTCAAAAACTGACATTGAGAAATGGAGGATTTCTAATACACAGAAGCAGAAGTAGAGTCCATGGAGCCAGGCTGCTCAGCCCTTATGAAGGACCACAAACCGTGTGCATAGTTTGACAATAGGAACAAAAGAAATTATGAAGTTCACTAATCCATTGGACAACGTATGTGGAAAAGCTTAAGTTAAATAATTAGAATGAGTGGTAGTATGATTGATTTGGGTAAAGGTAGGAGCAGGATTGTAATGAAGTAGGCAATGGAGTATGAATGTTTGAATGCTGTCCAAATTAGATATGGCATACAATTTCTCTTTTACAGCTAAATGTACTACTACCCGTTTAGGGTGCCATGAAGACACAATAGCCCTCTGGAGGAGGGTTTCATCTTTGTCCTTGTCCACCTCTGAGGTGCCACAGTGACAAAGACCAGTTAAAGTGAAGGCACCTTAGGAAAGAAGGTCCATGAATGCCCAAGGAAAGGGAGAAGTGCAGGGGAAGCTGGTGGAATAAAGAAATGAGCATTGAAAGGATGCTTCAACATGTGCAGTTCGGGTACCGCCCAGTGGTGAGCATGAAGTGCAGTGCCTGCTTCCCCACCAAACTACCTGGAAGTACTTACGAAATTGCATTGGAGACCCCTACTCATTTGCAGTTGAGAAATAACATTTTGTTTAAACTTAAAACGAAACATTATAAATAACATTTTACTCCTTCATTATGTTTGCTTGTATGCATGCTCAAAGCGAGCATATTATAGAAGATGAAACAGAGAACATAGAAGATGATGACAGAAGGGGATCTGTGGTCCATCGAGACTGCCCTAGCGAGGTATCCGGGGACCTTCTGTGCACCAGTGTTCTGTCCTCCTAGACACTCAGCCTAGCCCTTGTGCGTGCCATGTGTTTGTTCCAAATACTTGACCAACCCATGCTTAAAGCTTGATACTGACTCTGCAGCCACCACCTTGTGAGGTAATCTCTTCCAAGGTTCCACTTCCCTCTCTGAGAAGTAATACTTTCTGATGTCCTCTTGAACACTCCACCCTTCAATTTTCACTTGTGCCCTCTTGTGGTAGAATTGACGTTCCCAGTAAAAAGGTGTACTTCTGGCACCTTGCTGATATCTTTAAGGAACCTGAAGATCTCAATCATATTCCCCCCTCTCCCCCTAGTCTCTAGTGAGTACAGTTGCAGAGCCCCAAGCCTCTCTTCATAGGTGATTTCCTCAAGGCCATGTATAACTTTTGTTGCCCTTCTCTGGACCACTTCCAGTCTATTAATGTTCTTTCTTAGGTGAGGCCTTCAGAATTGTACACAGTACTCCAGATGAGGCCTCACTAATGACCAGTAAAGTGGTAGTATCGCCTCCCTGTCCCTGCTTTCTATTCCACTGCCAGTGCATCCTAACTCCCTGCTAGCTCTGCTGTAAGCCTTATTGCACTGACTTTGCTGCTTGAGGTTGTCCCTAATGATGACTCCCAGATCATGTTCCTCAGCAGAGGAGCTCAGCTGGACTCCTTTTAGCCCATATTCTTACTTGGGGTTGGCCCAAACCAAATGTATCACCATACACTTCTTAGAATTGAAGTTTAATTGCCATATTTGTGACAACTTTTCCAGCTTCTTAAGGTCCTCCAGCAGATGGCTAACTCCCTCTGTACTATCCACTCTTCCGCTGAGTTTCATGTCATCTGCAAACAGGGCAATGTTGCCATTTATGCCCTCGTTGATGTCACTAATGAATACATTGAAGCGAATCAGCCCCAGGGCCAACACCTGAGGCACCCCACTAGAGGCCTGCCTGTCATTAAATTTCATTCCATTTACTACCACATTTTGCTTTCTGTCCCTCAGCCAACTTTGTACCCATTTTACTATCTGTTCTGCTACCTCAAGGTCTTCTAGCTTTTTTAAGAGGCACCTATATGGGACTGTGTCAAATGCCTTACTGAAGTCAAGGTAAAACAAGTCCACTGCATGATCCCTGTCCAACTCCTTGGTCACTTCATGAGAGAATGTAATCAGGTTCATTTAACATGACCTGTCCATCACAAACCTGTGTTGTTTGTAGTTCTGGAAGTGATTTACTTCAAGGTATTCCACTAGATCTTGCTTGATGAGGGCATCCATAAGTTTACCCACTACTGATATGAGACTGACTAATCTATAGTTACCTGTAGCTTCCCTTTGTCCACTCTTGTACAGTGGCACCACTTCAGCCTCCCTCCAGTCTTCTGGAACTACCTCTGACTCCAGTGACCTGTTGAATAGGTGTGCGAGAGGCACTGCCAGCTCTTCTGCAAGCTCCCTGAGCACTCTAGGGTGTAAACTATCAGAGCCAGGGGCCTTGTTGGATCTGATGTCTGAGAGGCCCTTCCTGACCATGTGTGTGGTAAGTTCCTGGCTGCATGTTCTCTGAAACCCTCTGGTCTCATCTCTGATACTGCTGTCTGACAGTGGCCATGATTCTCACTCATGAATACATACACCACAAAGATGGTATGTGCTTCTAACTTGCCATAGTGTAGGGGGCTGTACAGGTACGTACTGTATCAGCCAATGGATGTAGAAATGCAGGAGTCCTATCATCTAAAAAGCCAGTGCTGAGAAGGCTGAGGATGATAGTGTCCAGCTGGCTGATAGGTGTAAACATCTTATATTTCAAAGGATAAAGCCCCACCAGTAGAACTGGTTTTCTACCCATTAGCCAGCTAGCAGACAACACCAGGCTTTGAATATAAACATCAAGCCTCACAGTGTGTGTGTGTGTGTGTGTGTGTGTGTGTGTGTCCCTAGTTACAGACAGAAAGCACCTATTTGAAAGCACTAAACAGAGCTAGGAAAAACAGTATGTAGAATGCATATATAATAGCTTTAAATATGTTAACAGAATGTCAATAATGAACATAAAACACCAGCAATAGTTGATTTAAATTACACATTGTTTATGTTCCCTTTAAATAGTCTCTGATACCAGTTGAATAACAATGCAAAATGTGAGAGTTAGACACTATTCAGTAAATTGTTCAAATATTTTTAAAATCCTTTTTATGTTGACTCGCTCATGTGCAGCCAACATATTACGGTGGTAGCAGATTTGGATTCGTGGTCACTGTTAGGCAAATGCAGGGCATGCATCAGTAGGTGCATCCCTCATTCCCCAATAAGCCAGCAGCAGGCGCTGACATCATACATCCCTAATGTGGCCACCAGATCTAAAAAAAAGTCCGCTGCAGTGACAGAGAAGGTCTCATGTAGTGGGACCACAACACGCCTCCTGACGTGCATGTAACATGGCGACAGTGACTGCCGCCACCTCCTGTCACACTGCTGATGGGGGAGCACACTCCCCATCAGCATAATGACCCCCTTCCCATTTAAAATGTATGCCAAGGGGGTGACCAATCCCCTCAGCATCATGCACACCCTCCAATAGTTTTTCTTTGCCAACGGGGGGCCCAGTCCCCATCAGCGTTCATCCCCCTTCCCTGTGTATTTTGCCAAAGGGGGAGCCCAATCCCCATCAGCATAATGTTTCCCCTTCAGTATGTGCCACCGGGTGCCCAACTCTCAGTCACAAAGCATCCACCCAAAACACTTTAGGTGGCACGCTGAAGCCCACCCCAGCATGCCAAATCCTCTGCAAAAACATCATGCAATGTTTTTGTTTTTTTTAAACCTGTAAAAGAAAACAGTCCCTCATGGTTCCCCTGCCCCATCCCACAACCCACGCCCACCCTCTGTGCACCCTGCCTCCCCACACCCAACTCACCCCATACTTACCTCCAAAGTCTGGCACGACGATCTTCGGTGGACCGGGAACACATCTGCTCTCTTCTGAGCCGACCACGAACTGAAGAAATGCCGGTGAGCTGTATAATAGCATAAATATGTTTTTTTCAACTTTCTGCATATCTCAGCCATTTTTGAGAATTTTGGCACCACATTTTCAACATGGGATTATTGGGACCCCTCCTCATGAATTCAGGCACTGTCATAGCGCTTTTCAGTCCCAAAAGGTGATTCCGTGGTCACTGTGCGGAATCACCTTCCGGGACCAATTAATGAAACAACAGTGCCACTGTTCATGAGGGCGGGCTCTCAAAAAGCCTATGTTGCAAATTTGGTGGGAAAAATCCCAAACATGGCTGTTTTACGAGCATGCGTTGCGCAGTTTCCATGCCCACTCATAACTTCGTGAATTTGTAATATTTTCACTCCAGATTTTCAAAATTAGGATTTTTCCACACCTCCTTATGAACAGTATAGCTGTCATTTTACATATCCTGGCCAACATGTGTTTTCGCACGTCCGGTGCAGAATAACGCAGTCGCAGTGCAAAATCAGTTTTCAGGACAGTTTTTGGAAATGACGGTGACACTGTTCATGAGCAGAAGTCCTAAAATGCTTTTGTAGAAAATTTGGTGATGAAATTCCATAAAATGAATGTGTTACAAGTGTGCTTTGCGCGGTTTCCATGCACCCTTGTAACTTGGTAAATTTGCAATATTTTCATGCCAGATTTTCAACACTGGCATTTTTTCACACCTCCTTTTGAACTGTATGGCAGTCATTTTTAACATCCTGCCCTAAATATTTTTTCGCACCTGTGGTGCACAATGGCATAGTCACTGTGAGAAATCAGTGTTTCGGACAAATTAACAAAATCACAGTGCCACTGTTCATGAGGGGAGGTTTCAAAATGCCTATGTTACACATGTGGTAAAAAATCCCAAGAATTATTGGGCTATGGACATGTGTTGCACAGTTTCTATGCATGCTCATAACTTCAGCAATTTTTCATATTTTCACTCCAGATTTTCAACGTTGCCATTTTTTACATCTCCTCATGAACAATACAGTTGTCATTTTTCAACTATTGCCCAAAATATGTTTTCATCCCTGTGTCGCCAAATGGCATAGCCGCTGTGCAAAACCACCTTTAAGCTAACAAACTGATAGTGCCACTTTTCATGAGGTGGGCTCACAAACAGCCCATGTTGAAAATGTGGAGTGAAAATACCGACACACTCCTAAGGTGTTAGGGTTTCCAACTGTAGTACCCCACCCTGTAGAGACTGACAGGTATCAGGGGTGTGACTTGGAATCATCGACTGTAATGCTCACACCATTCCACCCTCACCCCCACCCCCACCCTGCAGCCAGTGACAGGCATAGTGGTGTGCATTGCACTGTTAGGCCATAAAGTTCACCCCATTCTCCTATACTGCACCCACCTCAGCGTATTTCCTTATGAAATGGGGTAAGTATAATGCCCAAAGACCCAAAAGCACACCATGACACTTGTCAGTGTCTACAGGGTAGGGTGAAGTACAATGGCATAAGCATTATAGCTGATGAGCCAAAGGCACACCCCAATGCCTGTCGGTCTCTACAGGGTGGGGGTGGGGTTGGCATCACTTCAATACTTCACTGCCATTCCTATTATGTGTCTCTAACTCCGGCATTACCAATGCCAATGCCAGCGAGACAACATTTGGCATTGACAAATCCTTGTTTTTATATGGATTTTATCCTCCTGCCCCTCCCCATTGGCTCCCTTCTGCTGTCAACCCATAGCCCCTTCACCTGACCTCCAGGACTAACCATATCTATTTCTTTCCTTGTTGTGTATATGGGTGCCATGGATGGTGGTGGTGCAGTGTCTTCAGGCTCACAGCACTATCCTGCAGATAGGGGTTCTTTTCCACTCATTACTCCCCTTGAGTCAGAGCTGGCATGCAGTGGCTCACATATAGACCATGAAGATGGTGCACGCTTCCAATGCCCACTTTTGACATTCACTTCTGGTGACCACTGCTATGTTAATCTACCCTCCACAAGGAGGCATCCAAGCAGCAGTACACACTTTCCCCCCATCCTGAAGGAGGAGATCCATTGATGGATGTTAAATCCTCCTTCCCCCACCAGCCTCCAAGTTTTTTTATTTATCTATTTATTTATTACTAGGATTACAAATACCTTTGAACCAAGAGTTCTTTTACAAAGGTTCCGCATCAGCAATGGGTGCAAACAAAACAGTGGTAAGATACAATACAAGGTCAGGAGGTTAACACAGAAGTAAGCAGAGGTAAGATACAATACAGGTCAGGAGGTTAACTTAGTAGCCAAAGACATTACATGTGTATAGGCTAGCACAGCAGCAAATGGTCAGTGGCAAATAACAATGCACAATTAACAATATGGGTGTATATAACAAGACACAGATACAAATGAGAACCATCCTAGGGGTGACATAAGTGGAGCAAGTGGTGGGGGATAAGATAGGGAGGGGTTGGGAAAAAGGGGGGTAGGCTTTCAAGGATTTAACATTGTCATAAGTGCAAGAACAGAAAGATAAGTGCTAGGTAGTCTGGGGGTGGAACAACAAGAGATAGGGTGATAGGGAGGGAAACAGGAGGAGGAGGAGGCGGAGACAGGTGGAATGTTAGGTGGGAGGTGAGAGGGGGTAGAATGGTAGGTGGGGGTGGGAGAGAGATGGAGAGTAGCAGGGGATGGAGGGGCAGAGAGAAGTGGGAAGGGTAGCAAGGCTGGAGGAAGGAGTGGTGAAACAAATCCGCAAGCCTAGGCAGAGCAGTCACAACTGCTGAGGTCAGTGAGGTGCTGGCTGAGTTTATGTTTGAATGGGCCAAGCTTGTTTTCAGCTGCAATTTCATGGGGAACGTTGTTTAGCAGCAGGGGGCCCTGATGTGGAAAGCACGTTGAGCCTGGTAGGTACGGCAGAAGGGAACGATAAATGTTGGTTTGAGGGAACTGCATGTAAAATGTGCAGTGACTACAGGCAACATTAAGGCATGAGTTGCAGGGGGTGTGAGGTTAAGACAAATTTTCTTAGCCAGTAGGCAGGTCTGGTAGGAAAGTCTACTATTTGGATTGAGCCAGTTGGATTGCTTGTAGAGATCACAGGTATGCATATGCTTCCCTGCACCAATGAGAAGTCTACAGCATTTGTTAAGGACTGTCTTGACACGTTTTAGGGTGGTATCAACAGCAGCCCCATAGAAGACAAGCCAGTAATCAATGATGGATAGGACTGAAGCAGTTATGGCTTCGCGCATAGCTTCTTTGGTAAGACAGCGACGGTGTCGGTAGAGGACCCCAATTTATGAGTTGACCAATTTTGAGATGTGTTGAACATGTGAGCTAAAAGACATTGTGCAATCAAGGGTTATACCAAGGAATTTAAACTCCCGCACTTGCTCAAGTTGCTGTTCAAGTTCATTATGTATGGTGAAGTTTATGGATCTGTATTTGCTGTGAGAGCTATGGAACAGTATTGACTTTTTTTTTTTGTAATTCATCAACAGCTTATGTTGGAGAAGCCAGGTTTCAACTAGGCTGAAGTTTGTCTGTAGTACCTTGGAGAGTGAGACGGGGTCAGTATGGGAGAAATATAGGACTGCATCATCGGCATAGAGTATTAAGTTATTACTGCAAGCTGCAGGAAGAGTATTGATGTAAAGACTGAAAAGTAGAGGGCCAAGGATGGAACCCTGGGGTACAGCAGAGTGGACAGGAAGGGTAGTTGAGAGAGAGTCAACGAATTTGACTTTTTGGCTCCTTGCCGAGAGGTAGCTTTCAAACCATTTGGTTACATCGTTAGATAGTCCAAGGGAGGAGAGTGAGTGAAGCAGGAGCTGGTGGTTCAGTGTCAAATGCCATGGTCAAATCATTGAACACTGCACCCAGTAGGTGGCCAGTGTCAATCGCCTTATGAATAAGGCTGGAGAGGTCAAGCAGGGCAGTGGTAGTACTATGCTGTTTTCTAAAGCCATGTTGTTGAGGGCAGAGTAAGTTATATTTGTTGAGGTGTTCAGACAACAGGTCATCTACAATTCGTTCCAATGCCTTGGAGAGTGGTGGGGGGATAGAGATCGGGTGGTAGTTAGAGAGAGGTGACCTATCACCACTGTTATGAATGGGTGTGACCACTGCTGACTTCCAGAGCTGGGGGAATTGTTTTTGAGAGAATGAGAGATTCAGAAGTTTAGTGACAGATTGTAGGACGACGTCAAGGGAGAGAGAGAGAGAAAGAGAGAGAGAGAGGAGTTTGAGGTCAAGGGTATCGCTGCTAAAACTGGCTTTGCTTAGCACTTTGTTAAGATATCTTTTAGCTTCAGACATGGATACCCTCTTAAAGTAGAATGGGGATATTACTATGGAGACTGATTTTATTATTGAGGCAGTGCTGGGCAGAGCTGTCAAAGAGGTTGGTGGGAAGGACACTGCTAACATCAGTGAATGTGAGATTAAAGGAGTCCGCGATTTCTTTGGGGTCCTGTAAAATGGAGTCATTAACCTCAATGAAGTGACCTTGGTCCATTCCTGAAGCCAGGTCACCAGTGGGGTTGAAGGTAAGGCATCCAGCACATCAGTCCTCCATGCAATGGGGCCAGCTACAAGTTTACTGTAACACAAATTTCCTTAGACAATATTGTTTGCAGCATGGAGGGGGACTGAATCTACCACCCACTGCTGTAAAATTATGTGTTTCTACCCCCTGTACCATTCAAAGAGAACAATGTTTTTGCAATCCTTTCCCCTTTGACAGAGTACTGTATGTTGACTAAACTAAATTTGCAGTCTAGTATTCCTCTGTACTCTTTGTGCCTGTGACTTTTCTCTCTCCCTTAAACCCGTTCACCCTGCTCAGATCATCCACTGCTCCATGGCACTTTCAGTCCGTGCACTATTTGTTTTTTGAAGGGCTGAGCTGAATTCATCGTGTTTTCATAGAAACATATCCAGCCCAGGTAGCTATGCACCCGTGAACAGGTGCAGAGTGTGTGGTATACATAACCGCACTCAATTGCATAGCTCCTGTCCGTGGCCCCACCTACCATATGCAGCTGTGTGGAGGTAGATTGAGGAACAAAGGCAGACATCTAGTTAGATGCCAGTCCTGCGTCCCAAAGTGGTTCCTGTGCTGCACATGAACAGGGGATACTGGGAAAGCACAGGACTCCATCAGTGTCAAAATATGGGCGAGTGCCCAAATGGGTGCCCCAGCCCTTCCTGTCAGCCTGTGTGCTGATGCGGCAGGGAGGACGGTGCTCCTGTCCTGCCACAACTGGCAAGTGTCTTTTGGTGGAGTGTAAAAACTATACCAGCATTCGCCTCTGACATATCATGTCATCCATGTGCCTAGCACTCCATGCCTTAGTGAATGCATGGAGTGTGAGCATGCCCCAGAGTGCCCGTGGTGCATAGCTACATGATCAGCTAGGAGATCATGTGCACAATGAGCAACATGCCCCTGCTGAGAAAGCTGCGGGGGCCCAATGGCCCCCAATGTGCAGCATTCCAGTTTAGGGTTGCCTATGCACCTCAGATACATGGTGCAAAGGCAATCCAATACTTAATGCATAGACCCCATTGTGCAATATAAATAGGAGAAAGACATAATCTACTGCAGCTGTAATTTATATATATGCCTTTTTAACCTGAATGCAAGTGCATATTCCTTTTCTTGCTTCGCATTTACCCACTTTGAAACTCTGAATTTTGTGGTAGCACTTTACAACTAAACTTTACATTTTTAACTGATGAGGGGGGCATGCCTCCCTAAGGCAGCACCATAGTGTGAAACTGCTACAGTAGGAGTTTCGTCTAGCCATTTGTAATATCCCCAGTTTGCCTGTAAGATACTGTGTTTATTATGCACTATTCACTTTCATTACATAGAGGATAACGCTTGAGATGTAGTTGCTTACCACTCTGTAATTGCCTCAAGCAGTTGCCATGGCGACTCAGTAAACCTCGAGAGTGAAGCTCGAGAGGTTTACAGTAGTAATGGTGACCATGGGAGGTGATTACAGCAAGTTGACATCCATATTCCAGGCAT
Source organism: Neoceratodus forsteri (assembly GCA_016271365.2). NCBI lineage: Eukaryota > Metazoa > Chordata > Ceratodontiformes > Ceratodontidae > Neoceratodus > Neoceratodus forsteri. The sequence continues at coordinate 370,638,073 of CM057449.1, read as the reverse complement.
TATATTTTACAGTGTATGGGAACAAACCAAAAAGTGACTGTGAGCATCACTTGTCACTACTATTACATCTTACTGTGTGGAGAAAACTACAAGTCAGGGAGAAAGATTAATGCAGTTTATTTGTTCACAACGTATGGCGACTATACAGCAGAATACCTTAACTAGGAGTACTGTCTTTATTCAGTACATAAAAAACACCAGTAAAATACTCTTACAACTAAATAATCAAGTAAATACAAATGGAGAACTTTTTGAAATATTTCAACAGAAGCACTTGCTTCTAAAGATGCAGTTGGTCCACAATTATCACGTGGTTGCTGGATTGTGGGTAATGTCAGCATCATTTTTGGCTTGGGCAGTGGGGAGAGTAAACATACGAGAAGCTGGAAACACACACTGACTGAGCAGAAAAGGGGAGCATCCAGTTGGTAACCTTAAAAAAGGCACACAAAAAGCATCTTCCGTATTGTGAGCTGCTACGTCAGATGCATGAATTTCCAGATTGGCTCCAATTGTAATCCCATTGTTATAACATACTCAAGAGTGGTTAACAACACCCTGATGTCATAGCGATGGGAGTACAATGAAATAATTATGCTGATACTTACCAGTAATAAGGCTGTCCCATACGTTATATATTTATAAACTAGATAATGGGAACACTGAGTCCTGATTTACCAGAGCCTATGCATTGAGACAGCACAGTACACATGTAAAACAGTGCTATTTGTGAGGACACAGTACAATAACAACTTAAATGCCTTTCAAAAAATATTTTTGATTGCCATTACAAACATGGCTGGCAACATTATTCTCTTAAAACATCATAAAGATGATATATACAGAATATATATATATATATATATATATATATATATATTCAATGTTGTATTCCTTTATGATTCACCTCCTTACCCAAATTAAATTAAAACACTTTTCACAGTTTTATTTTACATTATGGTGTTGATGTTACCATACTTCCAGGGGCTGAAGGCACTCCTCCTGTAGTGCCTCACTAAGCCCCTAGGTACGTATAATGTACACCACAACATGTTCTTATTGCTTACTTGCACAGCAATAGAGGTGATCTGCTGCCCATTTTAGGGCTATGGGTGGGGCCTACAGCCATTTTGTGATCAGTGTGTAGCTCTAAAAATGGCCAATCGTGGAACATTCTGTTGGACTTTTGGAAGTATCCTTCCGAAAGCCCAGTGGAGATTATACACCTCCACCATGATCTGCCACTACAGAATAACAGCCTTACAATTTCAGCTGCTACTTCCGCATTCCATGACATGAACTGCACATGCGCGACTCACACACTTGCACAGCTCTGCTGGTGGCATCATGTATGGCAAGATGCCATTCCCCACAACAGTGCATGCACGAGTGTCATGAATGCTCAGTTGCATCACCACCCCCCCCAAACTAATGTGGCACACTGGGAGCCCACCCCAGTGTGCCTAAAGTTTTTAGTTCTGCCCTCTGATATTGGGGTGCCCAATCCCCATGTTAGCTACTGCCAGCTCTGCGGTATTCTGTGCCCCCCAACTCATGTGGCACACTGGGAACTCACCCCAGTGTGCCTATTTTTTTCTCCCCCCACCCACCACCACCGACATTGGGGTGCCCAATACCTCTGTTGGCATTATGAACATCTTCCCCGAGTCATGTGGCACACTGGGAGCCCACCCCAGTGTGCCCAAATGTTTGTTTTTTCTGTAAAACAGAAAATGGTCCCTGGTTGCTGCTCCACTCTTTTCCTTTTGTGCTCCCTGTAAAGAAGAAAATGGTCCCTCATCATTGCTGCAGTCCCCCTCCTCCATCCCCACCCTCCCACTGAGCACCCACATCCCCACACACTCCCCCTTACCCTGAACTTACCTCCAGAGGTTGGCGTTGTCATCTTGTCTGGACCGGGACATGTCTCCACTCTTCAAAGCCAAACAACAAACTGAAGATTCAAAGGTAAGCCTGCTACAATGCTATTCGAACACAGGCATATGGAGCGTCACTGGTAGGGTCAGTGCTGTTAAATAAACACAAGCAAACTACACAAAACAAACAGCACTCACAGGATAAAAAAACGAAGAAAACCAAATAGGTTGTTCCAAGAGCCAGACCCCATGGCTACAACCCAGTGCTTCAAGTCCAAGACGTGATTCTTCATTTAGTATTTTTTCCCAAAATTTTCAATATAGGGTTCTTGGTACCCCAGCTCGTGAAAACTGTCACTATTATTTTGTTATTCGGTCTCGAAAGGTGATAACGCAGTCACTGTGTGGAATCAACTTTTGGGAATGATCCATGAAATGACAGTGCTACTGTTCATGAGGTGGGGTTCCAAAAAGCCCATGTTGCAAATCTGGTGAAAAAATTCCTAAAAATGACTGCATTACAAGTGTGCATTGAGCAGTTTCTATACACGCTCCTAACTTCACCAGTTTTTAATATTTTCACTCAACATTTTCAACATTGCCATTTTCTCACACCTCCTTCAAAACAGTACAGTTGCCATTTTTCAGAACCTGCCCAAAATGTGTTTTCGCACCTGTGGCACCGTAGAGCATGTTTGCTTTGAGAAATCATTTTTTGGGACAAGTGTACAAAATGACACTGGCACTCTTCATGAGGAGGGGTCCAAAAAAAGCCATGTTAAAATTTGGTGCATCACCTCCAAATAATGGCTAGGTTATACCTGGACATTGAATCATTTCTACTCACATGTGTAACTTTGGTCATTTGGTTGCTTTTCACAGCCCTATCAGCTGTGGCTAGAACTTGTTATATGTACTTGCACACATGCACAAAGTGAACATTTTGTGACTACTCACCGAGAAGCAGCTGGGAAGGTGTGGCCCACAGTGGCCCAAGCAGCTAAGCCTGCAGAAGGCATGCCTGTGACAGACCAATGAGGAGCAGGCTGATGATGCAATTCAGCCCTCCGATGAATGAAAACTTGGTGTAGTTGAAAAGTTGGACCTGCACCTGTCACAGTGCAGCTGCATCCTTTCATCTACAAGGTCCTGCCCAGCAGCCAACTGAGTGGTGTCAGCATCAGTCTGATTCTGTTACATGTCATTGTGGGCACCCTGCTTTCCACTCCAGAAATGCAAATAATCTCAAACTGATGCTGCCAACGTTCTCAGATGCCATCCAATTCCAGCAGTTTACATGCCACGCCATGGTCCCGAATCATGCAACCTACTATGCTGCCATCAGTGCTGCTCTCAGAAACCCCTTTTTAATTTCTCTCTTCATTCATAGACACATAGAAATAGAATTTGATGGCAGATGAGGACTGCTTGGCCCATCCAGTCTGCCCATTTCTCCCTACCTATACTATTCCCAAAGACTGTGGCCAATCTAAAGCTCTTTCTCCTTCTGCCCCTTCCTGTCCATTATAATTCCCTTGTGCTTAATCCATATATTCTTGAACCCCACCACTGTTCTCACTCCAACCAACTCCACAGGAAGGCTGTTCCAGGAATCCACCACTCTTTCTGTGAAGAAGTACTTCCTCACTTGTCTCCTGAATCTATGTCCCTTTAGCTGCATAGCATGACCCCTTGTTCTTGAGCACCTTTCCTTCTGAAAAATACTTCTCTCCTGTACCTTATTTACCCCCATAAGGTAATAAAGGTCTGTATCACATCCTCCCTCTCCATCTTCTATTCCAGTGTGTACTTACTGAGATCCTTTAGTCTCCTCTCATAGAGCTTTTTATGCAACTCTGCACCATTTTTGTTGCCCTCCACTGGACTGTCTACACTCTGTCTATGACCTTCTAGAGATGTGGTGTCCAGAACTGAACACAGTACTATAAGTGAGGTCTTACCAGCAATCTTACAGAGGCAACACCACCTCCCTGTTTCTGCTAGTGATACCCTTACTATGCACCCCAGCAACCCAGTAGCCCTCCCTATTGCCTTGTCGCACTGCCTGGCCACCTTTAGGTCATCCAGTATGATAACTCCCAGATCACTTTCCACTTGTTGGTCGTCAATACTTATTGGCAATGACATGTAAACTCCACTCATTTTGTACTGTGCCACTGGGTTTCTGTGTTCTAGGTGCATTCTTTTGCACTTGTTTGCATTAAAACCCAGCTGCCATACTCTTGACCCATCTTCTAGTTTTCTCAGGGTTCCACCCTTCCAGAGTATGCACCCTATTGCAAATTTTGGTATGATTCATAGACAGGCAGACCTTCCCTTCCAGCTCCTGTACAATGTCACTTATAAAGACATTAAAGAGGATTGGTCTCAGCACTGATCCCTGAGGCATTCTGCTGGCTGCCCTCCCTTTCTCAGAGAGAACTCCATTTACCACCACCTTCTGTCAGGCACTACGATGCTGGTTCAACAACATTTTCGTCGACTGGCATTAAGGTAACAGGATTTATGTTGACCGCAAGTTGCAGTTGACATAAATCCCATTTGTCTTCCGGTCCTGTTTTTTTACAAGGGGGCTTCGCCCCAGAATCCCCATGCGGGGGGGCTCTGCCCCCAGCATCCCCTGTAATAAACATTATCAACTTTGAGTTTGAGTTGATTCGGGGAGTGGGTACAGGACTGGGAGACAGTGTGCCCCTGTCTCAGGTGCACTAACACAGAGACCTGGTCGACAAACTGTCGATTTTGTCAACAGTGACGTAGGATGCTGTGTTGGTATCGCTGTTGGGGGGAGGGCATGCCCTTCTGTCGCCTGTCCCCTAACCAATTTCTTACCCAGTTTACCACCTCTGGACCTACTCATAAGCAACCCAGCTTGCTTACTAGTCTCCTATGTGGAACAGTGTTGAAAGCCTTACTGAAATCTAGGTAGGCCATGTCCCCTGCTCCATCCTGATCCAAATCCTTTGTCACCCAGTCAAAGAACTCTATCAGATTTGTTTGACATGACCCCCCTCCCACCCGATGAAACCATACTGCCTCAGGTCTTGTAACCCACTGGATACAAAATATTCCACAATCCTTTGCTTCAGCAGTGATTCCATTAAGTTTCCCACCACTGATGTCAAGCTGACTGGCTTATCAGTGCCAGCCTCTTCCTTGCTTCCACTTCTGTGTTGTGGAACTACATTCACCCTCCTCCACTCCTCTGGAATCACTCATGTTTCCAGTGAACTGATAACAGAACTGCCAGAGGTGAAACCAGTATTTTTTTTGAGCTCCTTCAATATTCTTGGAAGCACCCCATACTGCCCCATTTCTTTGTCCACCTTCGAATTAGCAAGTCCCTTCAGCACTCTCACCTCCAAAAAAGGACTATGTCCACCCCCTCCCTCCAAACCTTCTGTTACATTTTTGGGGTCCTTTCTCATCTCCTTTCAGTGCTTGTTCAAGATGTCTGCATTTTTCTTGTCCCCCTCTGTACAGTCCCCCCCCCGCCTTCCCTTTTTAATCTTACGGTCCCACCCTTGGTCATACTCTTTTCACTCACATACCTAAAAAATGTCTTGTTCCCTTTTGTTACCTCCTAGGCTATTCTCCATTCAGTTTGCACAATTAACCCCCTTACTGCTTTCCCTGTTTCCCTCTGTTTCCCCTGATACACCTCATTATCTTCCTCCCTCTGCACCTCCTTATATCTTCTGAATGCTACCTTTTTTAGCCTTTACCTTTTCAGCCACTTCTTTCAAGAAACACATTAGTCTCTTTCTCTTCTTGCGTTTGTTCACTTGTTTCATGTAGAGGTTTGTTGTCTTCACTATAATTCTTTTTATCTTTGACCACTGTTCCTCCACCCCACCCAGGCCATCCACCCTGCCAGGTCATCCCTGAGGCATTTACCCATCTTTATAAAATCTGCCCTCTTGATGTCCAGGACCTTCACCATTGTAAGGTTCAGTTCCGTGGCCATCCTTATATTGAACCACACTGTATGGTGATCATGATTGCCCAAGTGGTCTCCCTTCTCGACATCTGCAATACTGTCCTGTTAGTGACTACCAGGTCCAGTATTGCCCCATCATGAGTGAGTACACTAATTAGTAGCTGCACCTCCCTCTTTTCTGCCATCTTGCAAATGACTTCCATAAGTACCCTATCTAATTCCTCCACCATGCTGGAGATTAGCAGATTATTCCAGTGTGAATAGTGTCCCATTCATTGTCTTCAGGGTGATCCACAGTACCTCTGCCTTCCCTTGTATTCCCTGTATCTCCATCGCTTTTATACTTTCCCTTACATAAAGCACCACACACTCTACTTTCCTTCCCACCTGGTCCTTCCTGAACAGAGTATAGCTTGGTATGGCAATGACACAGTCATGATTTCTGGTGCACCATGACTCGGTAATGGCCACAGTATTCAAGCTGGCCTCTGCCTTGATGGCCTCTAGGGCTGGTATCTTATTTCCTAGACTTCTGGAATTTGCACACATGGCCTTCCAGACTTTATTTCTACTATTCTTGTTACCCCCTTATTTTCCTTTTTGCCCTCCCTCCTTCCTCCCTCTGTTTTTAATGATCCCATTCCTTTCCTGCTTTATCTCTACCTCCCTGCTCTCTTTATTAATTTTCACACTAGGGGATTCCTCTCCACTTGGGTTCTCCTAACTTTCTACTTCTGCCTGTATGTGTTTTGGGGGGGGAGTTTTTGACTCTCCAGTTCCTTCCTGAAATTCCTATATATTAGCTACTATCACCCATATGATTTGGAAGTCATAGTCACATACTTACAGTTAGTGACATACGTGTGATACTAATTATTGATACACTAGCCCGCTAAATTTCTGAATGCTGTAACTTTGCAGTTCCATAACTAAAACATATCCTGATCACTTCTACAGCTTGTTCTCAAGACACACCAGCTCCATAGCTTTGTTTCAGAAATTAATTGATGGTCAGTTTTAACAGCAGTGATATCTCAAATTATGGTTAGGCACTGATCAGACAGAGTATGCTGACTAAATTAAATCTGACAAAATTATACCTCTGTACTCTTAGTGTCTGCAGCTATTCACTCCCCCAAACACTTGTTCAAAATCATCCATTGTTCCATGGCACTTTCAGTCTGTGCACTATTTGTTTGTCAGAAGGGCTGGGATGAACTCAACTTGCATTCAAACAAAATACCAGATGAAAAAGTGCAGTGGCATGTGTATTAAATAAAAATTATTTGCCATATATTGTACTGTAAAACCAATGCTTATCTTCTGAGCAGTGCAACTGCAAAATGTATGAATGTCAAATACTGTATACAGCCAATGCAGAGTTGCTACAAGCTCACCCTGTTCAAAACAATCCTCATATCTGGCAGCCTAAGGAGGATGGCTCAAAGTTAAAACAAAGACATACTGGAACCAAAATGACAAAAAATAATCCAACTAATCTACAGATTCTGTATATAGCTCTGACAAAGCTTGCAGGTGCCCAAGCGAAACGTTAGTCCATCTAGCAATGCAGCCATGATGTCATTGTAGTGAGGTGAGCTATTTTCCACACACCCGGTCTTTTAAGGTATACTGCACACCTTTTGTATTAAATAAATGATGAAAGATTGTTTAAGGCTGTTTCTTTGTGACGTTTATGCTGTGGGTGCTTCTTCTCATTTTTCCTAGATCCTGTATGCAGGCACAGCTATAAACACAATGAAAAATGGCAGATAGTATCCTTAGAAATCTCTGCTCCCTTTTCCTTGCCTCTATGTATATTTCAGTGGTGCTAAGGGGAAGAGTTTCCTGAAAGATACTTGTAAATGTTTTTACATGGTGCCTACCTGAAATGCTATGGTCATTCAGCATTTCACTCCTATCCCCATGCTGTGCTCTGTCATTGGCTTTATAGGCTGACCCCTGCATTGCTGTCTTGGCCCTTCCTGTGTTTTATCCATGCTTCCAGCTAGCCAAGAGAGCCTGAGATTTCCTCAGTTTATATATTCAACCCAAGTTCAGCTAAATATATCTTAAGAAAATAGAAAGAACTCTAAACTCCAGAAGCTAGTGAATTTTCAATAATGGGGGCAAAAAAGTATTTTAAAAGTACTTCAAAAGTGGAACCATGATACTGAGCATTGGCTTATACATATTCATTGCCTAAGGGATATGAATATGTATAAGCACATGTGTAAATGCAGCTCACTTTTGAAGCTTACCTTCCAATGCTCACAGCTCCCATTACTGAAAATTATCTAGTTTCTAGAGTACATCATTTTTCTGATACCTTAAGCTATATTTAGCTGAACTCGGACTGATGATCCCATAAATGAGCCTCTGGACCGAATATGGGCAAGTGCAGCCTGGGAAAGCACTAGTGGGTAAAGGAGGGTCTCACAAGATGCTCTCCTTGACTGACTCATGTGAGTTCTCTCATTTGGTAATATAGCCACTCAATGCAGTGCAACATGATACACTGAAACCATGAACCCAGAAAAACAAGGAACAGCATTTCAGCCAATGCTCGCTTTTGATGTGGTGACGGCTGCCTTTATACACAGAAAAAGGCAACTTTGCAGTTGATCTGCACCACTCACAACAGTGCAGACTACATAATGTAAAGGGGGCTTTAGTGAGATGTACAGCAGGTGAAGTTTTCTCCATTTAGGCAGCCAGAGTGGAGGCTATGTATTTTGGACTTACCATGCTGATGTATTTTGGACTCAGAATGTTTTATGAATAGCAATAGTTATAGTAGGTTGTGCCTTAGCAACATTAAACATGACAGTTCAATAGGTGTAAATTAAAAGTTATCAAACAGTCATGAACCTTCAGTGCAGCTTTTAACCCTTACGAAAATGAAATGTATTTTAAAATATATTATTAACAATATATTTACAAATGGTGAAATATATTCCAATCTACTTGTTTTATAATAGTGTAATCTATTGGAAAATCAGTATATAGTTCTATATATTTTAAAATTTGCAAATATATTGCAATGTACTGCAAATATACATAGCATTACCACTTTAGTACACTACATATATTGCAAAATATATTAATTAAATTTCAAAATATATTGAAATAAGGATGGTAAATATATATTTTTTGTATCTTGCCAATATGTGTAAAATTGTTATTTTAGTTTTACATTTCAAATGTTGTTTCCTGTATTTATAAATATATGTAATATACATGTGTAATAGGTAATAGATAAACCACTCTGAGGTGTGCGGTCACGCTCTGATATACGCACGCCTTGGTGTACGTTGTTACGCATGAGGCCATGGGCCGAGTGCATCAACCACCCAAGGCATGCATATAACAGAGCTCGATCGCACACCTCAGAGTGGTTTATCTGTCTTAGAAAATATAAAAATTGTTTTGAAGGGGGGTAAAATTGCAGGTGTACGGTCACGTTCTGATATACGCAGGGTCATGTGATGTGTTCCAACAACTTAGCAGACATAATTTTTCCTACCCATTTTATAAATACTAATATAACTATTTACTTAACCAAACAAAAACAAAAAACATATTATTTATAATTGAATGCACCTTCATCTTTACAACTGAAGTTTGTCTTGTTAGTAACCATAGCAATATTTACATCAAAATTATTGTTTTAGAGTGCAGATTTAGCCTTAACTCAAGCAAACCTTTCATACTTTTATATTTGCACATTAGATTTACCTCACAAGCTCAAGCTCATTAAGGGCTCATATCAGTATTTATACCACCCTATTTTGTTCCACTTTTAGGTTAAGGTGAGATCCTACATGCACTTACTTTATAACTTGTACCTTTCCTTTCAGTCTGAAGCTAATGTTGTTAATTCAAAATTATTGCAAAACTAGAAATTATCATGATTTTGGCTGATAAACTATGTTTTGAAATATGCAAATTAGTTATGCAAATATACACATGGGTAGGGATGTAAGTTTGTCATGGTAGTCATACACGTCATTGATTCCATGATGTTTGATCTTTATTCAGGACTTCCATGACTTTCACTAGTGTCATCAGAATGTAGCAGTGATGACAGTGCCACAACATTTACTACTGTTTACTAATGATTTCATGAAAAAACAATGAGTCATTAAAACCTCATCCATGACAAACTTATATCCCTACATATTGGTCACGAGTAAGCATTTAATGAAAAATATATGTTAGATATAAAACATGTAACATGTATAAAATATATGTAACATGTATAAAATGTATGTAACATATATAAAAATACATGCAACATATTTGAAAATATATATAATATACTGTATACAAGGAATACAATATATATTTTGAAATATATTAATAATACAATTCAGGCAATGTATTACTAACTAGATTGACATAAATCTCAAGCAATGTGCGAGGCAGAAATATATTATGATTATATGTTTCTGAAATATATTGTTTAATATATTTCATCAATTCAATGTACTGACATACAGTACTTAACATAATTTCTAGTGTATTAAAATATATTGTTTTTTAATAAAATATATATTTTCAGTACATTTCATATACATGAGATAATTTACAATTTCTTTAATTAGAAATATACAGGATATAGTTTCAGTATATGCTGAAATACCCTGTTTATTATATTTCATTGAGTCAATGTATTTGTTTATATGGTAATATATATTTTTGCATACTATGAGTCAGAAATATATTATGTCAGTATATTTAAAAATATATTTCATAATATATAATACAATATATTACATTGGGATAATGTATTTCTCAGTGTATTGACGTACATTAGCACATATTTTTCAATATATTGTAATATATTCCATTTCTGTAAGGGAATGTCCCTGCTTCTGACAGCTGTAATAACAAGTTCCAAATGGAGCCCTTCCCCCACCACTCTTGGGTAACTGAAGCCAGCCTCACACACAGTGGTTACTTCTTTAAGGAATCATCCATGACAGGATGAAGGTTGTGGTGGAATGTATCCATGTCTGGTGTGGTTTGTCATGAGGCTACAGGCCTTAGGATGAAAACCACACCAGAGGTGGATAAATTCCACTGCAACCCACACTCTGGAGTGTATTATTGTGATTATGAGATGATCTGATAAAAAAATCATATTAAGAAGCTATAAGCAACATTTAATTTTAGTTTTTAAGCATTTTTATTGATTTTTTATTGCAGTTTTCTTCCTTCCATATTAAAAAGTCCCTTGTTGCTGGCAGAGTATTGTTAGAGATGCCTCCCCACCCCATCCCCCACCCCGACTAAATGCTGGTCTGTTTATTTTAGTATCTTTTTCCATGTTCCCATGTACAAGTGTCTTTTTGTATGTTATTTCTTTTACTTCATTTTTAGCATTACTGCTTGGTATAAGCAGCTAAGAGAATGCATGTGGTGCAAGCAGCCCCTGCTCTGTATCATGGTGTGTGCTGAAAGTGAGACCCATATTCCAGGAAGTACAAGCTGCAGAAAGTTAGCTGACAGGAAGCAGAGGAGAGAGACTTTGCAATGGGTTCAATGAGGGGCACGGAATTCTGGTGCCTGAAGGGCTGCTCCAGTTTGAATGGTGCCACTTGTTACTCACAGCAAGTAAAGAGAGGTGCCAGGTTTGAAGTTTGGAGAGAGCATTAACCCCCCCCCCCAAAACACTGCCACATGCTATTGTAAGCAGGTTAGGAGAAAGCATTTTGCATGGAAGTATACTTTTTATGTTGTCTTGTGAGTGCAACATCTTGTGGTAGTAGCAGAAATGCAGAGGTGTGTCGGTGTTGGCGAATGCAGGACACGCTTTAGTAAGTATGTCCTTCTTTCCCTAATTAGCCAGCATGCTAGCACTGACACAAGAATTAGGTAAAGTGCCACCAACTTAAAATAAATGTGCCACTGAAATCAGAGACAAGCTCATCATGCAGCGGCACAGATGACACGCCTCCCATATGTGCCTTTTCTGGTGAAACATTTCAGTACACATGGTGGCAGCTCCTGCCACCGCCACACAACCCTCAAAGAAAGCCAACATTGGGGTTGCAGTCCCTGTGTTGGCATGTCCACCACCACCCCTACACATTGTGTGGCACACTGGGAGCCAACCCAAGTGTGCCATCACTCACAGAAAGCCGACTGCATCAGCATGTCACTGCCCCCGCTCCACTTCCATTGTGTGGCAGACTGGAAGCCCACCCCAGTGTGCCCAACATCAACCCCCTCCAAGAGTCATGGGGCACACTAGAAGCTCAGTCCAGTGCACACATTTGTTTTATTTCAACTGTAAAGAAAGAAAATGGTACCACAATGTTATTTTTTTTTCTGTATGAAGAAAATAAAAGGAAACAGTCCCTTGCTGTTCATGGCATCCCTTCACCAACTTGCACCCACCCTCTGCACACCCCATCTCCCCACACCCCCTTCACCCCATACTTACCTCCGGAGGTCCGGCGCTGCAATCTTCTGTGGAGCAGGAACATGTCTGAACTCTTCAAAACCAAACTGCAAAATGAAGAAATACTGGTAAGCTGTATAATGGCATAAATGGGGGGATTCAACTTAGTTGGCAATCTCAGCCATTTTATGGAATTTTGGCTCCAAATTTCAACATGGTTTTCTTGGGACCCCACCTCATGAACACTTTTACTGCCATCTCGTTATTCAGCCCCAAAAGGTCATTTCATGGTCACTGCACAGAATCACCTTTCAGGACTGATTAATGACACAACAGTGCCCTTGTTCATGAGTGAGGTCCCAAAAAGCCTATGTTGCAAATCTGGTGAAAATATTCCAAAAATGACTGTGTTACGAGCGTGCATTAAGCAGTTTCCATGCACGCTTGTAATTTCACCAATTTTTTATATTTTCACTCCAGATTTTCAACTTTGCTATTTTTTCACACCTCCTTATTAACAGTACAGCTGTTATTTTTCACATCTTGCCCAAAATGTGTTTATGCACATGTGTCGCACAATGGCGTGGTCGCTGTGGGAAATCAATGTTCGGAACAGATTAACAAAATCACAGTGACACTGTTCATGAGTGGAGGTCAAAAATTCCTATGTTGAAAATCTGGTTAAAAAATTCCCCAAAATAATTGCGTTATGGGTGTGCAGTGTGCAGTTTCATCGCACGCTCGTGGCTTCACCAATTTTTCATATTTTCATTCCAGATTTTCAACATTGCCATTTTTTTACACCTCCTCATGAAGAGTACAGTTGTCATTTTTCACATCCTGCCCAAAATGTGTTTTTGCACTTGGGGTACCAAATGGCACAGTCACTGTGCAAAATCACCTTTCGGCTAACGAACTGATAGTGCCACTGTTCATGAGGTGGGTTCACAAAAAGCTCAAGTTGAAAATTTGGGAGTAAAAATACCAATAAACACCTGGAACTTTAGGGTTTCCAACCATAATGCTCCACCCCACCCCACCCTGTAGAGACTGACTGGCATCAGAAGTGTGACTTGGGGCCATCGGCTGTAATGCTCACGCCATTTCACCCCCAATCTGCAGCCAGTGACAGGCATTGAGGTGTGCCTTGGACTCTTCAGCTACAGACTTCACCCCATTCGCCTATACTGCACCCATCACAGCATATTTCCCTATGGAATGTGGTAAGTGTAATGCCCAAAGACCCCAAGGCACACCACGACACTTGTCAGTGTCTACAGGTTAGGATGAGGTGAAATGGCATGAGCGTTATGGCCAATGACCTAAAGGCACACGCCAATGCCAGTCTCTGCGGGGTGGGGATGGGGTTGCTTTCAGTTCAGTACTTTACTTCACTGCCATTCCTATTATGCATATCTCTCTTTTTTATCACATCTCTTTTTCTCACCTGCAGCCATAGTCCTGCCATGTATCCAGCCATCACCACTTCTTCACCGCCAACCCCAAAACTGATGTGCCCAGCTGGCATATGCAGCTACAACTGTTGAGAGGGCCTCCCCCTAAGCCCCTGCACGGATCCAATACTGGCACACACCTTAGTCAGGCATCATTGGCTGGTGAAGAAGCAGCCATCAAGCTGCTGCAGACTTGTGCTGCCATTTTCCTCTTTTCTTCCTGATGGGAGCACGGATGTGCAATGATATCTATGTACATCATGCGGATGTCTGACGTGGCTTCCCCCAACTTAACACCCGTACATTTTCTGTACCTCCGAGCATCCCCAGGGACCGCCAGAGAGCGGCTTGCAACCACTTCTTTCCCCAGGACTAGGAGATCTGTTGTCAGACACTCAATCTTAGTCCTCCCCTACCAACTCTTGATGACCCAGGTTCATTCCCAAACCCGGGTTGCCACTGTGGAGCGAGGTGTGGCATCCAGTGCCTCAACCCTCAGCACCACCAGGCCAGCCTATTATGCATATCTCTAACTCCTACACTACCAACGCCAATGCCAGCAAGACAACATTTGGCATTGACAAATACTTGTTTAACATGTTGCTGCTTTCATGCTGTAAGTAGTAGAAGTGGTTTAGTTTCTCTCAGTTGACTTCACCAGGGAAAATCTGGCAGCATGTTTGTTTAGATTTTTTCAAGGATTTGCTGTACTGATTCAGTTTGTTGTGCTGCTGCAATTCTGATTGACTGGCATTTTTTGCATAGGTTGTTGTAGGATTCACCAAGGCTCAAAAGTGCCAGTCAGCTAGACACAATGCTTCATTCTCGGACCTCATTGTATATGCTGCACGGGGGGGGAGGTATTTCGAGGGATATGGGAATCACAAAGTGGATCCCCTGCTCCATGTGAGCAGGAGATTCTGGCACAGTACCACCTTTTGTTAAAGCACAGGAGAGTACCCAATTGGTTTCTCCCAACCTTCTCTGTCAGCCAAATGGGTGGGCCAGCATAGAGGGTGGATTCCCTGTCCTGCCACTGCCAGTGGCTATCACTGCGGGGAGTACCTAAGAGATACAGCAGGGTCCCCATAGCTGTATGCTGCACTCTCTTGAACAGCACTCCATGCCATCATCAATGGTGTGGAGTGTGGGCATGCCCCAGACACATCCCTGAACCAGATGTGCATGTAATTGCATGATTGACCAGGGAATCAAGTGTGGAAGGGATGCACATCCCTTCATTGCATGCCACAAGGGATCCACGGGACCCAAATGCGTGGCTCAGGGACTTATGGTTCTTTACATGCTGTATATTTATGGTGCATAGACAATCTGCACCTTGATACATAGGGCTCTTTGTATTATAAACAATAACATCACCCCTGACTGTGAAGAACAAGCAGTTTCTCACCCTCAGATGGAAAGTGTCATCAAAGAGCACTTGAGCTTCACTCTCTTGCTTTATTACATCACTGTCCCTCCTCGGTGTGAGAACTAGCTTGTTCTTCACACTCGGAGGTGCATTATTCTCTATGTAGTTGAGTCATTCAATATTAGTGTGGATTTTTGATGGAATTTCCTTACCTGCATTATTATAAAAGTTATACTGTAACATGTACTGCAAACCGTTGAATCTCCCATAACTGCAGTCTTCCTCTGACATCATCTGCAGGCGATTCTGGAATTTGTAGTTACAGAAAATGTCAGCCTGAAAGTAAGCAACATTTGTCGGTTAGAAGCTACTATACTGCAGTAAACAGTCAATAAAAAAAAATGTTTTTGCATTTAAAGTACAAATTGGGACCAGTCCCTCATTTGGGTATGGAGCTGTTAGTTCCCCTTTAACACTGAATTGTTCAGTAACTTAAAAAACAGTGGCTGAGCAAAAATAGCCAAGAATGCTAGTAGAATTTTTATTAGACAGTAACTCCCTGTTTCAGTTTAGACTACATGAACACCATTCTTATCTGTTACAGGCTTCTCATATAAACTTAAGGGCTAGACTTTAATTATTTTTAAAACAAAGTAAGCTTAACAGGAGAAGAGCATTAAGTTAACTAGAAATGAGGATTGCTATATTCTTGATTTCTACCTAGTCCCTAATTAACTAGTCATACTTTTTCTTTACAGATTATTTTTGGAGAGGACCTTAAGGTCAATATATCAACTATAACTTTATTTGCTATCTTCAGAGTGCATTTAAGATAACAATCACACGACAGTGTGTTGTGTATATTTTATGGAACACATACAAACAAGGGTGAGAAAGAATAAGTGCCTCTGCTGGGACTTGATTCCAGGCCACCCGGAATACCATTCCGATTGCGCAAATCAGCTGCGCCACTGAGATAACTGGGACCTGGCATGTCCCTTGTTTGTGTGTGTGCCATAAAATATGCACACCACACTCCTGTGTGACTGTTAGAAGTAAATATTTGTGTTGCCATTGGATTGTGCATTTGAGAAAAGAGTAATATGCCCAGGGATATCCCAGGTTCCAGTTGTCTCAGTGGCATAGCTGATAAGTGTAATTGGAATGGTATTCTGGGCTGCCTGGGTTCAAGTCCCAGCTGAAGCATTTATTCTTTCTCACCCTTGTTTGTATGCATTTAAGATAACTTTTGTAGTATAGAGATCATATACTTATGAGGCACAATTTTTTTCCATTTGAAATTTGTTGTTTTCTTAAAGACAATGCAACTTCAAAGGTGATATAATGCTAACATGACACTGAGACCACTTGGAATGTGGTTTTTGAAAATAAACCATTTTTTTGTCCCCAAGAACCCTTAGCCAACTGCAGTGTAACATCTTGTTAAAAACAATACTGGTTTTGTAATGTGAGCCTTTCTAAATTCAAACGATTAAAACTGTCAAAAGCTGACATTGAGAAATGGAGGATTTCTTATACACAGAAGCAGAAGTAGAGTCTATGGAGCCGGGCTGCTCAGCCCTTATGAAGGAACACAAAACGTGTGCATAGTTTGACAATAGGAACAAAATAAATCATGAAGTTCACTAATCCATTGGACAACTTATATGGAAAATCTTAGGCAAAATAATTAGAAGGAGTGGTAGTTTGATTGGTTTGGATAAAGGTAGGAGTAGGATTGTAATGGAGCAGGCAAGGGAGTAAGAACATCTTTGAATGCTTGTCCAATTTAGATATAGCATACAATGTCTCTTTTACAGCTAAATGGACTGCTACCCTTTTAGGGTGCCATGAAGACACAGGAGCCCTCTGGATGAGGGTTTCACTCTTGTCCTTGTCCACATCTGAGGTGTCACAGTGACAAAGACCAATTAGAGTGAAGGCACCTTAGAAAAGAAGGTCCATGAATGCCCAAGGAAAGAGATATGTGGAGAGGAGGGTGGTGGAACAAAGAAATGAGCATTGAAAGGATGCTTCAACATGTGCGGTTCTGGTACTGCCTGGTGGTGAGCATGAAGTGCAGTGCCTGCTTCCCCACCAAACTGCTTGCAAACCACTTAAGAAATTGCTTGGGAGTCCCCTACTCATTTGCAGTTTAGAAATAATATTTTGTTTAAACTTAAAATGAAACATTATAAATAATGTTTTCCTCCTTCATTATGTTTGCTTTTGTGCATGCACAAAGCTCGCATATTATAGAAGATGAAACACAGAAACAAACCTCAGACACAAAGGGCAACCCTAGGAGGTATACATCAAGTGTGGTCCAGCCCCTAGCCTTACTGTCTGCTGAGATTCACTAATCTTCATTGACTGGGAGAGAGACTAATCATGGAGGGAAGGCATACTCTGACAGGTGTAGAAGCAGGGATTCCTTGACAGCAGTTCTTCCTGGGTGAATCCCCCTTGGAGTGAACAGTCCAGGTTCCTATCTCCACTGAAGTGACTTCTCTCCTCAGTCTCTGTGCTCAGACCCAGCCAGTGGCTGCTCTCTCAGCATAAGGAGTAGTTGGAACACTTACCCAGAATTCCTGGCTGCTGTATGTAATTCAGCAATTGTACTGCTGTACCGCTACTAAAATATTTGTCAACTAATAGTAAGCTCTCAGCTGGAAGCAACAGATCAGACACAAAGGGCACCCCTAGGAGGCATACGCCAAGAGCGGTCCAGTCCCTAGCTTTACTGTCTGCTGTACCCACTACTGAAATAGTGGTCGGCTAATAGAAAGCTCTCAGCCAGACATAACCAGAAGCAACAGTTCAGACAAAGGGCAATGCTAGGAGGCATACAGTACTCCAAATGCGATCCATCCCCTAGCCTTACTGAAACATAGAATTTGATAGCAGATAAGGACCACTTGGCCCACTCAGTCTGCCCATTTCCCTACCTAATGGATAAGCTACAGATCCTAGTTAACCAACAGACTACTTCCTCTTACCCCCAACCCCTAGAATTACCTTATGTCTGTCCCATGCATTCTTGAATTCCCCCACTGTTTTTGACTCCACAACCTCCACAGGAAGGCTGTTCCATGCATCCACAACCCTCTCTTTGAAAAAATACTGCCTCACATTACCTCTGAGATGTCCCCCTTCTATCTTCAGATTGTGCCCCCTTGCTCTTGCACATCTCTTTTTCTGAAAGATGCTACCCTCTTGGACTTTGTTGATTCCTTTGAGGTACTTGAAAGTTTCTATCATGTCCCTCCTTTCCTTGAGGGTATACATATTAAGCTCCTTAAGTCTCTCTTCATATGTCTTCTGGTGCAGACCCTGCAGCATTTTAGTTGCCCTCCTCTGGACTGCCTCCATCCTGTCTATGTCCTTGCGGAGACTGGGTCTCCAGAACTGCATGCAGTACTCCAGATGGGGTCTCACCAGCTGTCTGTACAGAGGGATATCAACTTCCCATTTTCTACTTGTGATGCCTCTTCCTATACATCCCAGTATCCCCCCAGCCCTCCTTACTGCATTCTCACACTGCTTGTCCATCTTTAAGTCATCTGATATGGCTAGCCCCAGGTCCCTTTCCATTTTTGTTGTTGTTAGTATCTCACCCCCCATAGCGTACTCTTCCCCTGGGTTTTTGTTTCCCAGGTGCATTACTTTGAACTTCTTAGCATTGAATCTAAGTTGCCATACATTTGACCATTCCTCCGACCTTGCCAAGTCCCTGCTCATCCTTTCCACCCCACCTTGTGTATCAACCCTGTTGTAGATCTTTGTGTTGTCTGCAAAGAGACATACCTTTCCTTCCAGTCCCTCTGCAATGTCACTTATAAAGACATTGAAGAGGGCCGGTCCTAGAACTGAACCCTGCGGTACCCCACTAGTAACCCACCTTTCTTCAGAGTGGACTCTGTTTATTATTACCCTCTGTGTCTGGTTCTCCAGCCAATTTTTTACCCAAGCTACCATCTTGGGACCCACTCCCAGGCTGGCTAACTTGTATATTAATCTTTTGTGTGGGACTGTGTCAAATGCCTTACTAAAGTCTAGGTAGGTACTGTCTGCTGAGCTTCACTGATCTTTACCAACTGGGAGAGAGACTTCCTCTCCTCCAGTCTCTAATTGTGCTACTAAGTAGCAGACCTTAACAAACTGTTTGTTTTTTCAGCAGGAAAGAGAAACAAAGGTTCTGCCCCCCACCCTACCCCTTAATCCTACCCACCCCAGGTCCTCTTCTTATGTAGATTCTGCATATCACCACCCGCTTTCTACCTGAACTGACTAGAAGGCAAAAAAAAAACACTTTAAAAAAAATAAATAGTTTTCCTACCTTTCAGTTCTCTCCAGTAACTACCTACAGGCTAGACTAACACTCGTTATTTCCATAGCAAAGAATACCAAGCAAACAGGAATGCATATTGTGCCCTGTAACCACTGAAGAGCACTCTTTTACAGGGCCTGGGTCCAGGACATAGGATATTGTCCCACATGCTGGTCCATAAATGACCTTCAAGCCCAACTCCAAGAGGCATGGGCAACAATATCCCACCTAAACCAGGAACTATGCCAGGTCACAAGGACTTGGAAACAGCCCCAACACCACCACCGGTGCCCTGGCACTGATCCTCTACTGTGGAGGACAGGTCATCCAGGGGGTTGGCAGGTAGTGCAAAGGGGCAAAGCATACTGTAGCAAGGCTAACCATGTTGGCAACTCTCAAGAGGCCGTTATGCAGCTGCATAACAGGTTTTCCCAGCTGGCAAGGACATGCAATGAACCAAATGACTGCTCAAGCCAGAGAGTTAGGCCTCAGCAGCACCAATTTGGCATCACCCTAAAAAATAACAGGGGATCACAAAGTAGGGACCCGCATGTTATTGAGCCAAGGAAGGTTGAGCACTCTGACTAGGGCCAGGGGTAATGGGTGGAGTGGCACCAAACACTTCATCAAGACATAACTAGTAGGGCAAACCTACCCACCAAAGGAAGGAAGAAACTGATCATTGTGGGGGACTCCATGATATGTGGGGTTGAAGCACAGTTAAGTGGGACTAACCAAATGGAGATAGTAGTCAGATGTCTCCCTGGGGCCACAGCAAAAAGGGATGCAAGTCACATAGGAAACTGCATCAGAAAGGAGTGAGACATCAAGGCCATGGTCGTTCACATAGGAACTAACAAAATTGTGAACCATTCTGTCAAACAGTCCAATGAACATATGTCAAATCTAGGGGATAGACTCAGCTCTTTTTCATCCACCTTGGCCTTTTTTGAGGTGCTCCCAGTATGGGAGAAGGGAAAAGTCCAAGGAAAGGTTAGGGAAACCGAAATCACAGAACTGAGCTTTTGGCTCCTCACTTGGTGCTCAGAAAAGGTCTATACCTTCATCAGTGACTGGAAAGATTTCTGGGGAAATAACTTACTTTAAATTTGATGGCGTTCACCTCAACAGGGAGGGGGTAAGGGCATTAGGGAAAAAACTTGACATATTCACAGCGAATTTAAACTAGAGGATGAGGTGGTGGTGACCAGACGGGAGCAGGAATATAGAACCCCAGTCGCCACTCCCCTCAGAGCTATGTAATAGCACCTATCGTCGATCGCATAGACATAAACAACAGGAGTGCACGAAGGTCGTACAAGTTAAATAAAGTACAAGGAAACAAAGGATCAAGGATGCTGGACTCTGTAAGGCAATGATGACCAATGCCCGGAGTCTGGCTAGCAAAATCCCAGAACTCTCAGCCACAATAGCAGATGCAGGATTGAACTAGGTCGCAGTCATAGAAACATGGCTAAATGAGAGCCATGAATGGAATGTTGCAATCCCAGGTTACAAATTATTCAGGAAAGACAGAAAAGGATGTAGGGGTAGGGGGGAGGTTGTACTATATATAAGGGAGGTCAAAAAAGCTATGGAGGTCCAAAGGTCAAAAGATGAACCTGAGGTACTCTGGGTCACTCTCGAACTGGGCTCATGCTCAGCCCTCAGACTAGGAATGATATACAGGCCTCCCTCACAAGGGACAGAAGGAAACAAAGCAATGCTTGAAAACATACTAAAGATGGCTGAAAAAGGAGAAGTCATGCTGAAGGGGAACTTCAAACTCCTGGACATAAACTGAAACTCCTGCACAGCATCCACAACTAGGAGCAGAAATTTCCAAAACACCTTGGGAGAGGCTGAACTTACTCAGCTTGTCATGCGGAGGTTACTGCAAAATACTCCAGGCTAGTCGGTAAGACAAAGAAAAAAAGAAATCCACTATGGTTCACAAAGGAGGTGGCATCTGCAGTGAGGGAAAAGAGACTAGCATTCCAAAGATACAAGAGCTCAAACAGTGAAATAGGGAGGCATACAAGTGCAGTTTGAAGGAGACAGGAAGGGTGGTCAGAAAAGCAAAGGCACAGACTGGGGAAGACATAGCACGAGGGAATAAAGAAGGCAAAAAGACCATCTTTAGGTACATTAATGACAAAAGGAAAAACAAAGGAGGCATTGTCAGGCTCAGAAGAAGGGATGGGAGGAGGGTAGAAGAAGACAGTGAAAAGGCAGAAGTCTCAAATGAGCACTTTTGCTCGCTCTTTACTAAGCAGGCACCTTGTAATGGACCCACCCTAAAGGGGAACAGAAGTCACCTAGGGGGAATGGACACAAGCCTATTAACAACAGAGAGGGTAAGGACAGAATTAAAAAAACTAAAGGTAGATAAAGCCATGGGGCCAGACAGATTCCACCCATGCATATTGAGGTAACTTACTGATGAATTGACAGTTCCACTAGCAGATCTTTTTAGCAGATCCTCGAGAGAAGGCACAGTTCCTCAGGACTGGAAAAGAGCAATAGTGGTCCCCATACAAAAGAGTGGTAGCAGCAAAGAGACAGGAAACTACAGCCCAGTCAGTCTCACCTTGGTGGTGGGTAAGATGATGAAGTCGCTGCTCAAAGAAAGGATACTAGAATTCCTCGAGGAAGCTGGACAACTGGATGTCAAGCAGCATGGTTTCACAATTGGAATGTCCTGCCAGACTAACCTGATCGAGTTCTTTGACTTAGTTACTAGGGCTGTAGACCAGGGGGGAGCCGTTGACATTATCTACTGTGACTTTAGCAAGGCCTTCGACTCACTACCACACAGAAGGCTGCTAAACAAACTCAACCATACAGGAGTGGGGCAGGAAGCGGTAGCATGGGTGAGCAGCTGGCTTGAACAGAGAACTCAATCCATCACAGTTAATGGGGCAGAATCAGAGGATGGGGGTAATAAGCATGGTGCCACAGGGATCCATCCTTGGACCATTACTCTTTTATATCTTCATCAGCGATATCACAGAGGACTTGAGCAGAAAGATGTGCCTGTTTGCTTATGACACTAAGCTTGGCAACAGGGTGGACACTGCACAGGGGGGGTGGAGCAAATGAAAAGTGACCTACTCATGCTGGAACATTGGTCCAACTTGTGGCAGTTTAAATTCAATGCAAAAAACTGCAAAACTATGCATCTGGACAGAAGCAACCCAGAGACAGACTACTACCTGCGAGGGGAGAAACTAGCAATCACCCATCAGGAGAGGGATCTAGGGGTTATCATAGCAGATAATTTGAAGGTAGGTGGACAATGCAAAGAGGCAGCAAAAAAGGCCAGCAGGATGCTGGAATCATAGGAAGGGGTATCACAAGTAGAAGAAAGGAGGTGATCCTGCCATTGTACAGGTCCTTGGTGAGACCCCACCTTGAGTACTGAATCCAGTTTTGGAGACCTTATCTCAGGAAGGACATCGATAGACTGGAGACAGTACAAAGGAGAACAACAAAAATGATACACAGTCTCATACGTTGCCATATGAAAGCAGGCTACAGGATCTCAACATGTACTCCCTGAAACAATGAAGAGAGAAAGAGGGGGCCTGACTGAGCCATTCAGGTTTCTGAAGGGTATAAACAGAGTCTTCACCAAGAAGCTCTTTATGGTCAATAGCACCAGTAGGACAAGAGGACATGAGATGAAATTGAGGGGAGGAAGTTTCAGAGGCAATATGCAAAGGTTTTTCTTCACAGAGAGGGTGGATGACCCATGGTATGGTCTACCAGCTGGAGTCTTTGACTCCAAAACAGTAGGAGAATTCAAAGCAGCTTGGGACAGACACAAGGGGATTGCCTCATAGAAATCCTAAAGAGGGGAGTAGGGCTTAGGGCAGACTAGATGGATCTTTGGTCCCCTTTTGCCATGCTATTGTGCACCAGTGTTCTGTCCTCCTAGACACCCAGCCCAGCCCTTGCCAGTGCCTTGTGTTTATTCCCAATATTTGTCCCACCCATGCTTAAAACTTGATACTGACTTTGCAGCCACCACCTCAGGAGGTAATCTAGTCCAAGGTTCCACCACCCCCTCTGAGAAGTAATACTTTCTGAATGTCCCTCTTGAACACTCCACACTTAAATTTCCACTTGTGCCCTCTTGTGGTAGAATTGAAGTTCCTGGTAAAAAGCTGCATTTCTGGCACCTTGTTGGTGCCTTTAAGGAACCTGAAGATCTCATTCATATCCCCCATCTACCCCTAGTCTCTAGTGAGTACAATTTCAGAGCCCCAAGCCTCTCTTCATAGGTGATTTCCTGAAAGCCATGTATCATTTTTGTTGGCCTTCTCTGGACCACTTCCAATCTATCTATGTCCTTTCTTAGGTGGAGCCTCCAGAATTGTACACAGTACTCCAGATGAGGCCTCACTAATGACTGGCAAACTGGCAGTATCACCTCCCTGTTCCTGCTATCTATACCCCTGCCAATGCATCCTAACACCCTGCTAGCTCTGCTGTAAGCCTTATTGCACTGACTTTGCTGCTTGAGGTTCTCCCTAATGATGACTCCCAGATCATGTTTCTCAGCAGAGGGGCTCAGCTGGACTCCCTTTAGCCCGTATTCTTCCTTACAGTTGGCCCTACCCAGGTGCATCACCATATACTTCTTAGAATTGAAGTTGAATTGCCATATTTGTGACCATCTTTCCAACTTCTTAAGGTCCTCCTGCAGTTGTCGGACTCCCTCCGTACTATACACTCTTCTGCTGAGTTTCATATCATTCACAAACAGGGCAATGTAGTCATTTATGCCCTTGCTGATGTCACTAACGAATACATTGAAGAGGACTGGCCCCAAGACCGACCACTGAGGCCCCCCACTAGTGAGCTGACTCTCATAAGTTTTCACCCCATTTACTACCACCTTTTGTTTTCTGTCCCTCAGCCAACTCCGTACCCACTTTATGGTCTATTCTGCTACCCCAGGATCTTCTAGCTTTTTTAAGAGGTGTTTATGCGGGACTGTGTCAAATGCCTTACTGAAGTCAAAGTAAAGCAAGTCCACTGCATGACCCCTGTACAACTCCTTGGTCATTTTGTCAAAGAATGTAATAAGATTTGTTTGACATGGCCTGCTCATCACAAACCTGTGTTGTTTGTTGTTCTGGAGGTGATTTACTTCGAGGTATTCCACTAGATCTTGCTTGATGAGGGCCTCCATAAGTGTACCTAATACGGATGTGAGGCTGAGTGGCCTATAGTTACCTGTATCTTCCCTGTCTCCACTGTTGCAGTGGCACCACATCAGCCTCCCCCAAGTCACCTGAAACTACCACCGACTCCAGTAACCTGTTGAATAGATGTGCAAGAGGCACTGCCAGCTCTTCTGCAAGCTCCCTGAGCACTCTAGGTTGCAAACCATCAAGGCCAGGAGCCTTGTTGGGTCTTACATCTGAAAGGCCCTTCCTGACCCTGTGTGTGGTGAGCTCCTGGCTGAACGTTCTCTGAAACCCCCTGCTCTCTGTTATGATACCACTGCTGTCTGGCGGTGGGCCCTGATTCTCTCTCATGAATACATACACCATGAAGATGGTCCATGCTTCCAACTTGCTGTAGTGTAGGGGGCTGTACAGGTGTGTACTGTATCAGCAAATGGATGTAGAAATGCAGGAGTCCTGCATCTAAAAAGCCAGTGCTAAGAAGGCTGAGGATGACGGTGTCCAGCTGGCTGATAGGTGTAAACTTCTTGTAGTTCAAAGAATAAATCCCCACCAATTAAATTGGTTTTCTAACCATTAGCCAGCTAACAGACAACATAACATCAAGCCTCACTGTGTGTGTGTGTGTGTGTGTGTGTTTTTCCCTAATTACAGACAGGAAGCACCTATTTGAAAAAACATCATGCAGAATGCATATAATTGCTTTAAATATGCTAACAGCATGTCAATAATGAACAGAAAACACAAGCGATAGTTATATTTAAATTACATATTGTTTATGTTCCCTTTAAATATTCTCTGATGCCAGTTGGATAACTTTGCAAAATGTGAGAGTTAGACACAATTCAGTTTATCATTCAAATATTTTTTAAATCTTTTTTTTATATGGACTCTTTCCTCCTACCCCTCCCCATCAGTTCCCTTCTGCTGTGAACCCTCAGCCCCTTCATCCCACCTCCAGGAGTAACCGTATCTACTTCTTTCCTCGTTGTGTGCATATGGGTGCCATGGATGTTAGTGGTGCAGTGTCTTCAGGGTCACAGCACCATCCTGCAGACAGGGGTTCTTTTCCACTCATTACTTCCCTTGTGTCAGAGCTGGCATGCAGTGACTCACACACAGACCACGAAGATGGTCCTTGCTTCCAACGCCCACCTCTGACTTTCACTTCTGGTGACCGCTCTTGTGCCACCTACCCTCCGCAAGGAGGCATCCAAGCAGCAGTACACACTCTCCCCCCACCCTGAAGGAGGAGATCCACTGAAGCATGTTAAAACCTCCTTCCCCACCAGCCCCCAAGTGACACTGGTCCATTCCTGAAGCCAGGTCACCGGTGTAGTGGGAGGTGAGGCATCCAGTACCTCAGCCCTCCACACCATGGGGCTGGCTTCAAGTTTACTGTAGCACAGATTTCCTTAGCCATTATTGTTTGCGGCTTTGAGGGGGATTGAACCTACCACCCACTGTTCTAAAATGACGTGTTTCTACCCCCTGTACCATTCAAACAGAACTGTGTTTTCAGAATTCTTTCCCCATGACAGAGTATGCTGGCTAAATTAAATTTGCAATATCTTATACCTCTGTACTCTTTGTGTCTGTGATTATTCTCTCTCTCCTAAAAACTCGTTCACCCTGCTCAGATTGTCCACTACTCCACGGCACTTTCAGTCTGTGCACTATTTGTTTTTCAGAAGGGCTGAGCTGAATTCAAAATGCTTCCAGACAAACATACCTAGCCCAAGTAGCTATGCACCCGTGAACAGGCACAGAATGTGCAGTATACATAACTGCACTCACCTGCAGGGCTCCTGTCTATGGCCGAGCCTACCATGTGCAGCTGCATGGAGGTAGATTGAGGGACACAGGCAGGCATCCAGTTAGATGCCTGTCCTGGGTCCCAAAGTGGATCCTGTGCTGCAAATGAGCAGGGGATCATGGGAAGGCACAGGACCCCATCAGTGACACAATATGGGGAAGTGCCCAAATAGCTGCTCCCAGCCCTTCCTGTCAGACTGTGTGCTGAGGAAACAGGGAGGAGGGTGCTCCAGCAGGAAGGTATCCTTTGGGGTGTGTAAAAGTTACAGCAGGGTTTGCCCCTGACATATCATGTGCCCCATGTGGCTAGCACTCCATGCCTTAGTGAATCCGTAGAGTGCAAGCATGTCCCAGAGTGCCCGTGGAGCATAGCTGCATGATCAACCAGGGGATCATGTGCACAAGGGGCCCCATGTGCCTGCTGAGAAAGCTGCCAGGGGTCCACTGGTCCCTGCTGTGCAGCATTCTGACTTAGGGTTGCCTGCGCACCTCAGATACATGGTACATTGGTAATCCAATGCTTCATGCATAGATCTCATTGTTCAGTAGGAATATAAGAAATACATACAGTGTATTGCAACTGTAATTTATATAGATGCCTTTTTAACCTGAATGCAAGTGCATTTCCCTTTTCTTACTTCACATTTACCCACTTTGAAACACTGAATTGTGTGGTAGCACTTTAAACCTGAACTTTATATTTTTGACTGATGAGGGAGGCATGCCTCCCTAAGGCAGCACCATAGTGTGAAACTGGTACAGCAGGAGTTTGTCTAGCCATTTGTAATATCCGCAGTTTGCCTGTAAGACTCTGTGTTTGTTATGCACTATCCACTTTCATTACAAATAGAATAATAGGTTACAGTAAATTACAAGGCTGTAATTCCATCGAGAGGTTCTGGGGACATAGATAACCTCGAGAGCGAAGCTCGAGAGGTTTCTATGTCCCCAGAACCTCGAGATGGAATTGCAGCCGAGTAATTTACTGTAACCTATTTTTTATTTTTTGTAATATATGGATCCGATTCCGAAAAATGTGCTACTTTTAAAATTCTGTAACTGGGCTGACTGCCTGTTGCACTGAAGAAGTGCTCGCTCTCGGCTGACCCACGCACAGACAGTATTGAAGTTGTGCCCGGATTTGTGAGGAAAGCTTTTACTTTAATTTGGTACTCCTACCGTTTATTTTCTTTGTTCATCAGGCAGGTAATCCACTTTTCTGAGAAATAAATATAAAAAAACAAACTGGGCATAACTAGAGTTGCTCTCGCTAAGTGCGAGTAAACGTCCCGCCATGTTTTTGCGTTTGGTTTGCCCGCCTACTCAGAAAGTGTGCCAATGGCATTGCACGTTTACATTGGGTGCACAGACTGGAACGTGGCACCATGGCAACCACGCTTTGTGCGGCAGGCAACCTGGCGCACGCGCTGTGGTATTAGTGATAATACTATCGCTCAGAGCTGAAACGATAGTATTATCAGCAGTGAACGATAGTATTATCAACAACAACCAATAGTATTATCGCTTGAGGAAGGGCAGAATTATCAGAAAGGGAGTAGTGTATTATAGGGATTTTTTTGTATGACTTTTGATAGTATTATTTTAACAATCCATATATTACATAGAGGATAATGCCTGGGATGTGGTTGTTAACCAGGCTGTAATTGCCTCAAGCGGTTGCCATGATGACTCAGTAAACCTCAAGAGTAAAGATCGAGAGGTTTACAATAATCATGGCAACCACGAGAGGTCATTATGGTGAGGTTGACAACTATATCCCAGGGATTATATTTGATAGTGTATGGGGACAAACTAAAAAGGGAATGTGAGCATCACTTGTCACTACTATTATGTCTTACCTTATGGAGAAAACCACAAGTCAGGAAGAATGATTAATGCAGTTTATTCATTCACAACGTTTGGTGACTATACAGCAGAATACATTAACAAGGAGTAATATTTTTGTTCACTACATAAAAAAACACCAGTAAAACACTCTTACAGCTAAATAATCAAGTAAATACCAACAGAGAGCATTTTGAAATATTTAAACAGAAGCGCTTATGTCTAAAGATCCAGCTGGTCCACAATTATCACGCGATTGCTGGATTGTGGGTAATGTTGGCATCATCTTCAGCTGGGGGGGGGACAGTAAACATCCAAGAAGCTGGCAGCACAGTGACTGAGCGTAAAAGAGCAGGCATCCAGTAGGTAACCTAAAAAGGTGCATACTGAAAGCACTTTCTGTGTTACATGTTACTACTGCAGATGCGTGCAAGCACAGATTGTCTCCAATTGTAATCCCATCGCTATAACGTACTCAAGAGGGGTTAACAACACCCTGACATCATAGTGACTGGATTACAAGGAAATAATCTTGCTTATTTTTACCAGTAATTAGGCTGTCCCATACATTTTATATTTATAAACTAGATAATGGGAACACTGAGTCCAGATTTACCAGAGCCTGTGCATTGAGACAGCACAGTACACACGTTAGACAGTGCTGTCCATTAGGGCACAGTACAATAACAGCATCAATGCCTTTAAAAAATATATTTTTGATTGCTATTACAAACATGACTGCCAACAGTATTCTCTAAAAGCATCATAAAGACCTAAAAATAACATTCCTTTAAAAAAACATATATATATATATAGATATACTCAATGTTATATTACTTTATATCTCCTTTCTTATGCACATACCCAAATGAAATTAAAACACCTTTCAAAGTTTTATTTTACATTATGGTGCTGATCTAGCTGTACTTTCAGGGGCTGAAGGCACTCCTCCTGCAGTGCCTTACTGAGCCCCTAGGTATGTATAATAGAAATGCAACAAAGTTACATTTCACCCGTGAAATGGACATGAACTAGCCCACTTCACGTTACTTCCCGGCTATGTGAAGTGCCCACTGAAAATTGCTACTTTGCCCTGTAATAATGATGATAAGAAGGTGACAAGACTTTCTATAGATACATTAGTGAAAGGAGAAAGTCCAGAGGGGGTATTGCTAAGCTTAATGGAGAAAAGGGAGCATGTGAGGAGGAGGACCCTGTAAAGGCATCTATCCTAAATAGATACTTTTGCTCAGTATTTACTGAAGAGAAGGTAGGGCAGGGCCCACAGCTCAGCATCATGGACACAGGGGGGAGGGAGGTGAGCACTACTCCTTCACAAAAGAAAGGGTCCTACAAGAGCTTGCTGTTTAGGGTGGATAAGGCAATGGGACCTGATGGCATACATCCCAGGGTACTTAAGGAGCTAAAGGAGGAACTAGCAGAGCCATTAGCAGAATTGTTTAGTGAGTCTCTGAGCACAGGAGAGGTCCCAGAAGACTGGAGAAGGGCTCATGTGATCCCACCCCACAAGAGTGGTAGCAGGGAGGAGGCGGGGAACTACAGACCGGTCAGTCTTACCTCAGTAGTGGGCAAGATTATGGAGGCACTCCTTAAGGAAAGGATAGTGCAACACCTGGAATCCATAGGGGCACAGGATCCAAGACAGCATGGGTTTACAAAAGGAAGGTCCTGTCAAACTAATCTCATAGATTTCTTTGACTGGGTAACCAGAGTGGTGGACCAAGGGGAGCAGTTAATGTCGCCTCACCTTGACTTCAGCAAAGCTTTGACACTGTTCCACATAGAAGATTGAAACAAGTTTTAGGTAGGCTCTGGGTGGGTCAGGAAGTTGGCCTAACTGGGTGGCAAACTGGTTGACTGGCAGGAAATCAGAGAGTGGTGGTAAATGGATACAGTCAGAAGAGATGAAGTCACAGTGGGTACTTAGGATCAGTCCCTGGGGCCAGTCCTATTCAACATCTTCATTAGTGACCTCGCAGATGGACTAGAGAGGGTTTGGTTGTTTGCAGATGACACCAAGATCTGCAACAGAGTAGATGATCCATAGATGGGTGGGCAGAATGAGAAGAGATCTGGATAAACTAGCAGAATGGCTGTAAGAGTGGCAACTGATTAATGCAGTATGCAAAATCATGCACATAGGGAAGAGAACCCGAGGTCACCTATAGGCTGGGGGGAGTTAGCAGTCACAAAGAAGAAAGAGACTTGAGCTCATCATCACTGATGACCTAAAATCATCCAAGCAGACCTCTAAAGCAGTAGGTAAGGTTAGGGTGTTAGTTGTTAGGGGGTATGCGCGCCGTAGTGTAACCTTCCCTCTGTGCCAGTCATTTGTTAGTCCTCTGTGCAGTATTGGAGGCCACCCTCACAAGGGTGACATCCAAATTGAGGCAGTCCAGAGAAGGCAACCGTGGTGGTGTACTTCCATCAGAAGACATATGAGGACAGATTAACGGAGCTCAATATGTATACCCTAGAGCAAAGGAGGGAGAGAGGTGATATGATCGAGACATTTAAACACCTTAAGGGCATAAACAAGGTGAAAGAGTCTAACATGTTTAAATATAAGAAAATAGCAGGACAAGAGGACACAGCATGAGATTAGAGGAGGCCGATTAAGGGGAATGTGAGGAAATTCTTTTCAGAAAGGGTGGTAGATGCATGGAATGGCTTACCACAAGAAGTGGTGGCTATGAATACAGTGCAGGGCTTCAAACAGGCATGGGATAGGCATAAGGAGCAATACAAATGACTATGAATAGATAGGTCACTGACAGAGCAAAGGCCGATGGCACATTTATAAGGTAGAAAAAGAAATGGGCAGACTGGATGGGCCTTGCGGTCCTTATCTGCCGTCAACTTCTATGTTTCTATGTTTCTATAATGAATTTGCAATGCTCACTCCGCCTTACTTTGTTTTAAAGGCGGAGTGAGAATTTACAGGCAGCCCACACATATCACATGGCTTACACAGTCTAGGTCACATGCTTCAGGCAGGCAGGAAGTGAATCTTTGGATGGCACAGGCATGACCTCATCAACAGCACTGGAAACATGAGATTGCGATGACTCTTCGTCAGCATCAGAATTATGTTCAACCAATGTGGGGACAGGGATGGGGATGGGGCTGGGGATGTCGGAGAGTGTGACACCTGCTACACTCTGACTCAAGGTCACACCTTTAGACTCTACAGTATTTAGGAAACCGGTTAACTTGTTGCCATTGGTTGAACATGGGGCACTACACATGCCATCACCAATTTCACTACCACCAGCGGGGGCAACAGCATCTCCAGCCATAACTAAAGCTACCAATTGCTCTGTGAAAAACATAGTCAGAGAAATCCCTTTACTGGCAACAACTATGCACTTCTGCTGCATACCACTACCACGCCTATGACGACTCTTGCCACTTACAGCAGTGCCATGGCCAGAAGCATCTTTGCATGCACGTCTCTTTGCAGGCATTTTTGGGGATTTCACATAAAATTCACAACAAATTGAGATTTCTAAAATTTGTAGTGGATGGGAAGTCAAAAAAACAACAACTGTGGGTTGCAGATGGAGATTGGGCACTAAGCAGATGCAAATGCACAGACAGATTAAGATTGTGCTGCGCTCTTAAAAAAATGCAGATGCAAAGGCACAACAACACCTTAACCAGTACTCACAGATCCCAAACTGGAAAAGAATACCTTATGCTGGTTGGGTGTGGGGGGGGGTGGAGGGAGGAGGGCAGTGCTCTGCAGTAACAGTCCACTACCAAGATACCACAAAGTAGTACAAAATAATGCAGACGCCGACAGATAACAGGTTCACAGTGCTGCAGTTACTGTGTGGCACAATAAAATGTGTCTGATTTGATGGCACGCATCGCACACGCACTCACACACACACTACAGGTAATGTGCAGCAAATTGAAAACTTCAGTAATATAACCAAATCTTTTAAACAAACTGAAATTATGCACTGCTGCACCACAACAATCAGCAATAAAATGTCAAAAATTAATGAAAATATTACTGTGTATAGGAACATAATTATACAACAAAAATATAACCAAAACAGTTAGAAAGATTGCCTTTCTCCCAGTTAATCTACCTCTACCACAGATACACCCTTCCCCCCAAGCACACTTCAACGGTGTCTGTCAGTACACAGACTGAATGTTCTAACTTAATATTCAAAATCCACACAAAAACAATACACTCGATGATATGAGCACAGGAGGGTTTCCTACAATCGATGTACTAAATTTTGAGAAAACAAAATGGCTCAAAAAGACTTTTTGAATGTTTTTTAGAGGGTTTGAATCACAGAGCTCTGAGAGTAAACTGTCTCCAGCTACCACTACACACACACTGCAAAGAATTGAGGCTGTGCAGAACAATCTTGAGCCCAATTGACGTGCAATCCCAAGAATCACTGCAAAATTCGCCTTAGAGCTCACAAACAAGGTGAAGTAATACAAAGTACATTGAAATCAAAGTACTTCACATTAAAATTGGTGCAGAAGTGGCTGGGGAAAGATGGAGTATCGTGAAGTCAGTGCTTCCAATGGACTTCGCGATAATAATTGGAAGGCGGAGTACTCTGCTTCACATTGAAGATTACTCCGCAGATTCCACTTTAATATGCAAAATGCTCTGCGTAGTGGATTTTGGCCACTTTGCCTGCCTCTAATGTAAAATGTACACTACAACATGTCGTTATTGATTGTTTGCACAGCAATAGAGGTGATCTGGTGTCCATTTATCTGTGCTTGCACACATGCGTAAAGTAAACATTTTGTGACTACTCACCAAGAAGCAGCTGGGAAGGTGTGGCCCATGCAGCTGAGCCTGCAGAAGGCATGTGTGTGACAGGCCAATGAGGAGCAGACTGATGATGACATAATTTAGCCTGACTGATGAGTGGAAACTTGGTGCAGTTGAAAAGATGGACCTGCACCTGTCACAGCGAAGCTGCATCCTTTCATCTACAAGGTCCTGCCCAACAGCCATCTGAGTGGAGTCAATATCAGTCTGATCCTGTTACATATCATTGTAGGTACCTTGCTTTCCAATTCAGAAATGCAAATAATCTCAAACTGACACTGTTAACGTTCTCAAATGCTATCCGATTCCAGCACTTTACATGCCACGCCATGGTCCCGAATCATGCAACCTACTATGCTGCCATCAGTGCTGCTCTCAGAAACACCTTTTTAATTTCTCACTTTTCATTCAAAGACACATAGAAATAGAATTTGATGGCAGATGAGGACTGCTTGGCCCATCCAGTCTGCTCAATTCTCCCTACCTATACTATTCCCAAAGACAGTGCCTGATCTACAGCTCTTTCTCCTTCCCCTGCTCCTTCCTGTCCATTATAATTCCCTTGTGCTTAACCCATATATTCTTGAACCCCACCACTGTTCTCACTCCAACCAACTCCACAGGAAGGCTGCTTCAGGAATCCACCGCTCTTTCTGTGAAGAAGTACTTTACATCGCTCCTAAATCTACATCCCTCCAGCTTCATAGCATGTCCCCTTGTTCTTGAGCACCTTTCCTTCTGAAAACTATCTTTCTCCTGTACCTTATTTACCCCCATGAGGTATCTAAAGGTCTCTATCAAATCCTCCCTCTCCCTCCTCTGTTCCTGTGTGTACATGCTGAGGTCCTTTAGTCTCTTCTCACAGGGCTTTTGATGCAACCCTGCACCATTTGAGTTGCTCTCCACTGGACTGCCTGTGCTCTATGTCCTTCTGGAGATTTGGTCTCCAGAACTGGACACAGTACTGTAGGTGGGGTCTTACCAGTGATCTATGCAGAGGCAACATGTCCATCTTTCTGCTGGAGACACCCCTTCCTATGGATCCCAGCATCCCACTAGCCCTCCCTACTGCCTTGTTGCATGGCCTGGCCACCTTTAGGTCATCCAATATGATAACCCCAAGATCTCTTTCCACTTGGTGGTCAGGGGGGCACTAGGCAACAAAAAGAACAGATCAATAAAGCACAGAAGAGTGTAATCACTTGGTTGAACGCTATCAGTAACAGCAGCACATATTCCTGTACCTATGCTGACTAAGAAAGCCAGTACAGTTTAAATGCAGTTTAATTGCATACAGTTAATACAGCTATAAAATTTAAAATACTGTAAAGACAACACTGTTAGATCAAAATCTTAGTTGTTGGTAAAAAGATTAGGGTATGCAAGGAATCGTGTGGAACGGATGCACGTCCCTTCATTGCATGCCTCAGGGGATCCACGAGACCCCTGATGCATGACTCAGAGACATTGTTCCTTACACACTGCATAAGCAACAAGCCCCTTGATACATAGGGCCCCTTGTATTATAAAAATAACATTACCCCAAGCATGAAGAACAAACTGTTTCTCACCCTTCAGAGAGAAAGCGTCATCATAGAGCACTGGAGAGTCACTCTCATGCTTTATTACATCACTGTCCCTCCTCATTGTAAGAACTAGCTTGTTCTTCACACTAAGAGGTGCATTATTCTCTATGTAGTTCAGTCATTCAACGTTAACCTGGATTTTTGATGGAATTTCCTTACCTGCATTATTATAAAAGCTCTAACGTGTACTGCAGACTGTTGAATCTCCCACAACTGCAGCCTTTCTCTGATGTCATCTGCAGGGGATTCTGGAATTTATTGTTACGGAAAATGTCAACCTGGAAGTAAGCAACATTTTTCTGATACAAGCTACTATACTACAGTAAACAATCAGTTAAAAAAATGTTTTTGCACTCAGAGTGCAAACTGGGACCAGTCCCTCTCACTTGGGTGTGGAGCTGTTAGTGCTGGCTGTTCCCCTTTAACACTGAATTTTCAGTAACTTAAAAAACAGTGAATGGGCAAAAATAGCCAAGAATGCTGGTAGAATTTGTATTAGACAGAAACTCCCTGTTTCAGCTTAGACTAAATGAACACTGCTCTTATCTGTTACAGGCAACTATAAATTTAAGGGCTAGACTTTAATAAATGCTGAAAATAGAAATCAGTTTTAAAACAAATATTATAAATACATATTTTGATCATTAACTCTGTAACAAAAATGATTTGTAAAAAACAAGGTAAGCTTAACTAGAGACGAGGGTTGCTATATTCTGGCCTTCTAACTAGGCCCTAATTAACTATTCTTACTTGTTCTTTACAGATTATTTTTGAAGAGAACCTTAAGGTCAATATAGCAACCATAACTTTATTTTCTATTTTTAGAGTGCATTTAAGATAATTTGTTTATAGTAAAGAGATTCTATACTGATGAGGCATTATTTTTTTTTCCATTTGAAATTCATTGTTTTCTAAACTACAATCCAGCTTCAAAGCTGGCATGAGGCCAATGTGACACTAAGACCACTTTGGAATGTGGTTTCAGAAAACAAAAATGTTTTTGTCCCTAAGAGCCCTTAATCAACTTCAGTGTAACATCTTGTTAAAATCCAGTACTGGTTTTATAATGTGACCCTTTCCAAATTCAAACAGTTAAAACTGTCAAGACCTGACATTGAGAAATAAAGGATTTCTAATATACAGATGAAGAAGAAGTAGAGTCTATGGAGCCAGGCTACTCAGCCCTTATGAAGGATCACAAAATGTGTGCATAGTCTGACAACAGAAACAAAATACATCATAAAGTTTCCTAGTCCATTGGACAACTTATGTAGAAAAGCTTAGACAAATTGGAATTAGGCAAATCGGAGGCCTGGGGGTTGCTGGAGGCCTGTCTAGGAACTCTATGGTGTGACCTCTTGCTATTAACTGAAGGACCCAAGAGTCCATGGTTATGTCCTGCAACCCCAGAAGGTGGAGGGCAAATCTTCTCCCCCTACAGGTTCACCTAGAGGGTCTGGAGGAGGCAGGGGAGGTCCCCCATGAGTCAGAAAGCTGAGAGGAGGGAGCCTGAAGCTCCTCCAGGAGCTTCTGGGACTTGACAGGGGGAGTAGGGGTTCCAGATGCTGGATACCAACATTTGGCCTGGCATTTGGAAGGGGTCTCTTTGGTTTAGTGTCTGTTTTGCAGATGGAAATGCTGTTTGCCTTTGTAACCCCCTCGGTACATGAAGCTGATGTCACAGATGGAGTTACCATGGTCCTGCAATTCAGTGATAATATCCTTGGCATCACCTCCAGATAACATGGATCCCCTGAATAGGCCAGACAGGTAGGCACAACTATGTGAGCGGAACCAGATAAATAGACATGAGAGTGGACACAAATGTGGGTTCAGCCGAGTCAGGAAACAGCAGAATGAGGGTAGGTGCAAAAGGAAGACAAATGAGAGCACAGGAGTGGCTTAAGAGATGTTAAAGTAAGAGAGGATTAGATGGATAGAGGGCAGAAAAGAGTTCCAGAGTGAGGGAAGGTGACCAAAGAAATAGACTTGCCCAGCTGACAAGGATAAACCAAGGACAGCAAGAAAGTAAGAGTCAGAGGAGAAAAAAGAGTAGAATGAGAGAACTTTAAACAAAAGGGGAAAGTAAACTGGGGAGTTACGAAGGAAGGCAAAAGGACCAGAATTTAGAAATGAAGGAAGCACCATGTGACAGGAAATGAGAGATTAGACATGGGAGAGAGAGGTGATGTAAAGGGAGCAGTGATGGATGAGGGGCAGGGAGTTAGTGGTAAAGTGGCAGAAGGAGTGAAACAGGGGATCTAGTCTAGCAATATGTGCTAGTCAATAGACAGTTGCTTAAGTTTGGCACCACACAAGCAGTCCATATATACACTCTTAGCGGTCTCTGCCAATGATACAGTATGCTGCAGAATTTTGCCGGACAATAATGTAAATCTGTGGCAATTGCTCCACTTCGTCATGCAGGAAATTGTGACATGTTTATCACAGAGCATTTCATTCTGGTGATTCCACTGTATGTGCAATGAATATGCCAATACCCAGCAAGAGAAAAAGGGGACAGAATAACAAGCTCTTATTAAACCATCTCACCGGCCTGGTGCTGCTCCTTCTCCTGCTCTCAGAAGATGTACACTCAAACCCAGGCCCACCACCATGCAGTATAAACCAATCCCACAACACAGCGGGACTCACTCTTGCCTCCATAAATATCTGCAGTTTACTCCCAAAGATGGACAGCTTGAAAGTATGGGTCACTCAGCATAACCCAGACTTACTCTCTATAGTAGAGTCTTGGCTCTCCCCCAAGATACCGGACTCTGCTATCACACTGCCTAGACACACCCTGTTCAGACAGGACCGACTCTCAAAAAGAGGTGGGGGCTGTGTCCTGTACATTAGGGATCCCCTTCAAGGTTACATACTTCCCGCACCCACCAGTGCCAACAACATCCAAGTCCTGACCGTAAAACTTCTGCAGGAACCCCATAACAGGACACTGATGGTTCTCTCTGTCTACATCCTGCCTAAACTAACTGTGGCTGGCACCAGTGACCTGATGGACCATGTGGGCACCCCAAGCCTAAACACAGAAATCATGATGCTGCTCAATATAAACTGGCTCTCCACTCTGCTGCCTCAATCAAGAAAACCTTATCTGCGGTCCACTTCTCTCAAATGGTCAAGACAGCACCCAGAGTTAACTACAAAACTGGGACCAGCAACCTCTTGGACTGTGTTCTCACCAATCGACTTGCCCACATGACCAATTCTGCTTTTCTTCTTGATACACTGAGCGACCACTCCCCTGTCACCTGTACTTGGTCCTACAACTACTACAAGCCACCTCCCAGAACAATTACAAACTGTGTTCTACTAAAAGGTCACCTTGCACTGCTACAAGTGGAGCTTCAGGGCATTGACTGGACTGACCTCAATGACGCCAATGACATAGACACAGCACTTGATCACTTCAAAAACACATTCAGTGCCATCTGTGACAAGCATGCCCCGGAAAAGACAAGAAAAATAAAAGGGCATTGTAATCCCTGGATCACCCCAGTCCTACTGAATCAGCTCAATGCTAGAGATCTCCTCTGGCAGATTGCGAGAGTGCACGGTACCACCATTAACATCCAAAAGTACAAACAAGCCCAAAATAAGTGCACAAAAACCATCCAACATGCCAAAAGCACATTCTACAAGGAAGCCCTCTCCAGCTCCTAGAACAACAGCAAGTCGTTCTGGGATAATCTTTATGACATAACCGGCAAAGAACCCAAAAATGTCCCATCAATGCTCATGGTTGATGGCGCACTATCCTTGGACCAACAGGAAATTGCCAATGCACTTAATGATGCATTTATGGACCTCAGCAGTGTACTACTAACAGACTGCTTTAATCCCTTAATCCCGGCTGACCCTAACACAGTCCAGCAACAACCCTCCAACAGACCGCTCTTCCATTTCAAGGTAATCTCCCAATCTGAAGCAAGAAAGTACCTTGTGCGAGCTCTGGGAAAATCAAGACACAGCAGATACCCCAGACCATACGTTCATCAGCATGGCACTGGAGGAAGTCCTCGGCCCTCTCACTAAGATTAACCTCTCCCTCTGCCACTCCAAGTTCCTCCTGCAATGGAAATCAGCATCTGTAACCCCTGTGCACAAAGGAGGTGATCAGACTGTACACAACTACAGACCTATCTCCATACTCCCCCCCCCAAAAGCTCTGGAGTGGATTGTAGCACATCAGATTGTTGAGTATCTGAACCAGTACCAACTCCTTTATCCTGAACAACATGGCTTTTGACCAGGTCATAGTACCATCACAGCATTACTGTAATTCACAGGTGACATCCACCACTCCCTAGACCAAGGCCTTCTGGTAGGAGCAACATTTATTGATCTATCAAAAGCTTTTGATACAGTGCACCATGAGCTCCTTCTGAATCAATTGTCTGCTACTGGGCTCTCCAGAATCCATTTCATGGTTCAACAGCTACCTTCACAACCGATCGCAGAAGGTCAGGCTAGGAGACACCACCTCTGTTAGCAGACCTGTCTGCTCTGGGGTCCCACAGGGGTCAATTCTGGGATCCCTACTATTTAGTCTTTTCCTAAACCAACTGCTGGCCTGCTGTCCGACTCGAATGCTCCTTTACACAGATGATGCGGTTACCTTCATCAGAAACCCCCATCCGGAACAAATAACAGCAGAACTCCAAAGGGGATTCTCATCCACAGAGAAATGGTTTAAGGAGCATAGACTAATCATGAACTGTAAAAAAACAAAGACAATGTTGTACTCCAGCGCCCAGAGTAAATTCAAAGCATTACCCCTTGTGATCAGAAATAAAAAAGGTGACACCCTGGAGTACATCCAGTTTTTCAGATACCTGGGTATCACAATAGGCTCCACTCTGTCTTACGTCCAACACATTGATAACACTGCAAAGGCTATCAGTACAAGAATAGGGATTCTTTATCACCAAAAGCACTGCTTAACTTGTGAGGCATTGAATCTGACCATCAACAGCTCAATAGACTCCCTTTTTGATTATAGACTAGCTATCTATGGATTGGCAACTGACACCGCCCTACAATGCATTTCCATCGTGCTTAGTAAGGCATGTCACCGTCTCACAGGTGCTGCAAGACTCGCACACACCTGTGACCTCTACTCACAGGCCGGTTGGCTCCAACTAAAGGAAAGAATAAGGTGTCAATCGTGCCTCCTTGCCAAGAAATGCTCTCTCAATCTACTACCGGCAGGGGTCCAGAAACTCCAGACCATGCACTCAAGCTCCCATTTCACAAGGAACTCTGTCACCCAGATCTACAAAATTCATAGACTCCGCACTGCCTTGGCACAGTGTACAAAAGGCAAAACTCGGCACTCTGAGGTAGGCGTAAAAAAAGCATACGTTTAATGGTAAATGCAAATGCTGAACATTAAGCCTCACATGTAACAAGAAGCACAACAAAGTACCCGACTGGTTTCGTGCGCTCAACACGTCATCATACTGATACCATGCTCCTCATTGGACCGATGTCTTACCACCTGATATTTCCGGTCCTGCAGCTATTCTGTGCTGCAGTTTCAAATACAAACTACGACAGCACCTTATCCCAATCAGCAGCTGTGGTTGCCTACACTAGCACTCCTCCTGTGCCTCAAGGGCACCCTAGCACTTTTATCTCATGTGTAACCTACTCGCTGACATGACCTATCCTTAGCACTTCAGGTCACCATCCTACCTCACAACCTTTTCCACCTCTACCCCACCCATTCTGTATACCCCCCATTCCCTACCCACCTTCTAGCGCCCTTACCACTATCCTCCTACTATCATCTCCTCTCATGCAACCCAGTTGGGTGCCCTAACTTTGGCTCAGGCAAATTACTTGCTGCCTATGGTCCTAAATTTGGTGTGTTCATTTTAGGAACTCTGTCTAAAAATGTACTACTTTATCTTACTGTTACCCTGCAAGATGGCAGTGGTATGTGTGAGCTGTCTGAGCCTGAGCGCTGAATAAGTGTGTTTCCTGAGCTCTGTTTTGTTTTATTCATTCCATTTTGTGTTTCTTAAAACAGCTTATTTGTTTAGTGATTTTTTTTTTTTTTTTCGTTTAGCTGTTTGCTTTTTCGGCTATTGCCGGGAGCGTGTGGAGTGAGCGTTGAGCTGCTGTTTTGTAGCCACTGGGGTGTAGTGCCTCTCAGTTCTGGCGGCTTTGTTTTTTTAATCATGGCATGTCTGGAGGAGCTAACACCTGCCTTCTGCAGGATCTGAGTGTGGACCCCCGTGGTCTTGCACCAGCCAGCTTGTCAACTGTTGGAGGCTGGAGTTGGAGAGTTCCCTGAGGAGTGTGTGTTTGCTTTTTCGGCTATTGCCAGGAGCGTGTGGAGTGAGCATTGAGCTGCTGTTTTGTAGTGCCTCTCGGTTCTGGTGGCTCTGTTTTTTTATCATGGCACGTCTGGAGGAGCTAACACCTGCCTTCTGCGGGATCTGAGTGTGGACCCCTGCGGTCTTGCGCCAGTCGGCTTGTCAACTGTTGGAGGCTGGAGTTGGAGAGTTCCCCGAGGAGTGTGTTTTTGCGGACTTTTGCTCTTTCAGACTGGCTTTTGGATTATCGATTGGTACATTATTTGGGTGCTTTTTACAGACTTTGTGGACTGACTTGCTTGGAAGGTTGAGGAGGAGGTCTGCTGATCGGAGCCCTAAGAACTGACTGGTGCTCTACCAGATCTAAAAACTGGGATCGTGAGTGGAGATTTCTTTCATCTTTCGCATCCAAATTCAAGATGGATGTGTCTGTAGTTTCTGTTGACTGTTAATTGCCCAAATATCGGTCTGGGTGGTGAGAGCACCCAGGGCCTGGGGGACATTAAATAAAATCTGTTCCTTGTTTTTGGATTCTGGACACTTTTTGTGGGATACTATGGTCACAGGGAAATCTTCCTGATTGTTTTGGAGAATGCTCCCTCTCCCCTGGTGTGGATGACTCCTTGGGAATTTTTTGGCCATCTTAGGAGGAATCACAGGGACTTTGGCAGGAGGGCTGCTCTCCTCTGTGGTTGTTGGTTTGGGGGATCTCAGCGGCTGGTGGGCGGTTGAGATCTCAGGTTCCCCTCCTGGGGTGGCCTGCCATTTCTGTGGGTCTCATTCATGTTGGGGTTGGGGGATTCGCATTCTCCTTTTGGGTCCTTCCAGATTACAGCCCTCTGGCCTGATCTTAGCCTAGGTGTTTTGGCCTGGGATTTGAGGATACAGATTTTTGAAGAAGAGCCAGTTTTTAAAGAAACTTTTTTAATGATTCAGCTGGATTCGGAAATGCACTAACACTGTGTTCGATAGTCTGCTGGTTTCTCGATCCTCTTCGACTCTTGGATTTAATTAGTTTATTTAAAGCTGCGGTTGGATTTGCTACGACTTCTCCTACCTTTGGTTGACTTCTTTCCCAGACTTTTATTTTTTTTTTGGTCTCCCAGGTTGGGATACCATGTACCTTTATTTTTTTTTTGTTTCATTGTGTTGTTTCTGTTTATTTTAATTTTTCTGTTTGATTATTTGGGTAGTGGGAGTGCCCAAATTTCTCCCTTTCCCTCGGCTGTGAGAGGGTGGGGGGTGAATTTATATTTTGTATATGTATTTTATCCCGTGAGAGAGAATTTTTATTTATTATATTTATTTTGTTGTTCTGGGTTTGAAGTCTTTCCAGTTGGGGAGGAGGGTGGTTTTGTAGGTATTGTTGGGTTGGGTTTATTGTTTAAGTTATTGTTTTGGAGGATTTTAGGATTTTAATTACAGGCATTTAGAGTTTTTAGATTAGTTTATTTAGATATTTGCTTTATATTGTCTAGTTTGAGCTAAATTATGTGTTGGCCGGCAGGATCCACGGTGGTGCGCTATTCATCCTCCTCTCTTCGTGCCCTCTGCCCTTTTTATACTCCTCCCCTGCAGTTCGAGACATACCAGTGCTGTAGAGCGCTGGGGATTGTTCGCAGGAGAGTGAGGAAAGTGGGGGTGGGCAAACAGGAGAGGATGAAAGAGCGGGCCACCATATCGGGGTTATTAAGTCCAGAAGGTGCCCTGGGGTGAAATGGAATCCAGACCGGGGTTCCGTGTCTGGTGCCCATACCCAAGGGCACTACTGAATTTAGTGGGCAGACAGGCCAGACAGCTTCCAGGTTTGTCCAACTTCAAGTGTAAGTATGCAATGCCAGGTCTGTTAAGAATAAGACCGCTATTTTAATGATCTTATTGGTTCGACTGATTCCGATTTCTTGCATCACCGAGACCTGGCTAGATGAAAATTCGGGCCCCATATTGGAGGCCAAGATTCCAG
The DNA here is from genome assembly GCA_016271365.2 of Neoceratodus forsteri. NCBI lineage: Eukaryota > Metazoa > Chordata > Ceratodontiformes > Ceratodontidae > Neoceratodus > Neoceratodus forsteri. The sequence goes on along the minus strand of CM057449.1, from coordinate 370,595,079 downwards.
CCGGGTACTCGGTGATACACCACCCGAGATTGGACCACAGGGGTGGGGGGGGGTTGCAGTCTGTTTTAAGACTAAATTGGGCCTCACAAATGTAGTAGTAGGTGAGGCTGAATCATTTGAGTGTACAGTTGTAGCAGGTGTAGGCGATCAAATCGTTCTCATCTACTGTCCACCCGCAGATGGGAAACACTTCTTACAGGAAGTAGCAGACTTCCTCATCGATATGTTGTTTGAGTCACCCAGATTGATGGTTCTGGGTGACTTTAACGCCTGGGTCGATGACAAACTCTTACAATTTGGAAATCACTTCCTCCAACTTATATCTTCTTTGGGCCTTACACAGGTAGTTTCCACTGCTACACATAAATCTGTGCATTCTTTGGATTTAGTCTTCCTCTTAGGGATTGATTCATCCAACGTGGGAGTGGAACCAGTCGCCTGGTCTGACCACCACACCGTGAAGTTAATTTTTTACACCCCCCTGAGAAGACCTTCCCCTGTGGAGATGGTCAGGTACCGCCCATTATGGAATATTACTTCCCAGGGCCTTGTAGTGGTCCTTGACCTCTCATCCCTCGTGTTGACTAGCAGTAACCCAGAGGCACTGGTGGTGGCCTATAATACGGTCATTACGGGTTCCCTGGATCTTATTGCTCCTGTTCGTGAGCGCCTCCTATCCATTCACCCCAGGTCCCCTTGGTTCGATGGGACATTGAGGGAGTTGCAGAGACAGGGGCGAAGGTTAGAGCATTGTTGGTGCAAATCTGCCCTTGATGCCGACCACCTCAGATTGATGGAACATTATTCCATCTATCAATCTGCAATCACCTATAAGAAGGCAGAATTCCTGTCCAGGGAGATTGCAGTTGCACAGAATAGACTGGCTCAGTTGTTTCGGACTGTAGACAGACTGTGCAACCCAGCCTGTCTGCAAGTCTGAAAAGCCTTTTCACAAGTAAAGTGCGAGGAGCTTGCTCGGTTCTTTGCAACTAAGGTGGCTGACATCAGGGCAGGCTTGCGTCCGGCAATCTCTAAGGGTGATGTTGTGGAACAGTGCGAGTTCACAATACCTCAATTCTCTTGGAGTTCCTTTTGCCGACTGGAAGACGTGGATATTATGCAGATTATCTATAGTGTGTGGCCTATGAGCTGTAGTTTGGACCCTGCACCTACTCCCCTTATTTTGGGTTGTTTTGAGACTATCGGTCCAGTTATGGTGCAAATAGTCTGGTGCTCCTTAGAGTCTGGAGAGTTTCCTAACTCCCTGAAAGAGGCGGTGGTGACACCCCTCTTGAAAAAAGCTACTCTGGACCCAGACTGTTTTTCAAACTACAGACCTATCTCTAATCTTCCCTTTATTGGGAAGGTTATTGAGAAGGTAGTAGCAGCCCAATTGGAAGACCATTTAACCATCCATAATGTCTATGAATCCTTCCAATCTGGTTTTCGTAAAAGACACAGCACAGAGACTGCACTGGTTCAGGTGCTTAATGATCTTCTGAGAGCGAGAGATCAGAAGAGATGTTCCATTCTAGGTCTTCTTGATCTCTCATCAGCTTTTGACACTGTGGATCATTTGGTGTTGTTAGCAAGCCTGAGGTCAATCTGTGGAATGTCAGGAACTGTTTTAAAATGGTTCACTTCATTCCTCACTGGGAGATCACAAAGAGTTGTGTTGGGGTTTACTCCTCTGGCTCAACTCCTTTGTTGTGTGGGGGAGCCCCAGGGTTCAGTGCTGTCACCCATGTTATTCGCAGTGCATATGCTGCCCCTGGGAGACATTATAAGACAGTATGAGCTGAGGTTTCACTGCTATGCAGATGATACTCAGCTATACTTGTCTTTTGCACTTGACCAGGATGGAGCACTCTCAGTGTTTAACAACTGTCTGGAAGAAATCCAAGGGTGGATGGATTTCAGTTGGTTAAAGTTGAACTCAGGGAAGACTGAGGTGTTAGTGGTGGACCTGGGTGGTCAGATAGTGAGGTCACATGGTGGCACACCCTCTGGAATTTTTCTTGGTGGTGTGTCACTTCTGACCTCTGAACAGGTGGGCAACCGTGGGATTGTCCTGGATGATAGGCTGACCTTTCAATCTCAAGTGTCGGCTGTTGTCAGGACTTCCTTTTACCATCTTAGGAATATTGCAGGGTGCGTCACCTTGTTCCATCTGACTTTCTTCCAACGTTGGTCCATGCCTTTGTGTCCTGGCGCTTGGACTACTGCAACGCCCTTTACTTTGGGCTTTCTGGGGTTGAAATCCGTCGCCTTCAGCTGGTGCAGAATGCTGCAGCCCGGGTGTTGACTAGGACAAGGAGATCCAGTCATATTACCCCGGTGCTGCGCGAACTGCACTGGCTTCCTATACGGTGGCGGATCACCTTTAAAGTCATTTTATTGACTTTTAAAGCCCTTCACGATCAGGGTCCAACCTATCTGAAAGAACTTCTGGTGCCTTACTGCCCTGGCCGATTGCTCCACTCAGCCGATGAGGGGTTGTTAGAGATTCCAAGAGTGAATTTAAAATCTTCTCGTAGTAGAGCATTCTCTTATGCTGCACCCACTCTTTGGAATTCTCTACCACGCCGGTTAAGGGAGTGCACAGCCGTGGAGGTATTTAAGAAAGATTTAAAGACCTATGCTTATGGAATTTAGCTTATCTGGATGATTAATGGAAACTATTTATAAATATCTGCTATTGTATGGATGATTGCATGGCTTGTTTTAACTAAATGATGTTTTAATGTATTTTTATATGTTTTAAATTGATATTGTATATTGTGTCTGATGTAAAGCGCCTTGATATTTTTGAAAGGTGCTTTTAAAATAAAGGTATTATTATTATTATTAAAACATGTACTACTATTTTGATGTACCTTTGTCCTTGTAACTGACATGGAACCCATAAACGAGCATCCGCTCACAGATGTAATCCAAGAACTCAATAAATAAAAAAAAAAAATAAAAAAAAACAGGTGATAGGCAGTTTACCATGGGTCAATTAGGAGGCTGGCCATTTTGAACAGAGCAGACAACAAATAGGGAGCCTTTCTTTAGGCAAGAGGACAGTTGGGTAGTCTGTAATACAGCAATAGAAAATTAGGTATTTAGACAGTCTTTAATATCAGTGTATTTGGGAAAACTCAATAAACTGGTGTGGTCCCTTTAAATGTAGCCTGCTCCAAACATGCAGGGCCCAATTCACAAAGCACTTAGATTTACATTGAGCCGCTGGCAGAGGAAATAAGGAGGGCCAGAGAAATAAAGGGAGTTATGGTGGGGGGCTTGCATAAAAACATCTCGCTCTACGCGGATGATATCCTCCTGACTCTCACACAACCTCATCAATCCATAAAACATGCATGGACAATGCTGATGGAATTTGGTAGGCATGCAGGGTACTCCCTTAACACAAATAAGATGGAAGTCCTTACCTTCTTTTACAAACTTAACATAGAAATAATAAAACTGCTCCCATTAAATTGGACATCGACCAAAATGAAATACCTGGGGGTATATATCACAAAACATTACTCCCAGTTGTTTGCTGCAAACTACCTCCCACTAGTGAATAACTTACAAAAAGACTTGGAAAGATGGTCCTTACTGAATTTCCCAATGTACTCTAAAATACACACTCTAAGATTGAATGTACTTCCTAGATTTTTATATCTGTTTCAATGTATCCCATCTTATATACACAAATCGCTTTTCCAAACTTGGAATAAACTGCTAACTAAATTTATATGGGGTTCTAAGAAACCTAGAATTAATTTAAAAATACTCCAAACACAGAAGGAGAGAGAGGGCCAATCCCTTCCTGATCTAGAGGATTATTTCCTGGCAACTCAGTTAAAAATAGCATTACTGTGGTCTAATCAGACCACCTCCACAGCCTGGCAAACCATGGAGAGGGGAGGAGGAGGATGGACCGAGATCCCAACCCCTCGAAATCAGGCTCCTAGCTCCCACCATAAATAGACAAATGTCCCCGAATTTGGCCTTGATCAGGGACACAATCAGAGCGGCCCATAGAATATGGCAGAAATACAATATTAAAAATTCCACCTGGCCAATGAGGAGACTGGCTTGGGATCCAGATTTCTACCCGGGACGTCTGGACACTAGATTTCTCGCATGGGAGGGGAAGGGCCTAAAATACATTTCCCAATTCTGGCAAGGAGACACCTTTCAGAACTTTGGGACTCTCAAAACTAAATATGACCTCCAAAACTCAGACCATTTTAGATACTTACAGGCTAGAAGTTATATCTTCCAGCTAAAGAAAAGAGACACTGAAGGGGTTAGGGCCCAACAGTTCTTACAAGTTTTTCGGCAAAGTATCAGAGCTAATACACAACAAGGAATGATTTCCTCTCTTTACAAGGTGTTAATGACACTAAGGGGGGGACTCACTAGCTGGGATAAAAAGAAAATGGGGAGAGGGTGCCCCTCAAGAAATAGACGAATCGACCTGGAACCGTATTTTTCTCCTTACTAAAAGAACGACCCAGTGTCCACATTGGCAGGAATTTTCCTGGCGAATTAAAGTCCGATATTTCTTAACTCCGCAGTTAATCAGTAGAAGGTTCCCGGAGACCCCGACACATTGTTGGAGGGGATGTGGTGCTGTAAACGCAGATCATCTACATGTTTTCTGGGCCTGTGGGATCCTCCAGACTTTCTGGAATGATATCAGTAAAGCAATTCGGGAGATCTTTTCGATCTGGGACATACTGGACTGGCCCTCGATGATCCTGGGTCTCCCACCAAAAAAGTTGGAGGGTGTGGACTCCATATATCTTTGGGCAATCTTGATAACTGCGGCACATAAAGCCATCACGAAACGGTGGCTTTCTCCCAACCCTCCCACCATTTCTGAATGAATAAAGATAACCACCTCCATTGCAGACCTCAAAGAGCTAACTTACAAAATTAACAATAAGCTCCATACTAACCTGAGAAGATGGACAAGATGGGAAATGTGGTGCAAGACCAGAGAAATAACTGTCTCATGACCACTACTCAATTAAAGAATGAGAATAATATGAACCATTAACAGTAGAGAGAATAAGCGGAGGAGGAGGGGGTAATTGTAGCTGAGCTTTGATAATGGGCTGTGGTCCGACATATAATAGCAGAGAAGGGTAAACGTAGTCGTGGGTGACTACAGAGATGAGGGGTCTTTGCTAATTAAGGCAGGCTTCACTTAAGGCTTTAAGAACATTGTAATTAAGATAATTGAATAGAACAATGATTGAATGAAATAAGTTGTTTTATGAAGAGTCAGCTGTGTAAATTAAGTAATGCTGAGAAAATAATGTACCTGAAAAATAATAATAAACTTGAATTTAAAAAAAAAACAAAACAAAGCACTTAGATTGACGCAAGGTGCCTGCATCAAACGTAAATGATGAAAGTGGCACCTTGCGCCAAAAGATGCCCTAGGAGCTGTTTAGAAAGGCAGACTGTGTCAAACGCAGGCTGCATGCACCAAAGAGGGCCTGTGCCAGCCTTGCACCACAAAATGGGCTGTGGCATGTTGCTAGGAGGCTTGTAGCAGATGCAGGCTACCATATCCCCCACTTTGGTATTCACAAAACTCTCCCAGAGGGTTACATCTAAGTGCCCTTAGACGAGGGCTGGTCTAATGGCATTTAGAATGGCCTCTGGGAGGGTTTTAATGATTGCGGCAATGTGCCGCGGCCCCCCTACCCAGCCCAGATCCCTGTAAAATATAGTCCAAACATTTCTGGTGGCCTAGTGGTCCCCTGATCATCCCTGATAAGTTAAGTAAAAATAAACCGGGTGGTCTAGTGGTCCCCCGATCATCCACAATCCCTGGTATGCATAGTACAAAAAAATACCTGGTGGTCTAGTGGCCTCACCACCCCCAGCCCTGATTCCCCATTCTGTAGAAATAGAGATAAGCAGCCCTGGTGATCCAGTTCCCCCCCACCTCAGCAGGCAGTGTCCCACCACCTCGCTTCTCCCAACCCAAAACAGAGCCAGCAACCAGCACAGCCCTCCTCACACTACCGCATTCAGCCATCAACTGAACTGTCAATAAGAAGCATACAGTACATCTGTTAGCACCCTTTGCAAACTGTGTGAGAGGCCTTTCGGCACCATGCAATTCTGCTTAAAGTTGAACCAGCATAACATTTTGTGGTGATTTGCATATGCAGCCCATGATGCTTTGCATTGTGTGGGCATGTGTGATACAGTACATGCTCCTTACTGACAGCTCAGTCAGCGGCTAGATGTGGTGGTGGTGTGAGGAGGGCTGTGCCAGTCGCCGACTCTGTTTCTGGTTGGGGGAGCGGGATGATGGGACACTGCCTGCTGGGATTGGGGGGTGGGGAGTCACTAAATCATCAGGGCTGCTTATTTCTATTTCAATGGAATGGGGGATCCGGGCTGGAGGTGGGGGGACCACTAGACCACCAGGTATTTTTTTGTACTACACATACCAGGGATCAGGGATGATCAGGGGAATACTAGACCACCAGGTTTGTTTTTACTTAACATATCAGGGATCAGGGATCAGGGATGATTGAGGGGCCACTAGACCACTAGGGATTTGTTGTTTTACCACTTCATAGGGATTGAGGCAGGGGGGCGATAGCCACCAGGGACTGCTGTCCATGGTGCTATTGCAACACAGCTGCCCCGCAGCTTATGGTACACCTTCAGAATGCACCCTCTGTTTGGTACAGTGTCAGGGTTGGCTCAAGCCATGAGACTTTGCCACCGTGACCCTACCCAGTAGTGAATCAGGTGCAAGGTCCCTCGCGCAATGGCAGTCAGTGCAATCTACGTTCGGCAAAGCTTGCACCAACCTTTGAGAATCAGGCCCGCAGTTTCAATTCACTCATCACTTTACACATTGAAACAGAGCAGTCTGATATCTATTCAGTACTTGCACTTAGCACTTTAAAATAGTTCCTTAAACTCTACACTATGATTATTTCATGATCAATTTATGCACTTAGTTCCAATGACCTCAGTTTTTTTGTATGAATAGGTAATAAGCCACTACAAGGTGTGCATTATAGTATTTTAATGCTCATCCAGGGGTGTAGTAAGGCATGAGGTCAAAGGTTGAATGTCCTTATGATCTGGGGAAATGCACTGAAATCCTATGATGCACACCCAGGAGAGGCTTATTACATTTACAAAATGTCTCTGAGAAGGTTTTTTTTTTTTTTTTTTCTTTTGAGGAAATGAGATTTGGCACCTGACCGTGCATTTATAGAGATTTAATGCATAGTCAGGTGATGTCTCAGCTGATAAAATTTCTAGATTTTTTTTCTTGCCATTTTAAAAATTTGTGACAAACTGGCCTATGTTAGAAGGAGAGGCAACACACTGGGTTTAAAGTTCACAGAAGAAAATATACTTTTATTGCTTCAAATGCAAGTTGTTGCTCCAGAAAAGCATAATCAGTCAGTTCAACTTCTCCAGTCTGGTCAGGTAACATAAAGGTTAACACAAAACAGTTATTTCAGGCTGACTTGACAAAGGAATCTTTGAACCACCTATGTGAGCCAGTAGTTTGTTCAATATACAGTCTCAAACAAAATAAACAGTTTGTGGGCCAGCAGTTTGTTCAATATACAGTCTCAAACAAATCAAACAGTTTGTGAGCTAGCAGTTTGTTCAATATACAGTCTCAAACAAAACAGATGGTTTGTGTGGGCCAGCAGTTTTAAATGCACAGTGTCAAATAAAACACAGTCTTCCCTGTTTGCCTTATTTGTGGGCTGTTATCAGCAGTACATTCCACTCACTGTTTTTGGCCCAACTGGCGAGTCTGATCCTTTACCTCAGAACTCTCCCCAATACTTAATCATTCTTCTTGGCTTTCTACTCTGGTTTCTGTCTCACATTCCACTCTCCATCTTGCAGGGTTCTCTGCATTGGAGTCTCTACTCCCTGCAACAGTTTCCAGCTTCTAACTAACTCCTTGCTGGATTCTTTCTGCCTTTCAACAATACCTCTAATTAGCCACTCCTGGGGAGGCCCCCCCTTGCCTGTTCATGTTGCATTCCCTGCATTTCCTCAGCCTCAAACAAGAGGTTAACCTCTTGTTTCCCAGTGTAGTGTTTACACTGTAACATACCTCCCCCCTTTGTGCGAAGGCACAGTTAGTCGACCCCTGACCATTCCCCTCCTAGGACAGGAAGTCTACATTTCCATTCTGGGTCCTGGCCTGGTGATGAGTCATAAAGGAAAATGGCTGGTGGTCCAAGTACTATCTGGTGATGTGGGGGTTGTCATCTTTCATCACCTGCAGGCACCTCAGAGGGGCATGATCTGTGAGCAGGATAAACTACCGGCCATGCAGGTCGTAGCGAAGGGCATCCAAAGCCCACTTGACTGTGAGACATTCTTTCTCTATCACCACATAGTTTTTCTCCCAGGGAATGAGTTTTCAACTGAGGCAGAGGAAAGGATGTTCCTCCTCCTCAAACTCCTGGGAGAGCATGGCTCCTAGCCCAACTTCAGAGGCATCCGTCTGCAGGATAAAGGTCCTGTTGAAGTCAGGACTGTGTAACACTGGCTGTCTGCACAGTGTCGCTTTGAGTTGTGTGAAGGCCTGGTCACACTCCTCTGACCATTGGACCTTACTGGGGGGCAGATTTCCAAGTGAGGTCTGTAAGGGGACTGGCAAGGGTAGAGAAGTGTGGTATGAACCGGCGGTAATACCCTGCCAATCTTAAGAAGGCCCTCACCTGATTTTGTGGTGGGTACTGGGTACGCGGCTATGGCTTAGACCTTACTGACCAAGGGTCTCACCTGTCGCTTGCCTATACAGTACCCTTAGTACATAGTTTCAGCTTTGGCCAAAGCACACTTTGCTGGATTGGCCATCAGCCCTGCTTCTCGTAAGGACTGTAGTACAGCTGCCACCTTGAACATATGGGACTCCCAATCAGTGCTGTGGATCACCACGTCATCTAGGTAAGCAACTGCACAGTGGGCATGGGGATGCAGCAAGCAATTCATGAGCCTTTAAAAGGTTTCAGGTGCCCCATGTAAGCCAAAAGGCATGGTATGGAACTGGTATAGCCCAAAGTGGGTAGCAAATGCTGTCTTTTCCCGAGACTCTGGGGTCAAAGAGATTTGCCAGTACCCTTACGTTAGGTCCAAAGTCGTGATTTACTTGGCTTCCCCTAGTCTATCCAATGGTTTGTCTACTCAGGGCATGGTGTAGGCATCGAACTTTGAGATGGCATTGACCCTGCAAAAATCAATACAGAAGTGGGTAGCCCCACCTTCTTTTGGTACTAACACTATGGGGCTACACCAATCACTGCTGGATTCCTCAGTCACCCCCAACTCTAGCATGTCCTATAACTCCTTCTTAACAGTGTCTTGTACGGCTTCTGGCAAGTGATACAGTCTCTGCTGCACCTTCCCCCCTGGCTCTGTTTCTATATGATGAGCTTTCATCTGGGTTGTCCCTGGGAGAATGGAGAAAACATCCAAAAACTGGCTTACCAACTCTCCTAGTTGCTGTTTCTGTTTGTGAGACAGCTGTTCTCCCATTGGGACATGTATCCTTATATTCTCATCTGGAACTTGGGATCCCAGATCCACTATTTCTGGTTCAGGGGAAATCAATAGGCTATCTGTCTGGTTTCAGATTGTCAGCACATTGACATGGTAGACCTGGGTCTCTTTTCACCTCTCTGGCTGGCAAACTTCATAGTCAACTGGGATCACCCTCCGGGTAACTTCGTAAGGCCCCTTCCATTTGGCGAAAAGCTTATTCTGGCTGCTCGGCAACTAAACTAGTAACTGATCCCCTGGTTTATATTCCCACAACCGGGCTCCCTGATTATAGTAATACTCTTGTCTTTGTTGAGCCTTCACCAGATTTTCTCAGGCAAATTTCCCCACCCGATCTAATCTTTTCTTCAATTGCAGGACATATGGTACCACATTTTCAGTCTTGGGGTTGGGTTTCTCCAACATCTCCTTTACTACATCAAGAACGCCTCGTGGGTGGTGCCCATAGAGGAGTTCAAAAGGAGCAAGCCCTGTAGAAGCTTGAGGGACCTCCCGCATTGCAAACATCAGTAAAGGAAGTAACTTGTCCAAGTCCCTGACCTCAGTGGTTATGAATTTTTGAAGCATCGTTTTAAGGGTTTTGTTGAATTGCTCCATGAGGCCATCCATCTGGGGATGGTAGACTGAGGTCCTTATGGAGCTGATTCCCAATAAAGTACAAACCTTCTGAGTCAGGTGGGACATGAAGTTAGTTCCCTGGTCAGTCAACATTTCCTTCGGTATTCCCATATGACTAAAGACCTTTAATAGCTCCCCGGCTACAATTTTGGCTGAAATGCTTCATAATGGGATGGCCTCGGGGTACCAGGTAGCATAGTCTACAATCACCAGAATGTATTGGTATCCCCCTGCATTCTTTTCAAGGGTTCGCACTATATCAACCCCAATCCGGTCAAAAGGTACCTCCATAACAGGTAAGGGCACTAAAGGGGCCCTTGGATTGCTCTTTGGAGCTACTAAATGGCACTCAGGACAAGATGCACAATAATCTTTAACATGTTGATAGATGTCCAGCAAAAAGAATAGGGGCAACAGTCAGGCTAATGTATTCTCTACCCCACAGTGCCCTGCCACAGGAATAGAGTGGTTGAGGTGGAGTAATTCCCCCTGAAAGATTCGAGGGACTAGCAACTGATGCCAGGTATCCCCCGTCTGGGCCTTCTTACTCACTTGATACAGGATACCCTCTTGTAACTCAAAATGAGGATAGCGTGCTGCTCGATTCTCATCTACCAATTCCCCTTCCCTGACAGCCAACTGGGTGTATACCCAACTGAGTATACCATCGGCCTGTTGTTCTTTGGCAATGTCCGGGCAGTGCTTTAACACATCTTGATCTGATAGGGATGGCCCTCTGGGACTTTGGTTAGGTGGGTCAGTGTTAGGGTCGGGCTGTGGGACTGGACCCACTTTTGCCTTTGTTTCACCTCCCTCCTGTGCACCTGCCCCTTCAGAACCCCTTTCCTTTGCTGTTTTATGTTCTTGCTTAGATTTGTGGGTTCTTGTCTGGGCGTTAAAAATCCCTGATTCTGGGAATGGAAAAACTTCCCCCAACTGCAGGTGGCTGGCCCCCCTCCCTTTACGACCCTGAGACCGGGTAATTACCAAAGATAAGTCTGCTTTCCATAAGTAATCAAACCATTTCCAATCTCTTCCCCAGTAACACTGGATAGGGTAACCCCAGGGCAACCCCCACCATTATAGTCTCTGTTTGGCCTCCCAGAGTAAGTGTAACCATAGCACCAGGGTAAGCCTTTACATCCCCATGCACACATCAGATAGGAACAGGGTTCTGGTCCTGCCAGTGTTGGAAGTTCACAAGGGCCACCCTGACTAGGGTCTGGCAGCTTCATGAGTCCACCAGATCCTCTGTCTCTATCCCTTCTACCTTGACAGGGATCACAAAATCTCAGGATTCAGAGCACCCTCCACCACTATACAGTGAATACACATCTATAAACGTGCAGTCTATGAAGGTACAGTCCATGTGGAAGCAGTTCTTTGCAAAGTGACCCTTCTGTCCACATGAGAAACATGCTCCTGTGTCTCAGCTATGGGGTGAGCCTCTGGGTTTTGGCAGCAGGCCCTTGGGAAATGTCTCCCTGGGCTGCTGAGTTGTCATCTTTCCCAGAGTCTGATCCTTATTTGGCCCATAACCCCCTTCCCTACATGCCCAAGGTCCCTTCACAGTTCCAGTCAATATTCCTTCAGTCTGGCTCCTGGGATGATTCCCCATCTTCCCAGGTGGCCTTGTAAGCTGGATTATGGGGTGGGAGGAGAGTTCAGCATCCAGCACTTGTTCTGAGATCTGCATAGCCTCTGCTAGCATGGTGATCTTCTGTTTGCTGGCCCAGCTCTGAATTCCCGGGGGCAGAATGTTCAGAAATTGTTCCAGAATAATTAACTCGGCCACCTCGGGGCCACTGCATCCTTCGGGTTTTAGCCAATGCCAACACAGGTCCCTCAATTGTTGTCCCATTGCTCTAGGTCATGCACCTGCTACAAATTTGAAGCCCTGGAGCCTCCGTCGGTAACTTTCTGCATTGATGTCTAGGTGGTCCAAGATTGCTGCTTTCACCTCTGTGTACTCCCCAGCTGTGGTACTGTCCATAGCTCAATAGGCTGCTTGGGCTTCCCCAGTCAGACAGGGGGCAAGGTGGACAGTCCACTGGGGCCTGGGCCATCCAGCAGCTTTCACCACTTGCTCAAACATTACCAGGAAGGCCTTGGGATCATCCTCAGACATCATTTTGGTCAGCATAGCATTCATCCTAGGAGCCACTGGCCCCATGATAGCCGGACCAGCCTCACTAGTAGGATCTTGTTGCAGCTGTTGCACCAAGGACTGCAGGAGCTGTTGTTGTTGTCCCAGCTGTATAAGAAATTGCTGTTGTGCCTGCTGTTGCACTTGTTATGCTTGTTGGGCCCATTGTTGTGCCTCCTGCTGCTGCTGAGCCAGCTGGGTGAGAACCTGTTGTTGCTGAGCCTGTTGTGCCCATTGTTGCACCTCTGTTTGGGCTTGCTGTGCTTGTTGTGCCCGCTGTTGTGCCTCCTGCTGCTACGCCAGCTGCCTGAAAGCCTGTTGTTGTTGTTCAGTGAGAAACTTCAGCAATTTCTCCATATCTATTTTTCCAGAATGTAACTCATCCTGCTCACTCCAGCAGGGGTTCAAATCCCACTCTGACACCACGTGTGACAAGCTGACCTATGGTAGATGGAGAGGCAACACGTTAGTTTAAAGCTTACAGAAGAAAATGTGCTTTTATTGCTTCAAATGTAAGTTGTTGCTCCAGAAAAGCATAACCGGTCAGTTCAACTTCTCCAGCCTGGTCAGGTAACATAAAAGTTAACACAAAACAGTTCTTTCTGACTGACTTGACAAAGGACTCTTTGAACCACCTATGTGGGCCAGCAGCTTGTTCAATATACAGTCTCAAACAAAACAAACAGTTTGTGGGCCAGCAGTTTGTTCAATATACAATCTCAAACAAAACAAATGGTTTGTGGGCCAGCAGTTTGTTCAATATACAGTCTCAAACAAAACAAACAGTTTGTGGGCCTGCTGTTTTGAATGCACAGTCTCAAATAAAACACATACGGTTTTCCCTTTTTGCCTTATTTGTGGGCTGTTATCAGGAGTACATTCCACTTACTGTTTTTGGCCTTGCTGGCTAGTCTGATCCTTTACCTCAGGACTCTCTCCAATACTTAATCATTCTCCTTGGCTTTCAGCTATGGTTCCTGTCTCTCATTCCACCCTCCATCTTGCAAGGTTCTCTGCATAGGAGTCTCTACTCCCTGCAACAGTTTCCAGCTTCTAACTAACTCCTTGCTTGATTCTCTCTGCGTTTCAACAGTCCCTCTAATTAGCCACACCTGGGGAGGCACCCCCCTTGCCTGTTCATGTTGCATTCCCTGCATTTCCTCAGCCTCAAACAAGAGGTTAACCTCTTGTTTCTCAGTGTAGTGTTTACACTGTCACAAAATGACTTTAAACTTGGGACTATCCCTTTAAAAAATTTGTTCAGACAGGTTCATAATTCTGATTTTATGTCAGAGGATCTCAAGGTGGCAGTACAGTGTAGCAAGGCCATGGGCAGAGCTAGTGGAATTCTGTGGTGTATAGAGAAGGATAACTCCAGCAGGAGGAGGGAGATGGTGTTGCAGCTGTATCGCTTCCTGACACCCCCACCCCACCTGGAGTACTGTGTATAGTTTTGGAGACTACACCTCAGAAAAGACATAGGATGGAGGTGATCCAAAGGAGCAAAACCAAAAAGGTGCAGGGTTTGCAAAGAAAACTCTATGAGGAGAGACTAAGGGATCTGAACTAGTACCTCATAGGTGTGAACAGGGTGTAGGAGGGGAGCCTCTTCCAAATGAGAATAAGTACCAGAACTAGGTGGCATGGGATGAAGTTGGATGAGGGGAAGTTCAGGAAAGATGTGAGGAAATATTTCTTCACAGAAAGGGTTGTAGACACATGCCATGAATTGCCAGCTGAAGTAGTGGAGACTAGAATGGAGGAAGGCTTCAAAAGTACATGAGATAAACATACAGACATTTTAGAACAGAGATAGGGTGGGGGTGGGCCCCGGAGACTGCATAGGTTCTGTGAAGGTAGGATAGGCAGGGAACACATGGGCAAACTGGGTCAAGCAGTCCTTTTCTGCAGGCAAATTCTATGTTTCTATGTCTCTAATGCTGCCCTGGAGCTGCTGCTTCCAGTGTTCCCCCCACTGAATCCTACTGCAAGGAGTGGGACATGAATTTCAGTCAAAATCAATTATTATTCATAAGGCTCCATCTGTTGGCCAGTCATGACCACTGAAGCCACCTGAGGTCTTCCCTTCATCTCCACCCCAGCTGAGTGGACCTCCATCTTTTATCCCTCCTCCCAAAGGGGAGAAGAACCATCTGGGCCACTGTTACCCTTGCCAGTGTTTCTTGACTGGATCCTGGCTCTCTGCTCTGCCTCTGAGGCAGATCTATGCTACCCCACACCATGAGGTTATACCACTTCTAAGTGTCCCTCCAGGAACTTGATTTACTAATTAAAAAAATATAAAAAACAAAGTCCATTAGCAGTTGGCAGCTAGTGTCACTGCTGTTGCTGTCATGCACCACTGCCCATCCCATCTGTTTGACAAGGGAGTCTCATTGCTACTGTTGTTGGGAGGACAGGCTTTTTTTTTGCAGTTTCTCTCCCTGGTCCCCCAGTTGGCTCCTCTTACCTAGCATTCTATTCCTCCAGCCGCCATCTTTCCTGCACCATCCTACACACTTTGGGCCATCAACATGCTATCCACATGGCAGGGTGGCAGGGAGCTCCTCAAACTCCCCACCAGGACCAGATCCAGTAATGGTGATGCCCTCTGGAGGTGATGCGTTTCCAACAAACGGGCCATCAAGATGCTCAACCAGGGCCGCCATTTCCCATCTTTCTGTCAGTGGCCGTGCGTGCAATGCCAACTGTGGGCATGCCACATGTGCGTCCAAATGCAGCATGCCCACAAGCTGCTCCGCCTCCATGCCCCACTGTACAGGGCAAGGCATGCCAACACTTAGCCTCCATTAGGTGTCAGGCAATTGCCAGCCACTGTTTCCCCACTGTCCCTTGAGCTGTTCTTCAGACGCTTGATCCTCTCCCACCCTGACTGGCCCCCGATGACCTGCTTGCACTGCAAACACAGGTCACCGGTGTGGCAGGAGGTAAGGCATCATTGCCTCAGCCCTCCACACCACTGGGCCAGCAGGGGAGGTCAGGCTTTGGCTCTGCCCACTACCTCTTTGTTACCTCTGGACACTTGTACCAGGAGGGAGCCATGACTGATTCGATGCAGCCACTGTTGCTCTGAGTAAAGGAAGATGGGTGAACTCACAGCTAAAATATCACCACTGCAACCAGAGGACCAGAGCAGGTCAAGAAGAAGAAGAAGGAGCTGCTGCTGCCAAACTGACCAGCTGAGACAACTTGAGGACCACTAATGAACATGGAAGTCCTCTACCTAAGCACCAGACAACCTGCTGTTCTCCCACACTTAGTCTCCTCTCACTTTTTTTCTTAATCCCAACTGCCTTTCTAGTACAAACCAGGCTGAGGTTCTTTTTTATAAAGTTGAATTTTATTGCATTTTGTCAGACAAACTGTGTAGAACTCAATACATGCTACTAGTAATACATGGAAAATACAAGGTAAGCATACAAGAGAAATACCTAAACATTAATAAATGATAGCCTTGGTTCATTTATAATTGCAACTGTTACAGTTCTCATAAGGCAAAGTAGCAGATAAGCTAAGCAACCATCCCTATGTGTTGGCTTAACCAAACCCTATGATTTATCTCAAATAGGAGAGGCTACTCTCCCCATCTAGGGATATTGTGGATATTGTGTAGAGCTGCTACGGTACCATAGCTGGTCTAGTTGTCATTTTATGTAGTAACCAGATGTTCCACTTGTTTGGAAAGCTGGGAAGGCATTTGCATAGCTTAGCTTTAAGTTTTTCCATCCTATACATGTTGAGGACGGTACTTTCCCAGTGTGTAGGAGTAGGTAGGTCTGGTTTCAACCATAATCTAGAGATTGATTTTTAACTTCATTGTGCGTGCATGCGCAGGGAACGTCTTGCTGTAAGAGTGACTTTTGAAGAGAGTGACACTGTCTGTCTAATGCAGTGCAGTCTGCAAGAGGCAAGACAGTGCCACACCAATCATCAACTAGGCTGATTGTGACACTGTTTTGCCTTGATGGGCGGAAAAGTTGTCTAGTTGAAAAGAAAAAGCAGAACCAATCATACACCAGATTTTTCCTTTCATCTGCAGAACACCACCCAGCAAACAGCTGTTGGATGTCCTGATAAGCCTGGCTGACATACCCCTGCCCCCCTGCCACCCACTGGTCCTTTCCTTCACCTGCAAATCAAAATGTACAATAATGCTTAAAGTTAAACCTCTGTAATTCCATACATTTTTGCTTTTTTTTATATATACTGTTGCTCCTGAGTGTAAAAAAAGAAGTTGGTTCACTATTTAATAGTTTTTATGTTTGCTTGCACGCATGTGCAACAAACATAGTGCCACCATATGAGTTTTTGTAGGTATGCCTACCCCACTTCCAATGCCCTGCTGCCTTTTGCAGGCATGGCCGCACAACTCCAATGAATGTCGGAGCTGTCTATAGCTGTGCAGCCCCCCAACAGACCTCCAGGTGCCACACTGGGAGCCCACCCCAGCGTGGCAACAGTCCGTAAGGCCGACGGGGGTGCCCATTCCCCCATTGGCTGCACTGTCCCCCCAAGGAACCCTCCAGCTGCTATGCTGGGAGCCCATCCCAGCGTGGCAAAAGTCCAGCCTCGTCTTTAAAAAAAAAATCACCTGTAAGAAAAAACAGTCTCTCGCTGACTGTCTTGACCCACCTCCCACATCCACCCTGTGAGTGCCCCACCTCCCCACACCCCCACCTCACCTCATATTTATCTCTGAAGTCCAGTACGGCAATCTTCAGTGGACCAGGAACACATCTGCACTCTTCAAAGCCAACCACAAACTGAAGAAATGCCGGTAAGCTAAATAATGGCATAAATAGGGTAAAGGTGTCAAACTGTCAACATGTGCACATCCATTCATTCATTGAGCCCCTTTCTCATAACCCTTCCCATCTCATCCCTTCCCAGTCAGGCCACAGCAACTCAGCCTTCCTCCCTGGTTCTGATGTGGCCGCCAGTGACTAATGGCCGGGGGTGGGGGAATCACATCAGACATCAAAGAAGGGGGCAGCAGCCAGTGGTGGCCGCCATCCCCCACCCTGTGTCACTTCTCACGTCTGGAGGGGTATTTATGGGCCAGGGGGTTCTTATGTCAGGCTCATCCTCAGCAGCAGAAACCCAGAGCCCCTCAAGCAGCCCAGACGTGAAGGACTGACCCTAAACTCTTGCCCTCACTGGAACTAAAGGAGATATAAATAGGGAGAAATCACAGGAGAGATATATTTGAACAATTATCATCTCTTGGGTTTGAGTGAATAAATTGAGATACAGTATAGAGAAAATACTATTTTTCTCATGCCTGGGTTTGTAACTTGAAGGGGCAGGGTGTTCCCCCTGTGTGTGAGAGATGTCACTCGGTGGCAGTGTCAGTGTTGGCACTGGTGGTGGAGACCACCACCAGGAAGTGCGCACAGTACCGTGTTGATCACCTGCTCAGTGCCATTGAGAATGAGCTGCAGGCTGGCTGTGAGAAGGGCAACCCAACTGAGTGCAAACTCAAGGTGAGCCTGGACGAGCAGGAGCTGTGGCAGAAGTTCAAGGAGCTCACCAACAAGATGATCATCACCAAGAACGGCAGGTGGGTCTCCCTCTCTGCTCCTCTGGAGTGCTCCCAGTCAGGAGACATTCTGGAAGGATGTTCCCCTTTCATCTCTTAGTCCCACCCCTGGCTCCCACTGCAGCCACAGGATCTCAGATGTGGCTGACATTTTTCCTTTAACTTCAGAACTATTTCCATTATTGTTTTCTTTCCTGTAGGTAATATTATTTACGCTGGAATCTGACTTGCCCTGTTTTCCTACCAATCTAAGTCTATGTGAACACTTTCAAGTGTAGATAGTTCAATATCCTAGTAAAATACAGGAATCCCTGGAATTTGTGAGCCCTGCAGCAGCAACAGCTCCGGAAGGTATTCATGTAGTTAAAATGTGCACCAAGTTTCAGGCCCACTTGGACCAAATCAGATGTGCCATGTACCTCTCAACCCTATGCACTGTAAAACAGGGGCAGGGCTTACATAATATTAGGGACACGTCTTAAAAACTGATGATAGCTGCTCAGGAAGCAGATAGAATAAAGGGGCTTAGTGTAAAACGTATTTTAATGAAAATCAAGTCTATAATTCGGTTCCGCATCCATTGTGCGTCAAATTTCATCAGGGTACCTCTCAGTCATCCCATATTTTTTTTTTAAAACTTCCTTCAGTCCCTTCTAATTCGGTACATTACAGTTATTGGAGAGTATGCGGCTGTAGTATAAACATTGTCATGCACTAATGTTTATTTACAGTTCATTTCTCTTTCAGATTTTGTTTTCATCTCAAGCCACCCAATATAGCGGGGCTATTAAGCTGTTATTTCCAAGATTTGTCCCTGACTTTGATTAAATATGTCCCTTATTATTAATGAGAGGTATGATTTACAGTTGTTCGATCAGGGAAACAGCAGTTTTAAAAGGGACAGAAGAAAAACTTGTTGAAAAATGGATAAACTGTATGGGATGCGAGGCCTTTATCAGCCAATAGTATTTATGTTTCTCTGTTAAAGATTTCTCTGAAAATCAGGGGCAGTTCAGAGGGATGCAATTAGACCAGTTATTATCAGAAGTTATAACAAGAGAACTGTTGCTGCTCCCTAGAATAAAATAGTCTAGATTTGGCAGAAATGTATTCAGGTTCTATTTGGAGGACAGAGGAATTCTTGCACTTGTTGAGCTATTTAGCTTGAAGGCCCCTTATCTTTTTCCTCTATTGCTGTCAATAAATGGAAATCCAAAATCAGACTGCAAGCTCTTCCATGTAAATGAACTGGCAGAGCAGTCTTTTAAATCCAAACATCTAGTCCCACTTTCGGATCCCGGCCAGCAAGCAGCACACACCTCGTTTTGAATGGCTGTCCAACCAGGCAACATAAATGTGAACCAAGACAGCATTGAATGCAAGATGGGAAAGTTAGGGTGAGATATACTTGATGTGTTATGCGGACAGAAAAATCTCACACCCAACTAGTTTTTTCCCCCTTAACCAAAAGTAGTTATTCTTTTTCAGGAGTTTTGGGACTCGAATGGGATTGTCCTTCCATGCTTTTCTGTCCTGTTGATTTAATGTGGGCCCTTTTGGCAGCTATTGAAAATGGTTACATTTACTTATGTGTTTTTGTGGGCACCCTGATTAAATTCAAGTTGTTCTGACAGGGATGGAAAATTATAATTGTTTTCTTTATTGTGCTTAACCTACTTTAATTCAGGTTCTAATAGATTGGCATCAGTAAATACAGGTATTTCTCTTTATGAGCCTTTATTTTGGAGAGGGAAAGACTTGGAAGTGTGCCTCCTCATTTGTTTTCCTCTGGGTTGTCGAAATCAGGTTGTTGTAACAAGAATTGGAATTGGAATAACTCTCCCCTGTTGTCAGTATCATTCTTATTCACCTTATATTGCTGCCACTTCTGTATACGCACTTGCTATGCTTACTGACTGAGCTGTACCACACTATATTATCTGCACATACAACTTTTTTGTATTTATTTCTAATTGTATACTCATTTTTACCCAACAGAGTATTGCATAAGTTAAAAAAAAATGATTGGCAGTTTTTCCCATGAATATAGCTAATCAACTGTGAAATACACTTGGCACAGCTTGATTAGCAAAATTTAAAAAATGCATAGTTTTATTCATGTTATCTACAGTGCCACAGACTCACCAAAAAATTGTTAACAGCCATACTGCTATGCATTTCTGGAAATGGTTAGTAATAATACCCCCTGTTTTGCATAGTGTTTTGCTATGCTAAACCACTTATTTAATACTCTGACTCAATATTGTTCAGATGTTTGGCTGTTTTTTATGTTTGCTTGCACACATGTGCAAGAAACATAGTGCCACCATACAAGTTTTTGTCAGTGTGCCTCCCCCACTTCCAATGCCCTGCTGCCTTTTGCAGGCATGGTCTCATCATGCCAATGAATGTTGGAGCTGTCTATGACAGCCGTTCAGATGCAGTGGTGTACAGCTGAAAGGGAAAAACCACTGCAATCATTGGTGGTAACCTGTAGACAATTTGCATACTGCCGTTGACAGTATGCAAAGTGCCTACACTTCGGCACTGCACTGGAACAGTGGTGGTCATAGACAGCTCCACCCCCTGCAACAAGTAGCATGCTGGGATCCCACCCCAGCATGCTCATGCGCTCACCCCCACACACACTGTATGGCCAACAGGGGTGCCCAATCCCCCATCAGCTCTGCTGCGCTGCCCCCTCAACAAACTTCCAGGTGCTATGCTGGGAGCCCACCCCAGTGTGGCAACAGTACATATGGCTGATGAGGGTGCCTAATCCCCTGTCATCTCCACTGCCCTCCCAAACATCTTTCCAGCTGCCATGCTGGGAGCCCACCCCAACGTGGCAAAAGTCCTGTGTCATCTTTAAAAAAAATCACCTGTAAGAAAAAACAGTCCCTCACTGACTGTCTTGACCCCCTCCTCCAACCTACACCCACCATCTTAGTGCCCCGCCTCCCCACACCCCCACCTCACCCCATACTTACCTCCAGAGTCCAGCGTGATGATCTTCGGTGGACTGGAAACATGTCTGCACTCTTCAAAGCCAGCCGCGAACTGAAGAAATGCCGGTAAGCTGAATAATGGCATAAATAGGATTTTTTCAACTTTGTTGCATATCTTGGGCATTTTGGGGAACTTTTTCACCAAATTTTCAACGTGGGGTTTTTGGGACCCCCCCGTGAACTTAGTCACTGTCATTTTGTTATTTGGTTCCGAAAGGTGATTTCACGGTCACTGCGCGGAACCACCTTTTGGGGTGATTTATGAAATGACAGTGTCACAGTTCAAGGGGTAGGCCCCCAAAAACTCTATGTTGAAAATTTGGTGAAAAAATTCCCAACAATGACTGTTTTATGAGCATGCATTGCACAGTTCCTATGCACACTCGTAACTTTGAGAATTTATCATATTTTTACTCCAGATTTTCAACATCACCATTTTACCACACCTCCTTATGAACAGTACAGCTGTCATTTTTCACATCTCACTCAAAATGTGTTTTCACACATGTAGCACACATTGGCGTGGTCAATTTGCGAAATCAATGTTCAGGACACATTAAGAAAATCACAATGACACTGTTCATGAGCAGAGGTGTTAAATGGCTATGTTGAAAATTTGGTGACAAAAGTCCATAAAATGACCATGTTACATGCGTGCATTGCACAATTTCCACACACCCTCATAAGGCCACGAATTTGTAATATTTTCAGTCCAGATTTTCAACACTGACATTTTTCCACACCTCCTTATGAACAGTACAGCTGTCATTTTTCACACCCTGGCCAAAATGTGTTTTCGCACTTCCAGCACAGAATAGCGTGGTTGCTGTGGGAAGTTAGTGTTCGGGATACATTAAGAAAATTACAGTGACACTGTTCATGAGCAAAGGTCCCAAAATGCCTATGTTGAAAATCTGCTGCAAAAAATCCTCAAACTAATTTCATTATGGGTGTACATTGTGCAGTTTCTACACATGCTCGTGACATCACCAGTTTTTTTATATTTTCACTCCAGATTTTCAACAATGCCATTTTTTGCACCTCCTCATGAACAGTACACCTGTCACTTTTCACATCCTGTTCAAAATGTGTTTTCGAACCTGTGGTACCAAATGGCACAGTCACTATGCAAAATCACCTTTCACTTAACGAAGTGATAGTGTCACTGTTCATGCGGTGGGGTCACAAAAGCCCATGTGAAAAATTTGGAGTAAAAATACCAGGAAACACCCAGGGCATTAGGGTTTTTTATCATAACGCCCTACCCTGTAGGGACTGACAGGTGCCGGGGTGTGACTTGGGATTTTCTACAGTAATGCTCATGTCATTGCACCCCCCACCACCACCCTCCAGCCAGTGACAGGCATCGAGTTGCGCCTTGGACCCTTTGCCCCCAGAGTTCACTCCATTCTCCTATACTGCACCCATTTCAGCGTATTTCCTTATGGAATGAGGTGAATATAAAGCCCAAACACCCCAAGGCACACCTAGACACTCGGCAGTGTCTGAAGGGTAGGGTGAGGTGAAATGTTGTGACTGTCATGGGTGACAACCCACCTCAATGCCTGTCCATTTCTGCAGGGCGAGGGTCGAGTTGGCGTCTGTTCAATACTTCAATGCCATTCCTATACTGCATCTGTCTGACTCCTGCACTTTCACTGCTAATGCCAGCAAGCAAACATTTAGCATTGACAAATTCTTGATTAATTCTGTTCAAATCTACCACCTGACACATGTACGTGCTTCTCTCCCTGTCATGCTGTAAACAGAAATGCTGCAGTGTGACATGGTAATACTGATGGATAATACTACTAATAATACTGACTGACACAGATCTGTGCCAAAACAACTTGCAAAAGTACCTCGGACACACACATGAGGTTGGGATTCAAAATGGGACTGCACAGATAAAATAAAACATAATCAGTAAAGTTAGCAAACAAACTGATACCCATAGGTAGCAGTCATGGGTCAGTATCCTCTCAAATATACTCAGTAAACAGTCTACTTTATCATATAAATCTCAATACTTTATTAGCACAATAAAACGCATACTGCTTTGTGGTGTAGGCATCTGGCAAGGTATCATATGTTTACTAAGGACAGCAAAAAGTCAGCACATCTCAGGAAATACTGGGGTGCCAGAGAACGGGCAGCCAGTCCAATAAGAGCAATTCCAAAAGCAAAGAAAATGACTCACCGAAAGAACACACATTTCGTAGCTGGTGGATGTAGCTGTCATAGAAACCTGCACACAAGCAAACATAAAAATGCAGGAACATTAAAATGGGGAGCAGAGCTCCTAATGTTTTTTTTTTTAAATAATAAACTTTATTGTGTTTTATATAAACCACAGAGAACAAAAAAAAACAACTTAATAGCATAGAACAAATAAAGTAGTGTTAAGTAGTCCTCTGTCCCATCAAGACTCAGGGAGCAGGGAGAGCTGTCTATGGTGATACAATACATAAGACAAGGTACAATGTAAGATCATTATATGCATTTCGCTTGTTTGTCCTGTTGAATCTTAAAAAGATATTTATTATATGTAGTCAGCCAGACTTAGGACTCTACCATGGCAAGGCAAGGCAAGGCAAGGCAAATTTTATTTTTATGGCGCCCAATCCCGGAGGCTCTGGGCACCTGAATCTAGAAGAACAAGGATTCAAAGTACAAGTAATTAAAACTCATTTAAATAATTAATATAAAAGAACAGTAAAAGCAAGGCAATCATAATAGTAAATTGAAACTAGAGTACCCCACCAGTTCTAAAATTACTAGTCAGATGTTGGATTATACCAGATCCTCCGGAAAGGCCAGGTGGAACAGGTAGGCCTTTAGTCTCTGCTTAAACTGTTCGACCGATGGGGCCTCCAGGACAGTGGATGGAAGGGAGTTTCACAGGGTCGGCCTAGCGGCACTAAACGCATGGTCATCTGAGGTCTTGAGCTGAACCTGGGTATGGTCAGGAGGCCCCTGGTCGAAAAATGAAGGGAGCAGACTGGGGTGCAGGTGAAAGGAGCTCAGTCAGATAGTGAGGACCTAGTCTATATAGAACTTTGTAGGTGAGCAAGCAAACCTTGAAAATGACTCTTTTCCTGATTGGCAGCCAGTGCAGGGCCCGCAGGACCAGGGTTACATGACTGGACCTAGACAGGCCAGTCAGCAACCTGGCCGCTGCATTCTGCACAAGCTGCAATTGGCAGAGTGTCCCTTCAGTGACCCCAAAGTAAAGAGAGTTACAGTAGTTGAGCCTAGAGGTAACGAAGGCATGCACTAGTGTTGGCAAGTCTTCAGGCTGAACGAGGGGCTTGATCCTGGCGATATTCCTCAAGTGGTAAAAACCACTCTTTACAACAGATAACACCTGAGCCTCAAGGATCAGTCTGTAGTCCAGGATCATCCCTAGATCTCACCTTCAGGGAAGCCATCAACAGAGTAGACCCCAGGAACAATCCTATGCTCACTCCAGAAGCATTCTCATCACGACCGCGACGTAGCTCGATCAATCACCAGCACCTCTGTCTTGTCTGGGTTCAGTCATTTCATCAGTGGGGTATGAAGGGAGCTCCATCTGGTCTGGTATATATGTAACCCCTAGGTGGCGCTATCCCAAGGGCTACTACTCCTGCCTGCTTGGCTAGTAGATGGTTAAAGGGCCTAAGTTCTGAAACTGGTACCTCCACCCAGAGGTCAGAGCTGGTAGTGGTCAAGCTAACCTGGGCACAGCCCTCTGAGATACTCTAACCCCCCCTTTCCCCTCTAGTGGCCAGAACACTGTACAGCAATCACTTTCACAAAACCCCTGGTACACCACGCAAGTACACACACTGTTTGCACATACCACTAGGGCTGGTTCCTCTGGCTCAACCCTAGGGACTCCCTGTAAAACAAGGTTATGCACAGCAAATAGCAACAGTACAGTACTTTGAGTGCAAACTGGAACCACAGTCAGATTACACTCAGAAAAAGTTAGATCTGATTTATTCAGGGGACTTAAACAAGGGAGGGGCAAAATCTGGTTAATTAGCTTAAAGGTTATATCAATCAAGTAGTTATGCATGCATTTTGAGTACCCCACACAGTCACACCTCTGGGTAAGGTGGAGAAGAGATGGGCTTGCCAGGACTGTTGCCCTGGGTTGGCCAGCATCACAGCTGGTTGGGGCCCTGTGATGGAAAACACAACATGCACAGTACCCAATATTTGTAATCCGGAGCCAGAGGGATCAGTTCGTAAAGGAAATGAAACAACAAAACAATCAGATGACACACTCAGATTAAGCTGATGTTGCAGGAAGTTACCCTGGTATTTACTCACGATACCCACAACTGGACACAGGCTGGACGAAAATCAAGACTGCAGGTAGTTGATCTGAAATACCAGGAGAAGCAGGGCCCACACGAGTCACAGAGGCATTGTTCCTGTTCAAGCATGGAGCAGGGGGCTGATCCCCAGGCAGGTCTCTCATCGATGGCTTCTCTGTGCAGTGGGTAGTCTGGCTGGGCCAGTCTGGCAAGGCCCAGACCACATGGAGACAAATTTGGATGCAGTCCATTTTGGGCTGGATACAGCTTTCAGCAAGCAGAATACAGTTCACACAGTGGGGAACTAACTCACAACCCACTAGCAGCACATAGCACATTTACATGTAAGGGAATTCTACTGTTCCAGGCAAAGCGCTCCCCGGTCACAGACATGCAAGCCAAAAAATCAGCCATTTCACAGTTCTCCCATGTGAATCCACTCAAGATTGCTGCCCAAAATACACTTGAGCTCTTCTCATTTCACTTCCCAGCTCAGAACTGCCCTAAACAGTAGGCAGCTTGGGGAATTCCCTCAGATCCAAAAGGTTTGGTTGGCTGATTTGGCTGTCAGTCAAAGCAAGAGCTCCCCCTTCAGTTGCAAAAAAGGCACAAAAAGCTCAAAACGACAATTCCTACAGATTTTGACTTCAGACAGCTGCTGTAGTCTGGCTACATTTTAGGTCCCACCAGAAATGATTGGTCCAATTTGCAGTCCAGGACCAAGATAGTGGAGACAAACAAAACAGGCCTTGCTGCAAAGAAAGCATGTTAGACAAACTACATTATCATTATCACTCTAAATGATTTTCAGTAAATAGTTACATCTTTCAACAGAGCTCCGTCTCAGATTACTTATACTGCAATCAGGCAGCTCTTAAAGGCACAGTACACAGGGGCTATACAGGCTCTGGTAATCACATTTAAACTGCTAAAATGCAGGACACCAGCCTGGCAGAGAGCATTTAGGCAAGCTCAAGGAAGACTTTTTGGGAACCCCCACTTGTAGGGGGGTTACACCCTTCCCTGCCTGGGAAAACTTGGCATCCGTGTCAACTCTGTACCATCATAACATTGAAAATGCAACATATACAAGATTTTTATACCATTAGCATACTATACCAGTACTATCGGATTCATCAATTGGCATAACTTGTCACTTTACTATACATTTCAGTGTACTCCATTATATCATTTCCATTCTGACAATACATTATGCATATTTCACACAGGTAAATTGAACATTACTATACAGAATCATGTAATGACTTCTTGTACTCTAAACAATGCAAGAGGGGGGCCCTTTCCTATCAGCTAACTTGGGGCTGGATGGGGCAGGGGCACCATGGTGAGAGGGCAGAACAAGTACCCTGGAATGGGCTGTCAAGCTCAATTTGGGCAGTGAGCTCTGAGAGACATAAACACCTTTGTGGACTACATTGAGAGGCAAATCCACTGGCCTCCCAGGAGAATCATAACCTGAAGCGCACCACTGGCTTGACAGATCAGCCAGTCTTTCCGGGGTGAACAACTACAGTCTCTGTACTTTCAGAAATTGTCTTGGAGCTTTCATCACTTGTGAGGGGTGCCTCTGCATGAAGGGGAATGTCCAAGCTGGGGGCACTGTCAGCCCCTTGCTCTGTAGTCTCTGTTTCTACACCACTTGGCTCATTTTGAAGACACTCAGGCACTGTAGGGGGGGGTTGTCAACCCTCTCATAGTGTTCATGCAGTTCCACGATACACAGATACTCAGCATCCTCAGACATGATACTTTGCACTTCACCTTCAGGGAGCTTTGGCTCCAAGGATGATGCCGGGGCATTAGGCAGTCCAGAAGGCCTAGCTTTATCCCCATAATTCAACATAGGATTTCCACGAAACAACTGACTCAGTTAATATGAGGGGTAATAGGCATTATCACACTCACTGTCATCCGAGTTAGACTGGCAGTCACTATAATTCTGGGCCTGCTGTGGGGGAAGTCTTAAATCAGCAACCACGGTGGCAGGCTGACTCTGTTTCTTTCTTGCAGCAGCATGAGTCACTGGTCCAGGGCAATCAATCTCGGTGGGTTCAGCCTCAATTATAACTTGACCAATAGTTTGCAAGTGGTTACGGTGCATGGTCTTGACAGCTTTGGAGCTATTCTCTGGGCGCACTTTGTACACTGGCAAATCATCCAACTTTCCAACTATGACATGGGGAAGATGGTGCCATCGATCAGCAATTTTGTGTTTACCATGCAATCCTAAATTTCGCAACAACACACAGTCTCCAGGCCTAAGCTCTTGAGCCTTTACTTTTCTGTCATGTCTGTCTTTGTTGGCTAGATTTCTTTTGGCGGCCATTGTCTGGGCCAGTTGATAAGCATGGTTCAATTGAGCCTTCAGTTTTTGTACATATTGCAGGTAGTCTTTGGCTCAGACCCCATCACGAGAAACCCCAAAACAGACATCAACAGGCAGCTGGGCCTCTCTCCCAAACATGAGGTGGTAGGGAGAGAACCCGGTAGCATCATTCATTGTGCAATTGTATGCATGCACCAAGGTGCTAATCTGCCGACTCCATTTATGCTTATCTTTTGGGTGGAGGGTGCCTAGCATGTCTAGCAGGGTGTGGTTAAAGTGTTCTGGTTGTGGATCCCCCTGCTGTTGATAAGGGGTGGTACTTGACTTTCGCACCCCCCCATAGAGAGATCATTTCTTTGATTAGCCGACTCTCAAAGTCCCAGCCCTGATCAGAGTGAATTCGCTGGGGGGGCACCATAGTGAACGAAGAAATTTTCCACTAGCACCTTGGCCATGGTAGATGCTTTTGGATCTTTGGTGGGAAAAACTTGTGCATACCATGTGAAATGGTTCGTAACCACTAACACATTGCCAATGTTTCGCTGATCAGGCTTTAAACTCAATAATACTACGCAGACTAGTTCCATTGGGGTGCTGGTAGTAATGTTGACAAGGGGGCAGCCCTCTGAGGCAGGGCTTTGCTCTGCAGGCAGCGATTACAAGTCCTTACATGGTGCTCAACATTGGCCCCCATCTTGGGCCAGTAGAATCGAGATCGTACTAGGTCAAGGATCTGGTTTATACCGAGATGGCCCATATGATTGTGGAGGGACCTCAATACCAAATCTTTGAAGCCAGTGGGCAGGACCTATTGTTGCTTGTCTATTTGGCCACCCAATCTACTGTCTCTCTATACAACAACTGATTAAGCAGCTTCAACCTGGGGCCTTCTTTAAACAATAAAGCAGTTCACAGATCAGAGGAATGCAACTTGGACACATCTTTTCCTGCACAAAGGGCAACAAGTGCTGGCTGAATCATAGGATCTCAGATTGAGCCCATTGAATGCTGTCATTGTCAAACTGAGGTAGTGCACTAATATCTAGAGCAGAAAAGTGGTAATATGCAGCTGGTATGCAGGTGTCAAAGGGGCCCAAGCAATCTACTAAGCAGTCCACTGTGTCCGTAGACATCTGTTCATTTCTGTCAAACGTTTGGCACAATGCTTGGATGTCAGGTTCAGACAGCCTGACCCAGTCACTCTTGGAAATGTGCTTCCGGGATAGGGCATCAGTATCAATATGATTCAGGATCGGTCTGTATTCGACAGCATAATCATATGTTGATAATGCAGAAAGCCACCAGTGCCCCATGGCGTCTAACTTAGCTGAAGTCTGTACATAGGTCAATGGGTTATTGTCAGTTCTCACCAATATTTTCACCACATAGAGGTAATCATGAAACTGGTTGACAATGGCCCATTTTAATGCAAGGAACTCCAAATTGTGCACAGGGTAGTTTCTCTCTGAAGGGGTCAAGCTCCTACTGGCGAATGCCACTGGTCTCAAACCATCCTCATGGTCTTGATACAGTATAGCTCCTAGACCCTGAAGACTGGCATCAGTATGCAGCACATAGGGTTTGGTGGGATCGGTATAAGCGAGGATGGGGGCGTCGGTGAGCTGGTATATGACTTAGTGGAAAGCTGCTTCACAGTCAGGCATCCAATGGGACCCAAATATTTCACCTTGGTGGAAATATGCTTTGTCTGGTTCTATGATGGCCCCTTTTTATGTTGGCTTGCCGCGCTCGTGCGCAAGTCGACTTCTTGCAGTGGTGCAGCTTTGGAGGCGTGGCTGCTGTTGGGCGAATGCAGGGCATGCATCAGTAGGTGTATCCCTCATTCCCCAATCAGCCTGCATGCCCCATGCATGTTAATGTGGCGAGCACATCTAAAGAAAAGGTCCGCTACAATCCGAGCAAAGCTCGTCAGAAGCAGCGGACCCTTCCTGCGTGCTCGCCACATGAGCAGCATGATGGGAGGCCGCCATCCCAACAGCTGACTTCCAGCATGCCCAATCCCCCAGCGGCTTACTGTGGCTGCACAAGCAGCCCCCCCATTTCCTATATGCTGAGGGGGGTGCCCAATCTCCCTCGGTTCTTGCATCCCCCCCGCTTTTATTGTGTGCCGACGGGGGAGCCCACTCCCCATCGGCATAAATCAGCCACCCCCCTAGATTTCTTATATTTATTTATTTTATTTTATTTGTGAGAATCAGTTTACAACCTTTGAGCCAGAGGCTCATTTCCGAAGGTACCTCATCACATTGAGACATACATAGCATTTAGATTACATAGTAGGCATTTGTTAGAGGCGCCACGTCACACTGTGGTCAAACAACATACATTTGAGTTACAGGGTACATGTAATAGAAATAGGTCTGACACAATTGGTTTCACTTTGCTGAGCAATCAACTGGCATGAGACAGCAGGCTCTGGCCAGGTTATACTTAGGAATGGTGTGCTGGGTAAGGGATGGGGGTGGGCTAGGTGGGGAGCTGCCCAGTGGGCATTGTCACGAGTGGAGAGGTCAAGGTAGGGCCTCATTCAGAGACAGGAACAGCTACGAGTGTTGAGGAGTTGGCTGCAAAAGGGTGGTTTTGAATTTGGAGGTTGTGGTGGCATTGGAGATGGTGGCAGGGAGAGAGTTAAACCAGAGTGGGGCTCTGTACCAGAAGGACCTCTGACCATGAGTGGTTCTTGATCTGGGGACCAGTAGAGCAGTCTTGCAGGAGGAATGTGTAGCAACAGTGGGCGGGATCCAGTGGATGGATGCAGTCACCCCTGGTGGAGAGAGCCCGAGTAGGGTTTTTTTGTGAGTAGGCAGGTATGATAGCAAAGTTGTTCATCTAGGGTCAGGAGTTTAGCATCGTTATACAGTTGACAGGTGTGTGTGAGCCTGGGGGGCACCAGTAATCAGTCTGCAAGCCTTATTTAGGGTTATGTGAATTTTTTTGAGGGCAGTTGTGTTAGCAGCACCATAGATTGGTAAGCCATAGTCTACCAGGGACAGTACTGAGGATGTGACAGCGAGCCAGAGAGCATTTGGGGGGAGGCAGTTTCGATGGCGAAAGAGGATGCCAAGCCGTATGTTGGTGGCAGATGCAAGGGCATCAATGTGTTCATGGAATGTGAGGGCTGAGTCAAAGGTAATCCCGAGGTATTTGTAGGAGCAGACTTGTTCCAGTGGTTGTTTGGTACTAGGGAGAATATGGAGTGGGTGGTTGCTAGCTTTGTTTTGGGGGTGGGCAAAAAGCATAGCTTTGTTTTTTTTAAGATTAATGATGAGTCTGTGCTCCTTAAACCAGGCATCTGCCTCATTGAAGGACTGTTGTAGGGAATCCTGAAGGGAGATGGGGTTGCAGTGGGTGGCAAAAATGACAGCATCGTCAGCATACAGAAGCATTTTGCCAGAGCAAGCACTGGGCAGGGTGTTCAGATAGAGTGAGAAGAGGAGGGGGCCCAGGATGGAGCCTTGGGGAACTCCTGAGTGTATGGGACGGGTATCAGAGAATGTTCCACTGATTTTAACACACTGTGACCAGGCGCTTAGGTAGCTTGAGCACCATGCTAGCAGGCCAGCTGCGAGACCAGTGTGACAGAGGGCGTTCAGCAGAAGAGGGTGGGAGACAGTGTCAAAAGCCTTTGATAGGTCAATGAACACTGCACCAGCTAGTGAGCTGGTGTCCAGGAAGGACTGAAGGAAATTGGAGAATTCAATTAGCGCAGTGCTGATACTGTGGCCAGCACAGAAGCCATGCTGCTCAGGGCATAAGATGTCATGTTTGGATAGATATTCGGTGATTTGAATGGCCATGACTTTTTCCAGGACTTTTGAGAGGGGGGGAGCATGGAGATTGGTTGGTAGTTGTTGGTTGAAGACCTGTCACCACCTTTATGAATGGGCGTGACTATGGCTGTTTTCCAAGCAGAAGGAAATTGTCCCAGGCAGAGCGATTGGTTTAGTAGGCTGGTGAGCGGGGCTAGGACTTCATCTAGCACCAATCTGAGGATACTGGGATCCAGTGAGTCACTGCCGGGATTGTTGCCATTTAAAGCTTTGATAAGGATGGGTCTGGCCTCCCGAGCAGATACCTTGCGCAGATGGAAGCTGGGGTGGTGGTGGACGGGGGTTGGTTGGGGGTTCAAAGAAATTACTGGGGAGGACTGAGCTAAGGTCGGTGAAAGCAGTGTTGAGGCAGCTAGCTATGAAGGCAGGATCAGTGGAGGTAGTCCCATCACTAGAGAGCTGAGATGGGGGAGGGGACCGTGACTTTCCATTTAACTGCTTAATATTATCCCAGAACTTGTGGGCCGAGCCCCAGGAAGAGGTGAGGGTGGCCTGGTAGTGGTCAGCCTTGGCTTTACGGACCGCCCAAGAGCACTTATTCCGGGCTGCATTGTAGGCTTGTCTATCAGCCAGCTGGCCTGTTTCAGTGGCACAGTGCCAGAGGTTATCCCGATCTCTAAGCAATTGTAGGAGGGCAGGGCTGACCCAGGGTGCATTCTGTTTTGGATCGGGTTTTGTGAAGGGTGCAAAGAGATCACAGGCATTGTTGAGCGTTTGGGGAGATGAAAGCGAGGCAGTGTCAATGTCGGGTGCATGCTGAATGGGGGACCAGTTTATCTGGGTGAGAAACTGCCTAAGTTTTTTTCAGCCCACCGGGGCAAAGGCGCCTTCTGAGGGTGGTTTGTGCTTTGGGTTTGGGATTGGGGGCTGCCCATAGAAATAGGATAGGGGAGTGGTCACTTAGGGAGTCTGGTAGGACCTGGATGTTTGGATTTTTTGGGGTTGATTGGTGATGAGTACATCCAGTAGGATGCTGGTTCCTGTTTTGGGGTTTATTCTAGTGGGTTGGGTGATGAGTTGTGTCAGATCTTGGGTGGCAAAAGTGTCCTGTATTGAGGAAGAGGAGGGGCTGAGCCAGTTCATGTTTAGGTCACCAACTAGGATTTGCTCCACCGCATGGTGAAGGGTGGCCAGATAGTCAGTAAGTGATACCAGGGCTGGGTTCTGGTTTTTGTGGGGAATGTAGGCAGTGGTGAAATAGAGAGGGCCCCTAGAGGGGTCAGGAGTGAGCTTGAGGGTGAGGGCCTGGGCCTTACTTACAAGGGCAGGGGTAGGGAGTGCTTGGCCAGTAATTATGTCCCTAGTGTAGATTGCACAGCCTCCCCCTCGTTTGCCTACTCGGTCCTCCCAGTATAGGGTATAGCCAGGGAGGGAGACAAGAGAGTCAGGGGTGGATATGGACAGCCAGGTTTCTACCAGGGCTATGATGTCCGGTTGGTGTGCCGTGGCCCAGCACTGGAGGGCGTCACATTTTTTCAGCAGGCTGCATATGTTCATAGAGGCTATTTTAAGGCCAGTGGGCCAAGTTGATGGGTGGGAGGGGGCTGGTCCTGGGTTGGGATGTATGTTGCCAGAAAGTAGAAGCAGGAGGGCCAAGGCTCTGGTCTTCTATATGCTGAGGGGTGCCCAATCCCCTCGCTCTTGCCTCCCCCCCTTCCTTGTGTGCCACAGGGGTGCCCATCGCACGGCATAAATTCACC
The DNA here is from genome assembly GCA_016271365.2 of Neoceratodus forsteri. NCBI lineage: Eukaryota > Metazoa > Chordata > Ceratodontiformes > Ceratodontidae > Neoceratodus > Neoceratodus forsteri. Next base: position 370,561,963 of record CM057449.1, on the reverse strand, counting down.
CCAGCCCGTGAATTTCTGCCAACGAGTGTGCCCAATCCCCATCAGCTGCAGCACCCCCCAAAACAGGTGTCAAGCTGGGAGCCCACCCAGCGTGCCACATCCCTGAAATAAAAAACTGTCCCACGATGTAATTTTGTTTTTTCTTCCCTGTAACAAAAGGTCCCTCGTGGTCTCCTGCCCCCACCACTCCACCCACTGCGCACCCCTGACTCCCCATTACCTTCTCAAGTACCCCTCACCCCATACTTTCATTCTCCGTATCTGGCGGCGACGATCTTCGCTGGACCAGGAACACGTCTGCACTCTTCAAAGCCGACCACGAACTGAGGAAATGCCGGTAAGCTGTATAATGGAATGAATAGGGTTTTTTCAACTTTGCTGCATTTCTCAGGCATTTGTTGGAATGTTGGCACCAAAGTTTCAACATGGGATTTTTGGGGCCCCTCCTCATGAATTCTGTCACTGTCATGGCATTAATCGGCCTCGAAAGGTGATTTCACAGTCACTGTGCAAAAATCACCTTTTGGGACCCATTAATGAAATGACAGTGCCAGTGTTCAAGAGGTGGCCTCAAGAAAAGCCTATGTTCCAAATTTGCGGAAAATCCAACAAATGCCTGTTTTACTTAACGTATAAGCAAGAGTTGCTATGCAGGCTCATAACTTCACGCGATTTGCAATATTTTAACACCAGATTTTCAGCATTGTCATTTTGTACACCTCCTTATGAACAGTATAGCTGTCATTTTCCACATCCTGTCCGAATGTGTTTCCAACTTCCGAAGACAATAGCACAGTCGCTGTGGGAAATCAGTGTTTGGGCCAGATTATGAAAATGACAGTGACACAGTTCATGAGCAGAAGTCCTAAAATGCCTATGTTGAAAATTTGGAGATGATACTCCATAAAATGACTGTGTTACGAGCGTGCGTTGGCAGATTGCACGCACGCTCATACCATCGTGCATTTGTGATATTTTCACTCTGGATTTTCACCATTGCCATTTTTCCACACCTCTTGATGAACAGTACAGCCATCATTTCACATATCCTGCCCAAAATGTGTTTCCGCACTTCCAGCGCAGAATACTATGCTCACTGTGTGAAATCACTTCTTGGGACACTTTGAGGAAATAACATTGACACTGTACATGAGCAGAGGTGCTAAAATGCCTATGTTGAAAATGTGGTGCCTAACGCGCATATGTAGAGACTAACAGGTGTCAGGGTTGTGACTTGGGATTGTCGGACGTAATTTTCACGCCATTCCACGCCCCCCACCCTGCAGCCAGTGACAATCATCAAGATGTGCCTTGGACACTCTGGCTCCAAAGTTCACCCCACTGTCCTATACTGCACCCATCTCAGTGTATTTCCTTATGGAATGGGGTGTGCGTAAAGCCGGAAGCCCCCAATACACACCGCGCCACTTGTTGGTGCTTGCAGGATAAGGAGAGGTGAAATGGCATGAGCACTATGGCCAACACCCAAAGGGACACCCCAATGCTAATCAGTCTCTGCAGGGTGGGAGTGGGTTGGCATCAGTACAATACTTCCCTGCCATTCCTATTATGCATCTCTCTAACTCCTGCACTACCAATGCCAATGTCAGCAAGACAACATTCAGCATTGACAAATGCTTGTTTGTATTTCTGATTGGTAGGAGGGTAACTCTGGGTAAGATTCCAGAGTGACCAAATCACTTTGGAATAGTCCTTCATGAACCGGCTGTAGTAGCCACAGAATCCCAGAAAATGCTGTAGTTCTTTCAAATTGTGGGGCTGGAGCCAAGTAGTCAAGGCTTCAACTTTACTAGGATCAGTGTCTATCCCCTCTGTAGACACTATGTGCCTCACATACTTCACAGAGGTTTAGAAAAACTGGAATTTGTCAATGGACAGCTTGAGGCTGAAATCTTCCAGTCGGTCTAGTACTTTGAACAGTTAGCTCTCATGTTCCTCTTTGGAGCTCCCAAACATAATGACATCGTCCAAGTACACCAGGCATTCCAGCAAATTCATGTCTCCCACCACTCATTCCATCAGTTGCTGGAAGGTGGTGGGGGCGCCCGATATCCCCTGTGGCACTCTCATGAATTCGTAGAACCCCAAAGGGCAGATGAAGGCTGTCTTCTCAAGTTCCTCCAGAGCCAATGGAATCTGGTAATAGTCACTGCTAAGATCCAGCACTGAGAACCATTTGCTCCCATTCAAACAATGCAGAGCATCTTGTATACGAGGCATGGTGTATTGATCGGGGATGGTCCACTGATTCAGAATTCGATAATCAACATACATTCTCACAGATCCATTCTTTTTACGCACAGCCACAACTAGAGAAGCATATGGACTCCTGGATTCTTTTATCACAACAGCCGCGAGCATTTCCTGCAAGTGTATTCTCACACTGTCTATGTCTGCAGGGGCTAGGCATCGAGATCTCTCTTGAAATGGCCGTTCATCGTGCAGACATATGTGATGCTCCACACCGTGGACACATCCCACATACCATTCCTTCAGCTAAAACACTTAATCTCTCTGGGCAAGTTTCTGGCTAATTCTAGTCTTCCATTCAGCTGGCAATGGGGAGTCACCAAAATCAAAAAAGTCGGGAGTCACTCTATCTGTCTTGCCAGGTGCTTGTTGCTGGGCAACACTGCAGTGTCTCCACAGTGTACCGTAGCTAGGGTGCATCCTCTGTTCACCCGGATCTCCTGATCTGACACATTATGAAACTGGATCATCACTCGTCGCGCATAGGCATGAGCATGAGCTGGCAAGATGCTGGGCTTAACCAATAATCCTTCTGGCAATCTTCCATCGTCTGGCGTGTCCAACATCAATATTTTGTTCTTGACATCTTTACAGAGGCGGACCTCCCCTTGAACAGTACACTGGGTGTTAGGAGCCAGTACCATTGAATCGGGATCCTTCTTCCACGCGACCCCTACCGGTTCATCCTGGTCCACTTCCTTGGGGTTCTGTTGCAAATCATAGGCCCTCTTAATCAGAGTGGGAATTCTTAGGGCCCTCCTAGTCTGTCACCCTTGTTTCTCATGACAGAGTTTGCCAGTCTCCCAAACATATGGGCATTGGTCCCAGTTACCAGGGGAACCCCATCATACAGTCCAGTAGGAGGACACATTAAGGCCAGTGTCTCGACTTGCTCCTCTACACCAGTTACAGCTGCAGGAAATGACAACCAGAGGCAGACATATACTAGGTAGGGATAAGACTTGTTGCTCAGCCCCCACACATGTAGGCCTTCCAGGGATTGTAAGGGCACACCAGATAAGTGTTTGCCATACCAGTCATTAAATACAATGGTCATTTGCAACCCACTGTCCAACACAGCCTGAGTAGGAATACCATTCACAGCCATGGTAGTCTCCATTGAAGGGACCACTATTTTGGACCAGTCTAAAGGGACGGCAGCAGGGGTCTGGATGGACGATTTAGCCACAAAGGGATTTGAGTTAGGATGTCCGAAACCTTCACTGTGGCCATTTCATGTACCCCTTGACCACTGATTCATTTTCCGAAGCTCTCCTTGTATCCGGTTCACCACTTTCTCTAAGTTTTTCTGAGACCGGCATTCCCTCTCCATGTGGCCATCCTTTCCACAGTTGGGACAAATGATACACTCCTTGGTCATCCTTGGACAGACCATTGCATGAGGAACTGAAGTAGTAGCAAGGGATCGGGGTCCAATATTTGCTTGTAGTGCTGAGAGGGGTGCAACTTGTCTCAATAGTTCCTTTTGGGGGCAGTCAATTCCTTGATTTCAGCCTGGGAGCTACCCTCAGTAGAAGATGCCTGAGGGTGCACCCCCAGCCCCATTGCAGTCACATCCTGAAAGGAACCAGAATCTTGTTCATGGGAGGAACCCTTGCAGAGGCATCTGCCTTCAACTCTCAGACTTCCTTTAATAGCTTGACTTTCAAAAACTGGGCCCAGGGTGGGAAGTCCTTTGCATTCTCAGAGTACTCGTTAGGTGCCAACTTTGGCCCCTGAACCCCACTTGGATGATCACTCTCTGTCACTTGTGCAGTAGCAGCAGATACTGGTGAAATTCTCCCCCGGGGTCACCTTTGCTCAACCCCTTGAATTTCTTTCATTAGCTCGTCATAAGAGGGGGGCGCTTCTAGTCGGTTGGCGAGGCACAACCGAAGCAGTAACAATTCTGAAAATGGAGCAGACTTAAGGATCCGGTCCAGCCTAGTTCGATCTAATCCATTTGACGGCAAACTACCCTCTCTGAGGCACTCTGGTAGAAGCTTTTCAAGCCGAGGTACATACACAGACAATGGCTCCCCTGAGTACTGCTGGGCGTTTCTTACTCTCCACCACAGGTTCTCATCTGAATCCAGGCTCCCATACACATTCTCCAATTCATCAAGATAGTCCTGTGCAGTTGCTTCGGGGTTATTGGCCTGCTTGACACGGATGGTAGCCAGGGCAGGACCTCGGACTCTCTCACTAAACATCTTTCATTTCTCTGCTTCTGAGCATTGCTAGTCAAGTACTAGAGGGGCAACATAGTCTATCGAGGTCCCCCAGTCATCCTCCCCCTGGGGGTGGGGAGGGTGCCCAAGAAGATTCTCAACCTTCAGTAGGAGTCAAGACTAATGGTAGGTACAGATATAGGGGCCAGCATTGGCATGGGCACAGAAGGCGGGGCAGTAACAGGTGCTGGAGTGGAAGGGGGTGTTGGGGAGGGAACACCCCCAGGTGGCAGGAATAGTTTCTTAAAGCCCTCTATGGTTTTCTCTTCCTCCAGCAACAACTTAGCAAATTTCTGCTCAAAAGTCTCAGATAATACGGGGAACTCATCCTCCCCGGGGTCTTTACTGTCTGTAGTTATCACTCTCCAGGCGGCTGGAGCCCCTTCTGGGGCAATAGTCCATGGCACTTTGGAACTGTCCACTGGGTCACTACACTCTACTAACGCCATGAAAGTTTGGGTGGTCAAATCAGCCTGTCACCCCACCACCACAGCGTTTGTTAAACATTCAACTTTGGAAAGTACTCCTTCTACAGCATCTTACCAATGTTCAGGGGAATATCCAATACAAACAGGGCACTGTGAGAGTCAATCTCCTGCCCTGTACACCACCCCACCAACTGGTGCACAGCCACTTCTGTTGGGGTAGCCATTTATGTTTGACAATAATTCATAATTTCGACCACTAGAAGACACAAAATCCCAGTCGTGAGCCTCCAAGATGTAACCCCTAGGTGGTGCTATCCCAAGGGCTACTACCTCTGCCTGCTTGCCTAGTAGAAGGTTAAGGGGCCTGAGTTCTGAAATAGGTGCTTCCACCCAGAGGTCAGGGTTGGTAGTAGTCAAGCTAACCTGGGCACAGCCCTCCGGGACACTGTAACCCCCTTCTTTCCCCTCTAGTGGCCTGAACACTGTACAATAATCACTTTCACAATATCCCTAGTATACCACACAAGTACCCACACTGTTTGCACTTACCCTCAGGGCTGGTTCCTCTGGCTTGACCAAAACAAGGCTATGCACAGCAAATAGCAACAGTACAGTACTTTAAGCACAAACTGGAACCACAGTCAGATTACATGCAGAAAAGTTAGATCTGATTTATTCAGAGGTCTTGAACAAGGGAGGGGCAAAATCAGGTTAATTAGCTTAAAGATTATATCAATCAAGCAGTTATGCATGCGCTTTGAGTCCCCCCACACAGTCACACCTCTGGGTACCCAGGTGGAGAAGAGATGGGCTAGCCAGGACTGTTGCCCTGGTGGCCGGGCGTCGCAGCTGGTTGGGGCCCCAGGATGGAAAACACAACATGGACAGTACACAATATTTATAAACTGGAGCCAGAGGGCTCAATTCATAAATGAAATGAAACAACAAGACAATCAGATGACACACTCAGATTAAGCAGTTGTTGCAGGGAACTACCCTGGTATTTACTCACGATACCCACGACTGGACACAGGCTGGATGAAAATCGAGACTGCAGGTGGTTGATCTGGAATGCAAGGAGAAGCACAGCCCACACAAGTCGCAGAGGCATCATTCCTGTTCAAGTGTGGAGCAGGGGACTGATTCCCAGGCACGTCTCTCATCGATGGCTTCTCTGTGCAGTGGGTAGTCTGGCTGGGCCAGTCTGACAAGGCCCAGACCGTATGGAGACAAATTTGGATGCAGTCCGTTTTGGGCTGGATACAGCTTCCAGCAAGCGGAACACAGTTCACACAGTGGGGAATTAACTCACAACCCACCAGCAGCTCATAGCACATTTACATGTAAGGGAATTCTACTGTACCAGGCAAAGTGCTCCCCGGTCACAATCGCAAAGTTTCTGCACACACCGGGAGCTTAGGGGCAGCTGGAACTCCTGACAGGTCGATCGCATTCAGCAATATCTTCAGTCTTCTTCAGGTTGAGCCTGGCCCACTTCAGTAGCTTACTTTAGTCACACAAACTTGGATTTAGTCTAAAATAATTCTCTTCTCTCTGTCTCAGGAGCAGCAGGCAGACATGCAAGCCGAAAGCTCAGAAAGCTCAGCCTTTTCACAGTTCTCCCATGTGAATCCACTCAGGATTGCTACCCAAAATACACTTGAGCACTTCTCATTTCACTTCCCAGCTCAGAACTACCCTAAACAATAGGCAGCTTGGGGAATTCCCTCAGATCCAAAAGGTTTAGTTGGCTGATTTGGCTGTCAGTCAAAGCAAGAGCTCCCCCTTCAGTTGCAAAAAAGGCACAAAAAGCTCAAAACGACAATTCCTACAGATTTTGACTTCAGACAGCTCCTGTGGCCGGGCTACATTTTAGGTCCCACCAGAAATGATTGGTCCAATTTGCAGTCCAGGACCAAGATAGTAGAGACAAACAAAACAGTCCTTGCTGCAAAGAAAGCATGTTAGACAAACTACATTATCATTATCACTCTAAATGATTTTCAGCAAATAGTTACATCTTTCAACAGAGCTCCCTCTCAGATTACTTATGCTGCAATCAGGCAGCTCTTAAAGACACAGTACACAGAGGCTATACAGGCTCTGGCAATCACATTTAAACTGCAAAAACAGAGGACACCAGCCTGGCAGTGAGCATTTAGGCAAGCTCAAGGAAGACTTTTTGGGAACCCCCATTTGTAAGGGGGTTACATATATATTTAAATTGTACATCCTCCTCTCATTTTCCTGATCCTTAGTGCTTCTAACATTGCTTTATGCCACTTTTGATAGGTAGTACCTGCCTTACCGAGATCAGAACCTGGATGAGTACTAGCTGGCTGAGACTAAATCCGGATAAGACTGAAGTGCTGATTGTGGATCCTGGTCATCCAGGAGAAGAGTATGTGAGGTGGTCAGGCATCAGGTGTTTTTCTTGATGGTATACAGCTCGCTGCTTCAGTCCAGATGCATAACCTCGGCGTTATTTTTGATGATGGCCTGACACTATGGTCTCAGGTGTCAGCTGTTGTCAAATCCTCTTTCTACCATCTGAGAAATATCACCTGGGTGAAACACTTGGTTCCTCTGAATGATCTTCCAACATTGGTCCACGCTTTCATCACTACCAGCATAGCTCCCCTATGGATGCACCCGCAGAGGAGACTAAGGAGGCTGAGGACAACTGTCACAAGGGAGGACCACAGAAAGGAGGCAGAGGACACCATAAGGAAAGGAAGCAGCTCCTGGTGGGGGACTCAGTTATTAGGGGGATAGAACTGGGGGGAGCAGGGAAAACTGAAGTAAGGTGCCTGCCTGGTGCCATGGCTTGGAGAGACAGGAAGTGCATCCTCAGGATCACGAGAACAGCTGCACGGGAGTCTGAGCTGGACATCATTGTCCACCTAGGGACAAATGACTTGGCTCATCATGAGATTAGAGCAGTGCAGAAGGACTTTGTAGAACTGGGGAGGGGCCTAAGACAAGTAGCACACACAATATCCTTCTCTGAGGTGCTGCCTGTCAATGGCATGAGTAAGGCGAGGGTACTTTGCACCATGCAGTTTAATGAATGGTTGAAAAAATGGTGTGGAGCACAGGGGTTTGACTTCATTGGGGACTGGGGTTCCACCTGGAGGGACACCAGCCTATACTGGCAGGATGGTCTGCATCTGTCCAGGAAGGGAACAAGTCTTCTGAGCAATCGGTTTAAATGCTTCATTGGCAAGCTTTTAAACTAGTCAATTGGGGAGGCATTGATAAGCAGCAGAAAAGTCCCAGCCTCTCCTTACAAAACAGGGTACTAAATGAGAAAAAGACCGAGGTAGAAAGGTCAGTGAGGATGCTGCAAAAGAAGGTAAAGCCATCAGAAAATGGAGAGCAATGAGTACCAATGCCTGTAGTCTGAGTAACAAGCTTCCTGAATTAGTGGCCTTGATGGAGGAGGAACATCTGGATATTGTGGCAGTCACAGAAACATGGTACACACAAAACCATGACTGGGACGTAAACATACCAGGATACACTATCTACAGGAGGACAGGGAGGGTAAAGAAGAGGAGGAGTAGCTCTTACATAAGGGAAGGAATCAAAGTAACAGAACAAAAGGGAAAACAGGGAGGAGAAGAAGCACTGTGGGTAAATTTGGAGACCAGCAATGGCACCACAATCCTCACAGGGTTGTATACAGGTGCCTTCTCAGGGGAGGAAATGGACAAGGAAATGATAGAAAGAATACTTAGAATGGCAGAAAAATGGGAGATATTGCTGATGGGTGATCTGAATATGCTAGATGTTAACTGGAGTGCAGTTGGCAGCCACTTAAAGAGTGGGGTTATTCTAGATGCCCACGGGGCATAGCATAGACAACTAGTATTGGAGCCCACTTGAGAGGGAGCAATCTTAGACCTGGTCTCTCTCAAATGGAGATGGAGAGGGATCACAGATGTAGAAGTGGGTAGCCATCTGGGAACTAGCGACCATCGAACAGTATGGTTCACAATAAACACAGCAATAGAGTTAAGCCATACAAAGGCAAAAGTACTGGACTTTAGGAGGGCTGACTTTGCTAAATGGTGAGTGCCTATGAATGCACTAGCAAATGGGCAGGAAGGAGGGTGGAAGAACAATGGGGAATAATAAAACTGCCATCACAGAGGTAACAAGCCTTGTGTGAAGCAAATAAACAAAATGAAATGATGTAAGAAACCACTATGGTTCTCAAAAGAAGTGGCAGTGAAGGTTCAAGAGAAAAAGAAAGCATTCAGGAAGTACAAGGAATCACAGAAGGAGCAGGACAGAGAACTGTATCAGTTAAAGCAAAAGGAAGCTGGGAAGGCAGTCAGAACAGCAAAGGCCTAAACCAAGGAAAAGATAGCCAACTCAGTTAAGTATAAGGGATAAAACCTTTATAGGTACATCAGGAGCGAAGGAAGACCAAGGGAGGGTTAGTGAGGCTTAATAAAGAGGAGGGAGGGTGGGCAGAGGGTGACTGTGAAAAGGCAGAGATACTAAACAAATATTTTTGCTCAGTATTTACGAAGGAAGTGGGGGAGGTACCTAAAACAAACAGTAGAAACACTCTGGATACAGAAGTTGATACCAGCCCATTTACAGAAGAAAGGGTTCTCAAAGAACTCTTGAAGCTGGGGGTGGACAAAGCAATGGGGCCTGATGGGATTCATCCCAGAATTCTAAAGGAACTAGGGGTGGAACTAGTGACACCACTGACTACCCTCTTTAACAAATCATGGGAGGATGGGGTGGTGCCCGAGGACTGGAGAAGGGCAGATGTGATTCCCCTTCACAAAAGTGGGAGCAGGGCAGAGGCAGGAAACTATGGACCTGTTAGTTTAACCTCAGTGGTAGGGAAAATGATGGAATCACTTCTGAAGGAAAGAATTGTCGAGTATCTAGAGGCCAGAGGGCACAGGACCCAAGGCAGCATGGATTCACAGTGGGAAGGTCATGCCAGACAAATCTGATAGATTTCTTTGACTGGGTGACCAAAGTAGTAGATCAGGGAGGGGCTGTGGACATGGCCTACCTAGACTTTAGCAAGGCATTTGACACAGTCCACACAGAAGATTAATATACAAGTTAGCCAGCCTGGGAGTGGGTCCCAAGATGACAGCCTGGGTAAAGAATTGGCTGGAGAATAGGACACAGAGAGTAATAGTAAATGGAGTCCACTCTGAAGAAAGGGGGGTTACTAGTGGGGTACCGCAGGGTCAAGAGTTAGGATCGGTCCTCTTCAATGTCTTTATAAGTGACATTGCAGAGGGACCGAAGAAAAGTATGTCTCTTTGCAGATGACACAAAGATCTGCAACAGAGTTGATGCACAAGGTGGGGTGGAAAGGATGAGAAGGGACTTGGCAAGGTTAGAGGAATGGTCAAATGTATGGCAGCTTAGATTCAATGCTAAGAAGTGCAAGGTAATGCACCTGGGAAACAAAAACCCAGGGGAAGAGTACACAATGGGGGGTGAGATACTAACAACAACAAAAATGAAAAGGGACCTGGGGGTAGTCATATCAGATGACCTAAAGGTGGGCAAGCAATGTGAGAGGGCAGCAAGGAGGGCTGGGGGGATACTGGGATGCATAGGGAGAGGCATCACCAGTAGAAAACAGAAAGTTATTATCCCTCTGTACAGACAGTTGGTGAGACCCCATCTGGAATACTGCGTGCAGTTTTGGAGACCCAGTCTCTGCAAAGACATAGACAGGATGGAAGCTGTCCAGAGGAGGGCAACTAAAATGGTGCAGGGTCTGCACTGGAAGACATATGAAGAAAGACTTAAGGAGCAAAATATGTATAGCCTCGAGGAAAGGAGGGAGAGGGGGGACATGATAGAAACTTTCAAGTACCTCAAGGGAATCAACAAAGTCCAAGAGAGTAGCGTCTTTCAAAAAAAGAGGTGTGCAAGAACAAGGGGGCACAATTTGAAGATAGAAGGGGGACGGCTCAGAGGTAATTTAAGGAAGTATTTTTTCACAGAGAGGGTTATGGATGCATGGAACGGCCTTCCGGAGGAGGTTGTGGAGTCAAAATCAGTGGTGGAATTCAAGCATGCATGGGACAGTCATAAGGCAATTCTTGGGGTTGGGGGTAGGAAGAAGTAGGCTGCTGGTTAACTAGGATCTGCAGCTTATCCATTAGGTAGGGAAATGGGCAGACTGGGTGGGCCAAGCGGTCCTTATCTGCCATCAAAATCTATGTTTCTATGTACCAGCCTTGATTACTGCAATTCTCTCTACCTAGGGCTTCCATGGGTTGATATACGCCACTTGCAGCTAGTGCAGAATGTGGCAGCCAGGCTTTTGACTGGGACTTCCAGGTCCAGTCATATTACTCCTGTGCTCTGCGAACTGCACTGGCTGCCTATTCGGTGGTGGATCACCTTTAAGGTTGGTTTGCTAACCTTCAAAGCCCTACATGACCAGGGACCCGGTTACCTGCAAGACCTCTTGATACACTACTGCCCCCCCATCCTCTCCGATCCACCGATGAGGGATTGCTAGAGATTCCCAGGGTACGTTTAAAAACATCAGGTGCCCATGTGTTCGCTTTTTCGGCTCTGACCCTGTGGAATTCTCTACCTCGTCAGCTAAGAAAATGCCTGACCATTGATAGTTTTAAGAAAGAGTTGAAAACATATTTATTTAATTTAGCCTTCCCTAATGATTAATGTATTTTAGCTTCTTGTTTTAATGTTTTATCTGTAATTGGTTTTATGTACAGCGCCTTGATTTTTGAAAGGCGCTATAGAAATAAAGTCTGATTTGATTTGATTTAGTAGTGACCTCATCCAACCAATGTTTAAGCATCAGTTTCTTGGCTACAGCTGAAATCAACATGATCTGGTAATTTTGCTGACCAATTAATCAGTTGAGGGTAAGCCCCAAGAAACAGATTTGTGGTGTGAATGCTGCATCAAAACCAAGCAGAGGATCTTTTTTGCTGGATAGCATTCCAAAGCAGTTTAACCTTATCACATTACACATGCTGTGTCTAAGGGTGCCCGTAGCTGCCTTACACTTAAAATGTGTGTTTGACTCTAGGTGATGCATTTTAAAGAATTTTCAGGTGTGTAGTATAAATTATGCATCACCTTGTACTGCATAAGCCACAGTCCATCAAATCTGATATATTTATATAAGTTCTTCTACAGATTGGTTCTTGTCTGTGGGTCTGCTAGCTCAGGAAATACACTCTGTCAGTAACTACAGACATCATTGTCTGCTGGTGTCAGCATATTGATCAGTTTTGTTATTTGTATAAAACAATGGCATGCCTCTGCCTGGCCATTTGGTTTAGCTTATCCCATACCTGCATTCGATAGAAAACCCAGGGTTTAGGGCTAAGGGTGCAGTAAGCATAAGCTGCAGCTGAAAAAAAAAAAAAAGAAAAAAAATGAAGACAGGGACTCTGGTAGCAATATTGTGTTGCCTAAAGCCTTCAAAGGTAACAAGAGAGCTACTTGCAATCAGACAGCTCATGGTGCTAATACCTGCTCCATGGATACTGTTTGGAGACATTGTCCTGTTCTGTAACTTGTAAAATGATTGCCCACAACCAGTTGATCTGGACAGTGCATAGGTTTGGGACCTAGAAGCCCATAGAGTTGCTTGATCATCAATAGGGATGCACCTAGAGGTGTGGGTTTGAGGGCTTCTGGGAGCTTCCTATAGGGGATGTATCAGAGGACTTGAATAGTAAGTCCTACCCTAATGCATAGATCCAGTTCCATTTTCTGCCAGTGTGGGATGTATTGGTCCTCTGCAAGAGCTGAAGACCATCCTGTAACTTGTTAGGGGTTGGCTTATTGTATGCCCAGGCGGGAGGAGGCGGTTCATCCCATGCCTCCTCCACCTCACGCTGACTTATTTGTTCATCTCTTCTCCCACCTGTGTTGAGTAGACTGCAGCCTAAGCTTCATATGGACTGGGACCCACAGGCATCCTCACTATCAGCGCAGTAGCGCTAGCAACAGGCTGACACTGCAGCCCCAATGTATCCTCCTGTTGCTGCCACCAATAAGCCTTCCAACAATTCCCACACAATATTCAAGGGCTTAGGAAGCCATCAGTAGACCCCCAGGAAGGGTATTAATGTATTTAAAAGAACACTGGCCCCATCTGCTGTGCAAGGCAGGGAGGAAGAGTGCACCGGGGAACAAGAGCCACCCTCTGGCCCTGATTCTTGCTCTCCCCCAATGCCCCCCTCCTGCCCCTCTTTTCACACTCTTCCCGACCCCCCCTTCTGTTTTAAGGCAATCTCCCCCTGCGACAACGGTAAACTTCTTTGGGGTTTACCCAACTGGGTCAGCCCAGGTGCCAATGGCCTCTATCCGTTTTTTCTAAAACTGGTCTCCTCTGCGACCTCCAGGCCACTTACCTTTATATTCAACCTTGCTCTGTCCACCTCCTCTATGCCCCTATCATGGAAAACAGCCAAGGTGGTTCCTATCTTCAAAGCTGGGGATCCTCACTCCCCCGACAACTATCGGCCTATATCAGTTCTCCTCCACCTTAGTAAACTCCTTGAAAATGTAGTCCACCACAAGCTATCCGATTATCTCAACAATTATAACCTTCTATGCACACAACAGCATGGCTTCCACAAGCATCATAGCATCGCCATTGCTCCGGCCCTGTTCACAAATCACATACTCACTAATATGAATCATGGCTGCACCACTGGTGCTGTCTTTGTGGACCTAGCTAAAGCTTTTAATATGGTCAACCATGCCCTACTCTTCTCAAAAGTGCAATCAATTGGCTGCTCATCGGTGTCCACCAAATGGTTTCAGTGTCACCTCTCTAACGGCTCCCAATCCATTTGCATCAGCTCTGCCTCTTCCCCCACCTTGTCTGTAATCACATGAGTACCTCAAGGGTCCATCACTGGCCCCCTGCTATTCTCTGTCTTCGTCAGCACCCTCCCCCCAAGACTGCCTTAAATGCAACACCCTCCTATACATGAATTACCTCGTATTATTCCATAGTGACAAATTCCTTCCCCGTATATCGTCTGTCCTCATCCAGAACTATATCACTGCCCATAGCTGGTTCACTTCTAACCTGCTGCTGGTTAATGCTAAAAAAACAAAGGCCATGTTATTCGCTTCTAAACCCTTCCAATCCAAAGCTACTGCTGATAACTCCTCATTCCTTATTCTCTCATCCGAGGGTCCCCCCCCCAGAAAATGTCTCTTCCTTTAAATACCTGGGGATTACACTCGAATCCTCTCTCTCCTTTGCAAACCATGTCAATATTGTCATCAGCAGAATTAACTAGAAACTTGGGGCTGCTTACCACATAAAACCATACCTGTCCAACGAGGCTCACCTGGCCATTGTCAGAGGTAACCTCCTTCCCTTACTGAACTACTGTTCCTCCATCTACTCTTGAGTCTCTGACACCCTACAGAATAGGCTGTCATCTGCCTACAACAGCATTTGTCACTTTGCGCTATCTGCTCCCTACTCCACACATCACTGCAATCTCTACCGCTCTCTTGGATGGCTCTCGCTACAAAGCCACCTCGAACTCACCCTTGAGTGTTTTGTAGACACTATCATAAGAAACCATGCTCTCTCACCTCTCTGTCACCTCTGCAAATTCTGTACCATGCCCAGGTGCTTTCACTCCTCTGTTGTCCCCCCTCTTGAGGTGCCAAGAACCATGACAAATATGGGTGGGAACGCCCTGCTTGTAGCATCTCCCTATTTCTGGAACAGGCTGCCTGCACCCCTCAGATCCTCTAACACCCACACTTCCTTTAAACTTAACCTCAGATCCTGGCTTCACACCAAGCACAGCTGTAACTGCCTGTCTAGACAGGCTCCCCAACCAACTCGCTAATCCTATCCTTATGTTGGCCAACTCTTCCACTCTTCCCTTCCTGCTACTATTTGGCTATTGTTGTACTGCTTTTGTGCTAAGTTATCATGGTATCTACTGATGTACTTATTTTTCCTGCTGTATTTATACCATTATCATTGCCAACTGTTGTACCCCTTTACCTACCTAACCCTGCATTTGAATATAGGTACTGTGTTTTATTATGTATCCATTGTATTGTATTTTTAACCTTGTACCTTGTGTGCCTACTTGGCCCGGGTCATGCCTGAAAACAGTCCTTTGGATCAGTGCACCTACCCGGTTATCAAAGTCATAAATAAATGAATAAAATAAATAAATCCTCTAGGGAGCTAGCCCACTAGACCACCAAGGCATACTTTTACACAGTGCCCCCCCAGGGCATTTCCTAGCCCACACAACCACCAATGCCACTCCTTATTTAGACAAAAAGGGTTACTAGCTCCTCCTTAGCCATCACTAGCCATCTGGGCTACTAAATAAATTACTGGACATTCGGCCACCATTATGGGCATAGGAGTTTTTAGCTGAGCCTCCTTCCCCAAACCACACTCCCTTTCCTCTGCTTTTGCTCATCTTACATCTTTTTCCTTCTTAACTAATATATTTTTTCTTCTATCTCTACAGGTCTGACAGAACATGGACTCCAATCTCATCAGATAAGTATAATTTTATTTCACTCCTGTCCTTTTCACCCTATTTAACCTTCCTAAGAACTGTGGATCCATTGTGATCCCTCATCTCTTCTTTTACAGCAGCAGTGGATGACTTCTCCCCAGGACTACCCCGTAGCACCCTGCATTCAGGTAAGTCCCTCTCTTTTACCTACAGTATATCTTGGTGGGTTTACTGTAATGGGGGCAGCTGTGCCCGTTACAAACTTTCCTTTTCTAAAATTATCTGCTCTTTTAAGTTGGACACTGCTCGGGTGATGTTCCTTTTAAATGGAAAATGCATCTCTACTACTTAATTCTATGCCTCTTGTGTGCTCCTTATCGTCACCTTTTCCTCATGATGTGGTGGCAGTGGCACAGCATTTTTGTTTAAAGAAAGTATTTGCTCAGTATAGCCCAACTTCTCATTTTACTGTAAGTAGGGTGCACTTTCCTCTTAATAATAGTTAACATTGGGCAGTTAAGTGACTTGTTTAGGACCATACAGAAAGTGACACGTAGGATTTGAACTTCAGCCTCTTGCTCAACTGTTGTGTGGTACATCCCAAGGCTACATGGGCTGCCCATCTACTGTATACAGTATATTGCTCCCAGAAGTTGAGAATAAATAAGAATCTTGTATGATTAGCGAGAAATGCTGCTGGTCAAGCGCATGTAAATAAGCAGCCAAGGCTGCTGGGAACTGTGGTCCTGCCCCTCCTGGTACAATAGCAATAACAGGCAGAAGGAGGCAGTATAGCACAGTGGTTTATGGCTCTGAGTTGCAAACCTGGAGACCTGGGTTTGAATCCCACAGCCCCCACTTGCATACTGTGTGACCCTGAGCAAGTCACTTAACTTCCTCGTGCTCTCAGGTCGCACCTGTAAACAAGCTTTCAGCTTAGTGTGTATCTCCTGATAAAAAAAATAAAATATAATAAAACAGCTTACTTTCGGCATTGACAAATGCTTGCTTTTGCTGCTGTGAAAAAGATGCCAAAGATCTACAAATGAATCTTTTTTTTTTATCATAGAAACTTTTTATTGATTTTCTAGGCATACATACATACCAAAAGGTCTAACAAGTGGCCTGACTCATACACAAAAAAAAAAAAAAAAACAAGCTCTAAATACGCACGCACATTATACAAATATTGCAGCATATACACTAAACCTCTAAGGTCAGCTAAATACCTCGAATATTAAAGATTCTAATGGCAGAATTATTTACCATAAACATATATTAACACAGGTTATAAAGGAGAATTACAGTCAGAAATTGGTGTTCTGCAAAGAAAAGAATGAAGATAAGCTTCCCATCTGGCATTGTATTTATCTATACGACCCACTTGAATACAGGACAAACAATCTAATATAGCTAAACTAGCAAGTGCAGCATGCCAGCTACTACGGGGTGATGGAGCTGGTTGGCACCAGTGTCTAAGCACCAGTCACTTGGCTTCTAATAGAGCCAATGCAATCCATTGTCTCTTAGGCCGAGATAGGGCATTGAGAGATGAAGTATCCTCTAATAGAAGTTTGGAGTCAGATAAATGGATCTGAATTCCAAAACTTGTAGAGCAATGCTGGGCTATGGCAGACCAGAAAGGTGAAAGCAGCGGGCATTCCCAAAGAATGTGCAGTAAGTGACCTCCGGGGTGCTTGTCCATCTTCTTCCAAGTTGTGTACAGGAGTGCTTGGAAACAACTAAGAAGCTACGTGGGATATACTATTTTGGACAAAATATCTGTAACTTATCTCTCTCTCTTGCTTACATCTGAGAGAAGTTTTCCTCACTTTTAAAGTGGTATTGCTTTGTGTTTGTTTTAGTTTTTAATTCAGGAAGGGGGTTTTTAAAACTGCTTATCTTGTCAGCATCCTCAGAAGGGCTGAAATAACTGCATATTTGATTTTCCTTTGTGGCTAACAAACCATCAGGCTGTTTTGGGTCTGGAGAGGTTTACCTGTGTCTGACTTGGATGTCTGGATTTTTCTCTTTTTGATTAGCAGGGTACTTTCTCTGTCAAATTGTTGTGTAGGGTATCTTGCTGACAGGAAGGCACTCATCACAGCGGTGGGTGAGAGCTTTAGTTGATTGTTTGTGAAGACACAGTTTAGGCCTCAACCCTTCCCAACCCCACCCCTGAAATAGTTCCTTTATACCTGAGGTTCTGACATCATTTCCTCGAGTGCAAGGTGCATTTCACTGTCATATCCTCTCTAGCACACTGCACTGACAATATAAGCATACACATTGTATAATATATATATTTCTATATAACAAATCACACACGCGCACGTGCACACACACACACACACACAAATACAATAAAAAAAAAACTAGATAAACATGTGGGGAGTAGTGCAATGTAATGGCTGTGGGGCAGCAGTCTTCCGGGAGTCTTTCTGGAGGCTGAGATGCTGCCCTATTTGCAGACAACTATCTGCCCTGAGGGAGGAAGTTACCCGTCTTCAGGCCACACTGGACAGTAGTAAGGAAACCTTCCTCCAGGCCACACTGGACAGTAGGAAGGGAACCTCCCCCATCCAGAGAGCACTAGCGCCACCACCACTACCTCAGAGGTTGCGAAGAAAGCACATCAGTTGGACCACAGTGGGCTCAGGGAGGGTGAGGCGGGTGGAACAGAGGCATACCCAGTCAATTGTTCCAGTCCACAATCCATACACCATTCTGGGGGAGCATAGCTCCCCTATGGATGCACCCGCAGAGAAGACTGATGATAACTGTCACAAGGGAGGCCCACAGGAAGGAGGCAGAGGACACCACAGGAAAGGAAGCAGCTCCTGGTGGGGGACTCAATTATTAGGGGTATAGAACTGGGGGGAGCTGGGAAAAGTGAAGTAAGGTGCCTGCCTGGTGCTATGGCTTGGAGGGACAGGAAGCGCATCCTCAGGATCATGAGAACAGCTGCAAGGGATTCTGAGCTGGACGTAATTGTCCACCTAGGGACAAATGACTTGGCTCATCATGAGATTAGAGCAGTGCAGGAGGACATTGCCGAGCTGGGGAGGGACCTAAGACAAGTAGCACACACAGTATCCTTCTCAGAGGTGCTGCCTGTCAAAAGCATGGGGGAGGTGAGGGTAATTGGCACCATGCAGTTTAATGAATGGTTGAAAAAATGGTGCGGAGCACAGGGGTTTGGCTTCATTGGGACTGGGATTCCACCTGGAGGACACCAGCCTATACTGGCAGGATGGTCTGCATCTGTCCAGGAAGGAACAAGTCTTTTGAGCAATCGGTTTAAATGCTTCATTGGCAAGCTTTTAAACTAGTCAAAGGGGGAGGCACTGACAAGCAGCAGGAAAATCCCAGCCTCTCCCTACAAAACAGGGTACTAAATGAGAAAAAGACTGAGGTAGAATGGTCAGTGGGGATGCTGCAACAGAAGGTAAAGCCATCAAAAAATGGAGAGCAATGAGTACCAATGCCCGTAGTCTGGGTAACAAGCTTCCTGAATTAGTGGCCTTGATGGAGGAGGAACATCTGGATATCGTGGCAGTAACAGAAACATGGTACAAAACCATGACTGGGACATAAATATACCAGGATACACTGTCTACAGGAGGGACAGGGAGGGTAAAAGAGGAGGAGGAGTAGTTCTTTACATAAGGGAAGGAATAAAAGCAACAGAACAAAAGGGTAAACAGGGAGGAGAAGAAGCACTGTGGATAAATTTGGAGACAGACAATGGCACACGTTACCCTACAGGGGTTGTATACAGACTCCCTTATCAGGGGAGGAAATGGACAAGGAAATGATAGAAAGTGTACTTAGAATGGCAAGAAAAGGGAGATATTGATTGATGGGTGATCTGAATATGTCAGATGTTAACTGGAGTGCAGTTGCAGCTGCCACTTGAAGAGTGCAGTTATTCTAGATGCCCTACAGGGGTATGCCTTAGACAACTAGTACTGGAGCCCACTCGAGGGAGCAATATTAGACTTGATTCTCTCAAATGGAGATGGAGAGAGGATCACAGATGTAAGTGGGTAGCCATCTGGGAACTAGCGACCATCGAACAGTATGGTTCACAATAAACACAGCAATAGAGTCGTCATACAAAGACAAAAGTACTGGACTTTAGGAGGCTGACTTTTCCAAAATGGTGAGTGCCTAAGGAATGCACTAGCAAATGGGCAGGAAGGAGGGTGGAAGAACAATGGGGAATAATAAAACTGCTTACAGAGGTAACGAGCCTTGTGTGAAGCAAAAACAAACAAGACGATGTAAGAAACCACTATGGTTCTCAAAGGAAGTGGCAGTGAAGGTTCAAGAGAAAAGAAAGCATTCAGGAAGTACAAGGAATCGAGAAGGAGCAGGACAGAGAACTGTATCAGTTAAAGCAAAAGGAGGCTGGGAAGGCAGTCAGAACAGCAAAGGCCCAAACCGAGGAAAAGATAGCCAACTCAGTTAAGAAGGGATAAAACCTTTATAAGTACATCAGGGAGCAAAGGAAGACCAAGGGAGGGAGAGTGAGGCTTAATAAAGGGGAGGGAGGGTGGGCAGAGGGAGACTGTGAAAAGGCAGAGATACTAAACAAATATTTTTGCTCAGTATTTACAAATGAAGAGGAGAGGTACTAAAACAAACAGTAATAACACTCTGGATACAGAAGTTGATACCAGCCATTTACAGAAGAAAGGGTTCTGAAAGAACTCTTAAAACTGAAGGTGGACAAAGCAATGGGGCCTGATGGGATTCATCCCAGAATACTAAAAGAGCTAAGGGTAGAACTAGTGACACCAATGACTACCTTTTAACAAATCATGGGAGGATGGGGTGGTACCCGAGACTGGAGGAGGGCAGATGTGATTCCTCTCACAAAATGGGAGCAAGGCAGAAGCAGGAAACTACAGACCTGTTAGTTTAACCTCAGTGATAGGAAAATGATGGAATCACTTCTGAAGGAAAGAATTGTCGAGTATCTAGTGGCCAGAGGGGCACAGGACCCTAGGCAGCATGGATTCATAGCGGGAAGGTCATGCCAGACAAATCTGATAGATTTCTTTGACTGGGTGACCAAAGTAGTAGATCAGGGAGGGGCTGTGGACATGGCCTACCTAGACTTTAGCAAGGCATTTGACACAGTCCCACACAAAAGATTAATATACAAGTTAGCCAGCCTGGGAGTGGGTCCCAAGATGACAGCCTGGGTAAAGAATTGGCTGGAGAATAGGACAGAGAGTAATAGTAAATGGAGTCCACTCAGAAGAAAGGAGGGTTACTAGTGGGTACCGCAGGGAGTTCAGTATGAGGACCGGCCCTCTTCAATGTCTTTATAAGCGACATTGCTGAAGGACTGGAAGGAAAAGTATGTCTCTTGCAGATGACACTAAGATCTGCAACAGAGTTGATGCACAGGGTGGGTGAAAAGGATAAGAAGGGACTATGGCAGGTTAGAGGAATGGTCAAATGTATGGCAGCTTAGATTCAATGCTAAGAAGTGCAAGGTATGCACCTGGGAAACAAAACCCAGGGAAGAGTACACAATGGGGGGTGAGATACTAACAACAACAAAAATGGAAAGGGACCTCGGGGTAGTCATACCAGATGACCTAAAGGTGGGCAAGCAATGTGAGAGAGCAGCAAGGAGGGCTGGGGGGATACTGGGATGCATAGGGAGAGGCATCACCAGTAGAAAACAGGAAGTTATTATCCCTCTGTACAGACAGCTGGTGAGATCCCATCTGGAGTACTGTGTGCAGTTTGGAGACCCAATCTCCGCAAAGACATAGACAGGATGGAAGCTGTCCAGAGGAGGGCAACTAAAATGGTGCAGGGTCTGCACCGGAAGACATATGAAGAGAGACTTAAGGAGCTTAATATGTATAGCCTCGAGGAAAGGAGGGAGAGGGGGGACATGATAGAAACTTTCAAGTACCTCAAGGGAATCAACAAAGTCCAAGAGGGTAGCATCTTTCAAAAAAAGAGGTGTGCAAGAACAAGAGGGCACAATATGAAGATAGAGGGGGCGGCTCAGAGGTAATTTAAGGAAGTATTTTTTCACAGAGAGGGTTGTGGATGCATGGAACGGCCTTCTGGAGGAGGTTGTGGAGTCAAAATCAGTGGTGGAATTCAAGCATGCATGGGACAGTCATAAGGCAATTCTGGGGGGTGGGGGTAAGAAGAAGTAGGCTGCTGGTTAACTAGGATCTGCAGCTTATCCAGTAGGTAGGGAAATGGGCAGAATGGGTGGGCCAAGCGGTCCTTATCTGCTGTCAAATTCTGTGTTTCTATAGCCAATGGTTAGAGTGTTGCAGTAGGCCATGAGAGTGTAAGGATGCAGGCATTCTATACCAAAACAGCAATATTTTGAGCTGTATGAAATGGCTTTTAGTATCTGTGTACGTGTGATGACAACCCTGAAGATACCAATTCCAAGATTCCTGAGAGATGTGGGTATTTAAAATAGAAGCCCATTTCAGCCTGCATGGAGTGGATGGATCTGCCTGTGCATCTCGAAAGGTCTTATAAAAACGCCCAATGAAACCCCCACTAAAGGATGTTTCATGCCTATGGGCCAACCATTCCCACTTCAGATCCATGACCCCACAGGGCTTTTGAGCCTGTATAGCACTGCATATTTGAAGAAATCTCCAAAAGTCCCTACCTGGGATCTGAAATTTCTGCTGCAATTGTGCAAAGGACATCAGGGTTGAAGAGTCAGGTAAGCACAAATCCTGTATATACCCGATTCCCTGAGCCTCCCAAGTAGGTCAGTGAAGAAGGGTATCCTCAATCGTTAAGGCCTTATTATGCCACAGTGGAGTATACAGCCACAGGGGGTCTTCTGCTTCCCTAGGTGTATGGGAGCAAGACATAAGCAGATGCCAGGCTCGCTTAGTCTCCGTAACTAACTGTGCCAGAGTACGCTGGGAGCGAGTCGCCGGATGCAGGAACCGGTGCAACTGAGTATTTGCCACTACGTCTGCCTCCAACTGGACCCAAAGGGGAGAGGATATCAAACTGGGGACAAACCACTTAGTAGCAGCTGCCACTGTACAAGCTAAATGATATTCTTACAGATTAATCTTATTTTTAATATGGGGAGGATGTAGTAGAAGTAGTGCTGCTCCAGACATTAGTGGTCCAAAGTCCTGTACCAGTATATTTGTCTTTTTCTCTTTATATGACCAAAATTGGTATCAGCACTGACAGGGCCATAAGAAATGAGTACAAACCTCTCAACTATCCCTGATTATGAGGGACAGCCCTCATTTTTCCTCTCAAAATTGCCCTGTCCCACATCCGTACCTCATAGAAAATGTGCTGCCCATGCAGAGAAGGTGCTGCTAATTCTGACTTTGAAGCACAAATTCATAATATTCTCAAATGCAAAGTCAAAGTAAACTTTGTACAGGAAAACACAATAGTTCCCACAGTGCTCTGAGCTTATATTTCCATGTCTAAGGATGTGTCTCTCATTATGAGGGTCGCTGTCCCTCATTGTCCCTCATTTTGAGTGTCTGTGTCCCTCATATTAGTGACAGAAGGTTGAGAGGTATGCATGAGTATGCATCACCACCTCCTGGCCACACTTCTTCCAACAGGCAGATGGGTGTCCAGTGAGGCATTTGGCAGTGATTAGTGGGGTTCAGAATAAAAATGCATAATCATATTCCAACTATACTCCCTCCAAAAGTAAGACACTGTGACTTTGGGCTGTTAGTACCAAACTAGCAACTAATCTTCTGGTGTAATTGGGATACTTAGATTGCTTCCCACATTATCTTGCCAAATTGTTTTCATAGTAACAGTAGAAATAAAGTGGTCCATGAGCTTGTCTTGCAAGACCCCAAAATAAATGTAATTATAGGAGGAAAAGCAGAGACATCCACTGTGGTACCAAGCATGGAACCCAAGAAATGTCAGATCTGTAAATATCTGTAGCAATTATGACATTCCAGATGGAATTCCCTGGAGAGTTGGTTAAAGGGTTTAAAATTACCGTAGTAACAGAACTGATATGAGTATGTCAATTGAGATGGAATTAGTGCTAATATCTAGGGTCTATCTGTGCAGGGATGAAATGGGAATCACAGGCTGGGATATAAAGCCACTGTGCCCTTGGAAGTAAGTTATGGCTAGATAGGATACTATGCAGCTTTGTAGTAGGCGGTCTGATAGTAAATTTGCAGATGGAGATCCAGAAGCTCCATCCTTTGAGCTAAATAAGTGTTCATCTATAGAGGAGAGGGAACTGAAGAGTTCTATATGTACCCAGTGTGGTTTTGGGGGAAGCTGTTTCCAGGTAAGTATGCATTTTAGATGTGCTGTTTGGGCATATAAATGTAAGTCTGGAAGCGCCAAGCCTCCCTTTGTTTTGTCCATTTGCACATTGTAATATGCTAGCCTTGAATGGCCACATCTGTAGAGGTATTGTGAGATCTTTTGTTCCATTTTTGACAATCCATTTGTGGGGGTACTTACAGGAGTGACTGAAAAAGGTATATGAATCTAGGCAAGATATTCATTCTTATAGCATCTACCCAATTTAACAGGGTTAATGGAAGATGGTGTGAATGTTGTAGATCCTCCTGCACTTCATGTAACAGCAGTTGAAAATTAAGGGGATACAAGTTGGTAAGCTCAGCCCCTAGCCAGACCACCAGGTATTTAAAGAGATGCCAGCCCCATTTAAAGGGATACTGCAGTTTCAGGGAGGGGCTGGATAGGAAAATCTGCATGACATCTGAACACTACATTGGAGAGTAAGAAAATGTTCTGTGCTGCTGAGGTAGAGAAGGAGGCTGGCCACATAGAAGGCCACCTTGTGGATCTGGCCCTCCACTATCAAGCATTCTATTGCACCTGCCTGGTTGAGATATTAGGCCAGGGCTTCAACATAAAAGGCTAACAAGTAAAAGAAAAAATGATAACCCTGACTTATGCCTCTTGTAAAGGGATCTCATGGAAAAGGATCCATTAGCCTTCACAAGTTTGTGGGTCTGCATATCAGCCATTCAACATGTTTAAAAAGGGGGAAAGGAACTCAGATTTTGATAGGGCATAGTGTAAAAACTGCCAGGATGTCCTGCAAAGGCTTTTCATGCATGCAGACTAAGGATCATGAACAGGGTGTTCTGTTTCAAGGCTAGTTCTATAAGGGGAAATGATGTGTTTGATATTATCAGTCATCTGTCTTTGGCGCATGAAACCGGCTTGGTCAGGGTTGCTCACAGAGCATGTGTAATCTTTGTTCCCTGATACTTGTGAATAGCTTGAAATCCATGTTAAGGACAGATATGGGATGGTAAGATTTACAGTTTTGTGGGACTTTAAATGGTTTAAGGATAGCTGAAATGTTAGCAGTATTACAAGACTGTGGAAAGCATGTGCTGTTCAAACAATCTCCAAATGTGCACAACATCAGTGGTTGTTGGGCCTCTATATGTGCCTTATAAAATTCCACCCTGTATTTGTCTGGTTCTGGAGGGCTGTAATACCAGATGTACTGTAAGCTCATATTCACCAGGGTCTTCTGGTGCACGTCAGTCAGTTTTAGGAGTTGGAGTCCTACTAAAATTTGTTATATGTACTGTCCGGGGGGGCGGGTGACATCTTGAGTGTATGATCAGATGTAAAAGTCCCTCAGGATGTGAAGAATGTCAGAAGTCTGGCTAAAAACAATACCTGTGGTAGAATCATACATTTAATAATGGTAGAGGATTTACATGTCTGTCTTAACCGATGCACTAGTACCTTAGCCACATGGGCTCCTCCTTCATAGTAAGTTTGGCAGAGGCAGACAAGTGGCTCATCCATTTCACATGTAAGAAGCTGTTGTACCTGAGAATGTGTGTGTGTGGGATGGCTGGCCAGTAAGGAGAAACTCTCCTTGTATGTAAGCTTCCTGCTGCAAAAACAGCAACTTCTCCTGCAACTGAGCAAGCTTTTCATCCCATTGCTTTTTCTCCCAGGTGGTATAAACCAGGATTTCTCCTCAGAGAATGGTTTTAACTATGCCCCATTGTATGGCTGCTGAGTCCTCTGTGAAATCATTCTCTTGGATTAACTATGGGATCTGTTAGTTCAGCTATCAAATTTTGGAACTCTGGATCTTGGAGAAAGGAGGGATTAAATTAAATTGTGTTAATTTGTGCTCTAGTGGGAAATCCAATGTGAGGAGAAGAGGGGCATGAACAAATAGGAGAATGGGGTTCATCTTAATATCATCTACCCAATCCATAGGTTCTGCATGTAATTAAAAATAATCTAGATGGGAACAGTGATGGTGAGAGCGGGAGTAAAATTTGAAGTGATGATTCCTGGTGTGGGAGAAGTGCCAGACATTAATAAAGCTCAGATATTAAATTAATTTGTGTTAATTTTTCTGGCCAGAGGTAGAGCTTGCTGATCTAGGGTTACCAGTGTCCTTACTGGGGTTAATCAGGAAACTAAAATCTCCTCCTAGTAGGAGGGCCCCTATCAGCAAGTGAAGAATTTTGTAAAACTATTTTTGTATTGTCGAGGCATCAGTCCAGAGAAGAAGGTAGACACTGCCCACTGACAGGGGTTGGCCAGATAGAGTGCCAGCTGCAAGTGCCAGTCTATCTTCTTTATCAGCACAGGTAGTCTCAACGTGAAAAGGGGAATTTTGAAGTGATCAATATAATAACCCCCTGTCTGTGACCATGTTGATAAGCTAATTCAACAACCTGGTAAAAGTCAAAATTAAGCAATTTTGTATATCTGTCGATAACAAGATGAGTCTTCTGTAAGAGAATGAGCTGTAGTGTTGTTTCTTAAGTGAGATAATGTTTCTTGAGTTGTTTAGCTAGATTGGATAAGCCATTTACGTTCTGTAAAATAATTGTAAATTTAGCAAACATAACTTTCACAGAATTTTGTGACCTGTGAAATAACTCTGCCAAAACAGTTGTGACATATAAATCCCAAATAAAAAAGAGCATGGGAGTGGAATCACCAACCTGAAGTATAAAGAACAGCGCTGTCATTTGGAGATGAACTGCCTCACCACCCTGCATCCAGTATCACATACACCTGAAATTCTACTGAGTGTTCTGAAGTTTGTAATAAAGAAGCATTTGTCAATGCCAAATGTTAGCTTGCTGATATTAGCCTTGGACATGCAGGAGTTATACAGATGCAGAATAGGAATGGCTATGCAGTATTGAACTCACGCCAATCCCACCTCCACCCTGCAGAGATGGACAGGCATTGGGGTGTGCCTTTGGGTCGTTGTCCATAACACTCATGGCATTTCACCTCACCCTATCCTGCAGACACCAAGTATTGAGGTGTGCCTTGGGTTGTTCGGCTTTACAGTCACCCCATTTCATAAGGACATATGCTGAAATAGGTGCAGTATAGGAGAATGGGGTAAACTCTGGGGCAGAAGAGTCCAAGGCACACCTTGATGCCTGTCACTGGCTTCAGGGTGGGGGGGGTGGAATGGGGGTGGAATGGCGTAAGCATTACAGGTGGCAAACCAAGGACATGCCCCTGACGCCTGTCAGTCTGTACAGGGTGGGGCATTATGGTTAGGAACCCTAACACCCTGGGCATTTGTTGATATTTGCACTACAAATTTTCAACATGGACTTTTTGTGACCCCCACCTCATGAAAGCATTTGGGATCTCTGCTCATGAACAGTGACACTGTGATTTTGCTAATCTGCCCCAAATGTTGATTTCCCACAGCAACAACACTATTCTGTGCCAGATTTGTGAAAACACAGTTCGGGCAGCATGTGAAAAATGACAGCTGTACTATTCATAGGGAGGTGTGAAGAGATGGCAATGTTGAAAATCTGGAATGAAAACACTAAAAATGCTTGAACTTACGAGCGGACATGGAAACAGCACAATGCATGCTCATAACACAGTTATTTAGTGGAATTATTTCACCAAATTTTCCACATAGACATTTTGTGACCTCTGCTCATGAACAGTGTCACTATGATTTTCTTAATCTGTCCCAAACATTGATTGCTCCACAGCGACCGTACCATTGTGCACCAGATGTGCGAAAGCAAATTTCAGGCAGGATGTGAAAAATGGTAGCTTTACTGTTCATAAAGAGGTGTGCAAAATTGACAATGCTGAAAATCTTGAGTGAAAATATTACAAATTCTCAAAGTTACAAGTGTGCATGGAAACTGCACAATGCACGAGCGTAACAGTCATTTTATGTACTTTTGTCACCACATTTTCAACATCGGTATTTTAGGACCTCCACTCATAAACAGTGTCACTGTAATTTTCTTAATCTGTCCCGAACACTGATTTCCCACAGTGACTTCGCAATTGTGCGCCGGAAGTGCGAAAACACATTTTGGCCAGGATGTGAAAAATTATAGATGTACTGTTCATAAGGAGGTGTGAAAAAAATGTCAATATTGAAAATCTCTAGTGAAAATATTACAAATTTGCAAAGTTACGAGTATGCGTGGAAATTGTGCAACACACGCTCATAATACAGTAATTTTTTGGAACTTTTTCATCAAATTTGTAACATAAGCTTTTTGGGAGCCCACCTCATGAATCAACAAAGTCCAAGAGGGTAGTATCTTTCAGAAAAAGAGATGTGCAAGAACAAGGGGGCACAATTTGAAGATAGAGGGGGGATGGCACAGAGGTAATGTGAGAAAGTATTTTTTCACAGAGAGGGTTGTGGATGTATGGAACAGCCTCCCTGAGGAGGTTGTGGAGTCAAGAACAGTGGGGGAATTCAAGAATGCATGGGACAGACATAAGACAGTCCTAGTGCGGGGTAGAAGGAAGTAAGCTGTTGGTTAACTAGGATCTGCAGCTTATCTGTTAGGTAGGAAAATGGGCAGACTAGGTGGGCCAAGCGGTCCTCATCTGCTGTCAAATTCTATGTTTCTATGTTTCTAAGTGATACTGTCATTTCGTTAATCGGTTTTGAAAGGTGTTTCTGTGCAATGACTGCAAAATCACCTTTTGGGACTGGATAACCAGATGACAGTCACTGAATTCATGAGATGAGGTCCCAAGAACCCCATGTTGAAAATTTGGTGTAAAAATTTGCAAAAATGGCTGAGATATGCACCTAAGTTGAAACACCCCCATTTATGCCATTATACAGCTTACCATCATTTCTTCAGTTCGTGGTCGGCTTTGAAGAGTGCAGGTGTGCTCCTGCTCCACTGAAGATCATTGCATGGGGCTCCAGAGGTAAGTACAGGGTGAGGGGGAGTGTGGGGTGGTCGGGTGTACAAAGGGTGGGTGCGGGTTGGGGCAGGGGGCACCAGAGACAATGAGGGATGGTTTTCTGTTTTACAGGGTTTAAAAAAAAAAAGACCTTGTGGAATGGTTTTTCTATTATAGGGACAATGGGCACACTGGGGTGGGCTGCCAGCATGCCACCTGGGTGTTTGTTGGAAGACTGTAGCCAATGGGGATTGGGCAATTGGGCACCCCGTTGGCACATACAAAGTGTTTGGAGGTGCATGAACCAAGGGGATTGGGCACCCCCCTCAGCACACAACAAATGGGGGGGACATTATGTTGATGGGGATTGGGCTCCCCCATCAGCAAATGAACTTGGGAGGGGGCATGCAAACAGGGGGAATTGGGTACCCCAAGGGCTTTCATGGGAACTATGAGAGGCAGACGGCGACTGCCACCGCCATGTTTATTTAAAACAAATAGGGGGACATTATGCCAATGGGGATTGGGCTACCCCATCAGCAAATGTACTGGGGGGGCATGCCAACAGGGGGATTGGGCACCCCTGTCATCTTTCATGTGGACTGTGACAGGTGGCCGGCAACAGCCACCATCATGTTTATTGAAATGGGACACCAGACAAGGAAAGCTGTGATTTGCTGCTGAAATCATGGACCATCCCAGCAGCAAAAACAGCTGATTGTTAAAAGACGGGAGCTCCCTTATTGCAGCAGTGAGTTTTTTTCAAGTTAGTGTCACACTACAATACTGCTATCATCAACAGCGTGCTTCTCTATTGGCGCCACAGGGACCAGCCCCAAAATGGACTGCTGGCATTAGCCACAACGCTGCCGTAGCTCCACAACTTGTTACTATAGCAAGCTGCTGCAATATGTTTCTTGTGCATGCACACAAGCAAACATAAAAATGAGGAAGAAATCTGTGTTAACAGTGTTTCATGGTCAACATGATGCCAAAACCAAATTTGTGGCCAACTCGTCTTGAGGTTCTAATAATCTCCATGAGGCAGCCTGAAATGTTGGGGTATTATGGGCTCGAGCATTGGGGAATCACATGCAAATGTTCCCGGTGCATGGACAAAGTGTAACATGCTCATCACACAGCATTGCATCCTGAATGACTCCCCTATCCTATATGTATATTTTCTGCTGTTTTTCATACAAGCTCACTCCTTTTTCATTTTAACATTTCATTCCAGTCTGTCAAGTTTTGACAAAATAGTCATAAATCAGCATTTTTAAAGAGCTCCTAATAGTATAAGAAAACATTGAAAAAAGTAAGATTTATATTCAGCACCATCCCATTTTCTTTATTACTTCATATATTTTCAGTAATTAATTCCCCCTTTTCTTTATTAGTGAAAACAGTTGCATGAAAACAAGATCCGTATCCCGTGGACTATATCTACTTTGGCTGTTTCTCTACACATGATATCACAATCCCCTGTTTATGACATCATAGATATCTCCACAGTAACATATTTTGATGTCATAAACAGAATTATGACGTCAGGTGTAGGCAGAGAGACAGAGCTAAAAGGACAGATATACTGTATTCATACATATACCCTTAGTAATATGGAAATAAGGGTGAGAATAACAGAATAAAATATGAAATACAAGCTACATTTATGTCTGAATGTTACATTTTTTTCAAGTTGTCTCAACTGTGTCAGGAGCTCTTTAAATATTCATTAAAGTGCCTCCAGTGCATTCACTTCCATTTAAATTCTGGAAAGGTCTGTTTGTTCGTTTATTGATTGGTTTATTGTATACATCAGATGACCCTTCAGCACAAGTGCTCATTTACAAAGGTTCTACAGGCACAAAATAAGATAATGTATGTTCTGTAGGCAATTCCATTAGAATGTAATAGACTCAGGAACATATTAAACAAGATAACACTTTTTTTCCATCCTCTTTTTCTCCCACTGGTCAGCACAGGCAAGCATTCAATCCTGTCCCCCCCCCCTCGCGCCCGGCAACCATCTTTCCCAGGTCTCCTACCTGTATGCCCCTCAGATTTCCCCCTGTGGTGGGGCTGGGAAGGGGAAGGCTGTCTTCCCCCCACTCAGAGACCCACATCCAGATTGTTGGGGCAGAGACCGAACAATGGTGCAGTGATGGAGGTAGGTGGGCAGGGCTTCCTGTAGCCTGCACTGACCAATTTTCTCCCATTGTTCCCCTGCTGCAGCATCACGTGAGTATGTATGCATGGAAGTACATATACGCTACATAACTGCAGCCCCTCCCAGCTTGCCACTCTAGCTGCTGGTGCTACCTTCAGGCTTCCACCCAGGGACAGCCAATGGCTGAGCTGACAAACCTCCCCACCCTGTGAGAGGAGAGCTGTCCTCTTGATGCTCAATCCTCTCCTCCCTAGCCAACCCCTGGTGACTCGAGTTAATTTCCGACCCTGCATCACCAGCATGGGAAGAGGTAAAGCTCCAGGCACCTTCAACCCTCTACGCCACTGGGCCAGTTTTTGACTTGCATCTTTTGATGGGGCAAATTTTATCACAGGCATGTGTGAATTCAGAGACAAGGAAATCAAGGGCCAAGTCAATATCTAAAGTGACATCAAGGAAGCACCAGTCAATTTGGGCCAAGTGGGCTCTGAATTCAGGTTCCTTCTTTTTGTTTAGGACCTGGCCGAATATGGTTCTTGGTGGTGGCCTCGGCTATTTAACTGTCTATATACATTGTACCAGGAAATGGTCACTTACGGTATCTGGTAGAACTTTAGCAGCTTTAACCCTGTCTCTGTGTGACAAGTGCCCAGCCAAGTAGCGTCATAGTACCAGTTTTATGATGTGTCCTGGTGTGCTCAGTGACCATTTGTGCAAGGAACACACTAGATATATTGTCCCTATAGCCTGCGCTTGATTTAGCATTCCAGTTGATGTCAAAGTCACCAGTAACAATTAATTCCCAGTTCTGCTTGGGGTGTTGGAAGTAGTGAGTGAGGGGCTTAGTTCCCTGATGCTGTTTACCAGGTGGGATATAAACAGATAGGATGACCAGAGATTTATGCACACTCCCTATCAGTAGCTTTACAGCTAGTCTTTCAGAGTCCCTAGTAGGATCCTTTTTTTTTTTATCATCTGTATTTCTGCTCCTCCTGTACGGCCCTAATCTGACTGGCTCTCCCACCTCTGCCCCCGGAATTACTGGGGCTTACCTTATGCCCAGTCTGTGAGTGGTGCCTGCGGAGAGCCATCCTGCCGCCAGTGTTTTTTTTTCCTCTGTTTTTCTCCCCATGTTCCCAAGGGTCCCAGGAGAAGGTTGCATGCATGTGGAGGCATGCATACACCTTACAGCCCCAGTAATGACTCTCCTCCGCCTGCCCCACTGGCCTATCGCCTGGCACCCTGCTTGCGCAGCCCCTCAGCCTCCACCAGGGGGCAGCCATTAGCGAGAGATGCCATCCCCCTTCCCTGGAGAGGAGAGCAGCCTATCGGCCACTCCATACAGCTCCGCCCTCCCCCCATGCTGACCTCTGGCAACCTAGGCTCGCTCCCGAACCTGGGTCGTCGGCTTGCTGTGAGGTGAGATGTCCAGCGCCTCAGCCCTCTGCGCCACCGGGCTGGCCCCTAGTAGGATCCTTAATTGCAATTTTGGAGGCTTGCAGGTCTGAGCTGAGGTAGATAAGGCAGCCTCCACCCCTTCTACCTATTCTGTCTGCCCTGGAAATGTTGACGTCTGGCAATGAGGCAGTGGTGTCTGGATTGTGGGGATTGAGACAAGTTTCAGTTAGGCAAATAACATCTGGCTGCACTAATGCAACCCCGCTTTGAAATGACTAAATTTAGGTAGGTAGATGACTGATATTTAGGGAGACAATGCTGAGTTGCCTTTAGCTGTGGGTGCCAGGTCCAGAGCTACCAGCATTTTGGGTGGACATTGCTGGACAGTAGGACTAGTATTATTGTGAGACCCCTGCAGGCTCTGATGCAGTGCTTCAGTTTCCAAGTTTATACATCTTTCTGTGACTTATCATCTACCTAACTTGTTATGTCCATACCCTTCAATTCTTAGTGTCTTTTCTCTTTCTTAAATGCACCACTGTAATGAGAGATGTT
The DNA here is from genome assembly GCA_016271365.2 of Neoceratodus forsteri. Taxonomy (NCBI): domain Eukaryota; kingdom Metazoa; phylum Chordata; order Ceratodontiformes; family Ceratodontidae; genus Neoceratodus; species Neoceratodus forsteri. The sequence continues at coordinate 370,529,211 of CM057449.1, read as the reverse complement.
TTGGGTATGACCCGTGGAATTCTGCAGTTCCACAGATGCAGAATTTTCCGCAGGATTTACATCATGCTGCAAAATCTATGTAGTGTTATGGGATTCATTATTGTTGATGAATTTTCATTCAAATATATTGTTCTTCCATGGTGCTTAGCTTCCTTCTCCTTCTTGTTATTCCTGAATCCCCTCAGTTATGCTCAGCAGCATGTGATGCATCAGTGACATCACATCATATTTTTGTTAATGGCAGGTCTGCATTCTGCCACAGAAACAAACAAATCATGCCACAAGAATCAACAAATGTTAATTCAGATGCCTAGAAACTCCACTGCAGAAATCAAGACTAAAGCCTTCTGAAGAACAAGGGGCCTTGGTTATGGCCAGGTTTATATAACAGTAGGTCAATACTGAATCTAAATTTGAACTTTTTGATTTATCACACTTTTTATTTCTCTTTGTACCTAATACCCTCATCTTATCTTTTGCAGTTTATTTTTCTTTATTTTCAGTGGAGTCTGACCTCTGAGAGTGGGTTTATATCTATCAACTTGGCAACACCTTCTAGTTTAAGTGCTTTGTTACAGTAAATCCTGCTTTATGGTGATGTATTTTAGGAGGCAAATGAGCAACATAGATACACTAGCTACAGAAGATTAATGCTACAAGATTTAACCTGTATGCAAGTATTTTCAGTATAATAAGAGACCTTGAAACAGTTGGATATACTGTAGTAATGCACATAAAAGGTGGAAATCAATTGCCGCTCATAACTAGCATATTACAGTGTGTGAGCATGATAAGTAACAACACCGTGAGTTTTGGAAAAAGAAACTTGTAACGTAATCTTCTAAGGTCATTCTTTTTTATGTACTAGTGAAAAGTATATGTTCAAAGTTGATTTGGTCTCAATATTTAACGCATGCATGCAATATATGTTTTGCATTAAACAGGATCACTGCCTTGAAGAAGAAACAATTAACTATCACAGGAAAGGCTGCTGATTTGTTGCTGAACAGAAACATGAAACTAAATAAATGCAACTTTTTAACAGATTGCAATGTGTGAGCAGGCAGTTATTCTTTCTCTTCAGGATTAGCAATATGCCCATATGGACAGGCACCTCCCTTCAGTTATCTTCTGTTGAATTTTCAACAGATCCCTGGCCTCCTGCCTCTCCCCCTCCATATTACAGTACATGTGGTAAAAGGGAACATGCTGTGTTCTTTAACTGTAAAAGTGCTAACTGTATTTATAAAAAAGTGCACTGCGTGTGCATATTTTTCCCAAATAGTACACTACTGTATGTGTGTTGCACAGTCCTAATCTAGTAAATCTGTATCTATATATTGAGCTGTAGCTAGGGATGTACCAACTCCCCACCACCACCACTCCAAACTCATCCAACTTGGGCTCAGCAAGACCCGAGCTGACGCTGTCTGTTCAGCTCAATTCATTTTTTTTTTATTTTACTCCTTCCCCATAGCCTCCCAGCTGGTTTCACAGGCTTGCCAGTATGCCAGTCATGTGGTTGGTTTTTGAGGATGAAGGGAGAGCTAAAAGGGCACCCATAAAGCTGCGGTCTGAGACATATCCCAATCTGACATGTGCAAACCAATGTAGATAAGAGGACCACGCTGCTGTTCAGGGAATATTTAGAGGAGATCACTCAGATCAGAAGAGGAGGAGGATCATGGTTCAGGAGGACTGTGGTTCAGGAGAAAGGGTGGTGTGCAAAGTGCATAACCTAGCTTGAAACTTGTGAGGGAGAGAGGAGGGAGTGGAGAGGTCATGATGGTCATTAGACGATGAAGAAACTCAAAACATTAAACAACAAAGACGAAGTGAGGAAAAAGAAATAGATGGGAAAGAAAGTGAAAATGAGAATTAGGGTGGTGAGACTCAGCGGGAGGGTGATGAACAGTCATAGGAGTGGAGGTGTGGGCTGATGAAAGAAAGAATAAAGAAGGGAAATAAACTGAAATCAGGGAGGTTGTTTGAAAGGGCAGAAGATGAATGATCATAGAGTTGGGGATGTGTGCTAAAACAAAAAGAATAAACTAAGAAAATAAACCAAGAAAAATGGCAAGTTACACTTACAGCAGAAAAAGAAAACATAAAAAATATAAAAGGGCCATCCCACTGGTGCAGTGGTAGGGCTTCCACCTGCAACACCAACCCCCTGGGTTAGAAAACAGTCTTGAGGAATCAGAGTGACGGACGGGGGACAGGAAGATCAAGTGTCCCATGGACTGCTCTTCTCCTCCAGGGAGTAGAGTAGGTTAGCAACTGTCGCTTGAGCAACTCCTGGCAGAGGCCAGGGGGGTGTAGCCAGAGCTGAACTGATGGAGAGCAGTGGTGAAGCTCTGCACTTTGGCACCCCTATGTCATTACATGCCATGCCTCCCGGGGATTGTAACACTTCAAAAAATTCCAGCCACTTCAATGATGCTCTGCTCCTAGGACCTGCTATGTCCTGCTGTGACACTCAGTTAGTGACTAAGTTCAGTTGTCCATCAGGAATGGCCCAACCTCACAGCCCAGCCCTCGGGGGTAAGCCAGGGAGGAACACTGGCAGTAGTGGGCCTGATGTATACCTTGATGCTACTCTTCAGTGAGAAAATGCCTACAGGGTAAGCAGGGAGGAACACTGGCAAAGGTAAGTCCCAGAGGGCAAGCGGGGATTGGGGAAACTGGGGGCTGAGCTACTGGGGTACCAGTGCCAGAAAGAATAATAATAAACAAAAAAAATATATGAAAGAAAAAGAAAGAGAAGGAAAAGAAACTGAAATTGGGGGGTTTATTTCTTCTCTTTGTAGACCCAGCTGTCACCTAGCTCATTGCCTGAATCCCTCCCTACAATTTAAACTCGCATTATTTGTGACAAAGCTTCTCTGTGAATTGCAAAGCAGGATACCTCCCACTGTTTTTGGTGCTATATCTAACCCCAGCTTGTCCCTTCTCCTCAGGCATCCTCATAGCCCTTTGGGTTAACAGGGCCTCGGACAGGGGTCTACATGCCTCTCCATGGTGAGAAGAGCCTGCTGCCACACTCCTCAAGCCCTTGCTAGCAGGTATGGCCTGGACAGCGTTCCGGGAACTCAAGGCAGCGTGGCTGTCTGTAAATGTTCTAAGGACAATTGCCTTTATCTTGGGACAGCTCTTATTGGCTGTCCGTGGAACATGAGCTCCGTGTTTGGTTCCTCATCCTGCCAGGCATTTCCAAATTCCTCCTGACTGGACTATTTCACTATGACACTACCATTGGCAAGCTTATTTAACCTTTTTCTACCCTAATCCAGTATTGCCTCTAATATCTCATCTGTTTTAATACTCATTGCTGAATTTCTTCAGTTTAAAGTTTTTTTTGTTTTTTTTTGTGCTGACTTTTCCATTAGCAGATATCTTTTAGCCACTAGAGGGCCCAGTTATAAGCACACTTACGCAATACAATACAATACAATACAATCCTCCTGACTGTCTCATCTTGTTGTCCCTCCATGCACTGCAGTTTCTGCTTCTTACTCTAATCCCTCTTTCCGCTTTTTCTTCCTCCCTGGAGCTTGCTTCAGCTCTCCCCCCAGCATCCTACTTGGCACTGCCATCATCACTCAGGTACTCTCCATCATGAGCTCCCTCCTGGGTGCTCCCCCTGCAAATGGATGGCAGTCCCTGCCTACCACTGTACACAGGCCCTGGACACTGTCATCACTCTCTCACGTGCCATCACTCTGGGATCGTTGCCACCAACCTAATGTAAGTTCCTGCAAAAAACAGCCATGTAGACTCGCGCTTAGGGACTTACACTGGTGCACCCTGAAGCTTGTGCTCCTCCTCCTGCTGCTGTTGGGAAACATCCATCCTAACCCTGGCCCAATCACCTCCAGCTCTGTCTACCAGGAAAAACCCTCAGGAACACTCTCCATAGCATCTCTCAACATCTGTAGTCTACTTCCCAAGCTGGATGCCCTAAAAATCTTTACCAATCAGCACAGCCCAGATATCCTGGCAGTTGTAGAAACCTGGCTTATACCCCAAATCCCTGACCTGGCTATCGCTGTTCCAGGCTACAATGTTTTCAGGCTGGACCGAAAGTCCAAAAGAGGTAGTGGACGTGCAATTTACCTTAAATATTTGCTACTGGGACACCCATTCACTATCCCCCCTTCCAGTCACTGCTGCACAGATTCTCCCTATCAGAATCTTATTAGGTGCCCGTAACAAATTCCTCACAGTTGCCTCAGTGTATATCCCCCTGAAAGAACAAGGGAATGGCCTGAACGCTGACTTGGAATTTACCAGGTCCCAACCTTCTGACTCTGAAATGATTCTGCTTGGAGACTTTACTATAAACTGGCTCATGTCTGATGCAGGGGTCCATCAGGATGCCATATCATTGATCATTGGCCAATCTCACCCAGATGGTCATCTCTCTGACCAGGAAAAACTACAAATCTGGCACCAGCACCCTCCTGGATTAGATTCTTACCAGCCACCCAACTCGTATCACAAATACCTCAGTCCTCCCTGACTCACTTAGCGACCATTCCCCTGTCATCTGTGAATGGTCAAACAAATTCCGCAAGCCCCCTCCTAATATTATCACTAGTAGAGTCCTACCACGTGGGCAGTTGTCATACCTCAAAACATGCCTCAACCTCCAAGACTGATTCCCTATCTACAAAGCAACAGATGTAAATACTGCTCTGGATTACTTCATCAACACTTTCAATGCAGCCTGTGACTCCTGTGCTCCTTTTAAAAAGTGCAAAGTCAAAGCCCTTTGCAATCCCTGGCTCTCAGCTGATCTCTTATGTCAACTAAAATCTAGAGATCTCCTCTTGGATCAGAACCACTGGTAAAGAAACTGACATCCAAAACTATGAATGTGCATGGAATGACTGTACCAGATCTATCCAGCAAAAGAAATCTATTCACTTCAAGAACGCTCTCATGGATACCTGGGGTAACAGGAGGGCATTTTAAAGCAGTATTAAAGAGGTTACTGGGAAGCAGCCAAAAACCTCCCCTACCTTGCTCAGCATAAATGGGTCTACTATGCTTGACCCTAAAATCATACCAAATACCTTCAATACTGCATTCACTGATCTCAGCAGTGTTCTCCCTTCTGACTTTTTCAAGCACTTTGACTCTGCCTCTCCTCCCCCCAATGCCTCCTCCTCCTCCTCCTCTAGCCACCCGCCTTTTTATTTCAAAGCAGTCAAGATGCATGATGCCCACAAATACATTACCAAAGACATCACCAAATCCAGATCCAGCAGTGATACTCTTGACCTTAAACTGCTGGCCTGCACCCTTGATGAGCTGTTACAGCCACTGACATATATTCTCAACCACTCACTTAGGCTCAGCCAGTTCCCTGACAAATGGAAATCTGCCACTGTTACTCCTGTCCATAAAAGTGGTGACAGGGCCACTCATGGAAACTACCGTCCGATCTCTATATTGCCACCCCTCTCCAAGGCCCTTGAACATATTGCAGCAGATCAGCTCACAGATTTCCTGGACAAACACAATATCCTGTGCTCGCAACAACATGGCTTCAGGAAAGGACATAGTACCTCATCTGCCCTACTGGAATTCTCTGGCATTCTTCACAGCTCACTGGACAATGGTCAGTTAATTGGGCCCATCTTTATCGATCTGACTAAGGCGTTCAACACTGTCCATCACTGCCTACTGCTTGTGCAACTTCTGAAAGCTGGGCTCTCTCCCGACTCCACTGCCTGGTTCAAAAGTTACTTGGAGACCCGGTCTCAAAGAGTAAAAATTGCAAATGTCCTCTCTGATACCAGGCCTGTTCGCTCAAGTGTCCCCCAGGGATCCATGCTGGGTCCCTACTATTCAGCTTGTTCCTGAACTCCCTTCCAAACTCTTGTTCTGAAACAATCATCCTCTATGAAGATTATTCTATAATTCTTGCCTCCCACAAGGATCCTAAGCCTCTACAAAACAACCTTCAGCTTGGCTTCACATCTGTTGAAAATTGGTTCTCAAATCACAATCTGGTCCTCAATAATAAGAAAACAAAGTCTATGATGTTCAGCAGCTCTCATAACAAGCATAAGCTGCACCCCATCCATCAAAACCAGTCATGGAGTCACCCTGGAACAGGTTCAAGCCTTTAAGTACCTTGGGATCATTCTAGACCCTCATCTAACTTACAGTGCCCCCATTGACTCTGTAGCCAAAGCAACAAATACTCACCTTGACCTTCTCTTCCGGAATAGGCAACATCTTATCCTAGAAGCCCGGACTGTTGCCGTTCAGAGCTCTGTTGTCTCCATTATTGACTATGGGCTTATCATCTATGGCTCTGCCCCCGCTACCACTCTTAGACGCATATCCACCTCCCTCAATAAGGCCAGCTGACTTCTCACTGGATCCCACCACCTCACACATATGTGCGACCTCTATGCACAAACTGGATGGCTGCAACTCGCCAGTTGGACAAAGTACCTAACCTGCACCATGGTAAAGAAAATAACTATGGGTCTTGCACCGCCTGGATTGTGTGCACTCATGCACCCTAGCAATAACCCCCGCTCAACCAGGGGGTCTGAATCACAGCTTCTGCAGGTTCTACATTGTTGTACCTCACAAGGTCAAAGATCTTTTGCCTACAGGGTGCCCAGCTGGCTAAATGGTCTAAACAGTTACATCTCCTCCACTCCTACCTTTTCGTGCATTTAAATCAAGGCTATGCCTCTCTCTCACTGCCTCTAGCTCCTGTGACTGCCTCCAGTAGCTGACCCCATGAATATTTCCCTAACCTTATGCAGTTCCCTCTCCCATTAGCACTTGGCTTCCCCTTAGCATGCACTTCCCCATGTTATGTCTACGACAATGCCTCTGGCTGCGCTCCTCTTCTATAGCTGTCTGCCCCCGCTACTCTTCCTCTCTCTTGTCCTCTATCCTCTCTGCACTTCATCCGCTATCTCCTTATAACCTAGCCTCCAAAACCTGTTTTGTTTCTCAGATGCTTTGTAACTCTGTTTAGCATACACTTATGTAACCTTGTCCTGTGTATTGAATTTGTAATCTGATTTACATGTCTTATGTGTTGAATTGTAACCTGACTGGGAACCTTTGTAAAAGAGCCCTGGCTCAAAGGTATTGTAATCCTAGGCCTAATAAATAAATAAATAAAAATAAGGATGGAGGGTGACAAAGATTGTGAGGTGGGGTGTGATGAAAGGATAACAAACTAACAATAAGAAAAGAAATCAAGAGAAAGACAAAACATTTCATTTTTACAACAGAAAACTAAAAGAAAAGAATGTTATGTATGACCTCTGATGCCCTTAGACTGGCCATCCACAGCTCTGTTACCTCCATAGTCGACTACGGTTTAGTCATATATGGCTCTGCCTCCCCTACTGCCCTCAGAAGGATATCTGTGATGCTCAACAAGGCCTGTAGACTTCTCACGGGGGCTGGCCACCTAACACACACCTGTGACCTGTACGCCCAGGCTGGATGGCTACCACTCATCAGTAGAATACAATACCAGACCTGTCTGATAGCCCAAAAAGTTCTCCATGGACTCATGCTGCCAGGTGTGGCTAGGCTCCTAACTACCAACAGCAGTACCCAGCCAACACGTGGTTCTCAATCCCAGACTTTCCAGGTCCCCAGGCATCGGACTTCACTGGGTCAGAGATCCTTCATGCACAGGGCTTCTCAGTGGTTCAACACCCTTAACAAAAAAACTCTAGTAGCTGCAACGCTAAGCCCCTTTAAAAGGCAACTATGTCTATTCCTTCCCTCTACCTCACAGTGTGACTGCCTCCCCTAAGCATTGCTCTATGCCCCTTACCCTTACAGTGGCTGTAACCAGCTTTTCCTGCCTTGCTTTCACTGCACCAGCCCCCCTTCTCTCCCTTTGCCCCGCGCTCACCCACCCATCCCTTCCCTAAGGACACATTTCTACTGTATGGCTACTGACCCTTTTCCTCGCTTTGTCCATCCTTATCTGACAATGGCACCTACCTGATGGCTTCTTCCTGACTTCCTCCTACATAGATACAGCTCTACCATGAATTCTGTTAAAAGCTAGCTTATGTTGTTCTACTTCAACTTATTGACTGTACTATTTAGGCCTTAGTAATCGACATGTTAAGTCTGTAATCTTTGTTCACCTTTGTGTTATGTTACCCCCCATCCTCTGATGTGGAACCTTTGTAAACGAGCAGTCCCTGCTCAAAGGTACTTGTATTCCTAGAGTTTAATAAATAAAAAATAAATTAATTAATTAATTAAAGCAAAAGAGAGGAAGGGGAAAGAAACTAAGTGTTAAGGAGGTGGGCTGAAAGAGTGGAGTGTGAGAGATCATGAGGATGGGGTTGTGTGCTGAAACAAGGAAAAGAAACTAAGAATAAGAAAACAAATTAAGAAAAAGACAAGAAGTTACATTAACAATAGAAAATGAATACAATAAAAAAATAAAAGCAAAAGACAGAAGGGAGGGTCTGCTCGATGGCTCAGTGAAAGTATATTGCACTTCCTTGCTGCTGACTCAGGTTTGGTAGTGAGCCTGGGGTTATCAGGATCAGGCTGCCAGGCTGGGCAGTGCTTCTGAAGGGAGTGCATGCCAGCTAGGGAGGGAGATGGCTGGGATCTGGTGAAGCAGTTGCCCCAAATGGTGGGCCTGGGAGCTGGCTCCCTCACAATGGGTGGCATCAGCCCAGTCTGTACTGTTGGCATCGAGGTCGCAAAGAGACTGTGAGCAACATCACATTGTGGTGGGAGGGAAGAAAGCACAAAAAAAGATATGATACTTCACCACCACAAATGACAGTCTCTTTCATATTTGATTCTCACTCTGTGTGGATCCCCGCTGGACATGACGGTGGGGGAAGCAGCAGTCAAGGCTGAGGGTTAGCCGGGGACCCTAAGTAAGGAGCAGGCACTAGTCAATGGACTTACAGCTATATGGAGAACACGCATTTGTCAATGCCGAATGTTGTCGCGCTGGCATTGGCAGTGGCGGAGGTGGAGAGGCATAGCGCTGTGAGTTTGTTAATGTATTCCAAAAGGTGATTTTACACAGTAAGTACGCCACTGTGTGGCAGAGCTGCGGAAATGCATTTTGGGCAGGCTGTGGAAAATGGCAGCTGGACTGTTGATAATGAGGTTTGCATAAATGCCAGTGGTGAAAATGTGGCATGAAAATATTGCAGATTGACAAAGTTACAAGGGTGCATGGAAACTGCGCAATGCACACTTGCAACACAGTCATTGTCTGGACTTTTGCCACCAAATTTTCAACATAGGCATTTTAGGGAACTCTGTTCATGAATGGTGTCACCGTCATTTCCTGAAAGTGTCCCGAAAAGTGATTTCACACAGTGACCGTGCAATTTTGCACTGGACATGCGAAAACACATTTCAGCCAGCGGTACTGTTCATAAGGAGGTATGGAAAAATGGCAATGATGAACAGCTGGGGTGAAAGTATTACAAATTCACAAAGTCACGAGCGTGCGTGCAACTGCGCAATGCGTGCTCGTAAAACACTCATTGTATTGACTTTCGTCCCTAAATTTTCAACATAGGCATTTTAGGACATCTGCTAATGAACAGTGTCACACAATTTTCATAATGTGTCTCAAACACGGGCTTTCCACAGCGAGCACGCAATTGTGCGCCGGAACTGCGAAAACAGATTTTGTTCAGGATGTGAAAAATGACAGCTGTACTGTTCATTAGGAGGTGTAGAACAATGGCACTGTTGAAAATGTGGAGTGAAAATATAAGTTTGCAAACTTACGAGCATACGTGCAAACTGCGCAATGCACGCTCTTAACAAAGTAATTTTATGGAGTATTGTCACCAAATTTTCAACACAGGCATTTTAGGATCTCTGCTCATGAACAGTGTCACTGTCATTTTCATAATATGTCCCAAATAGTGATTTCACACAGTGACAGCTCTATAGCAGTGTCAGTGGCTTAGTAGGTAGCACACTTGCCTCTGATGCTGGGAGATCAGAGGGCTGTGGGTTCAGTTCCCACATCTCGCACATGGGTTAATACCCCAGTACTGACACTGTAGTGCAGCATGAGAGGGTTGCTGCATTTCTGAGGTGCCGCCTTTCGGATGAGATGTTAAACTGAGGTCCCATCTGCCTGGATTGGTGGTAGTTCAGGTGGATCTTAAAGATCCCATGGCACTTATCGAAAAGAGTAGGGGAGTTTATTGAAGAAGAAATCATACAAAATGACAATGAAAAATCAATACAAAAACAAAAAAGAGATACAATAAACACAAAGCCAAGGCATATATATACATTCACAAAAGGAAAGAAACATAAGTAAAAAACATAAAAAAAAGGAGACCTTTTGTTTTCATACAACAAAAATAAAGAACAAAATCTGTGAGTCCACAGCCCCCTCGTGCAAGTAACAGGAACATCCGAATCCGTTATCCAAGGCATGTTTCTCCACACAGCCCGCAACGTTTTGGAATGCAAAATTTTAGAATCTTCCCCATATTGTGATTTCAAATCCTTAATAATTTTACCAAGGAGTTCATCGTGAGAAACAAATTTCTGTTGTAAAGAGAATAGACATCTGCTATTCCAGATATGCCATTTAATAACCAACAGAATTCTATTCAAAGTTTCCATATGCCAATCATCAACCCCTATATAGTTACCCCACATCAAAGCCTTCATAGTAATGGAATGAAATCATGGAGCTTTCCAAATAATAGCTAAAAAAGGCCAGAAGGGCATAATATATGCACAGGTCAAAAAAAGGTGGTCTGTAGTTTCCAACTGTTGGATGCATCCCGGCCTGACACAGAACTTTTCAGCCAGTTGTTTATGTTTTTGATTCACTTTAATATTAATCCTATCATGGCAGCTCAACCAGTGAAAATCATGAAATTTATCCAGAATCCTAGGTGTGTTTAATAAACTTAAGATTGCCTTTCTGTAAGGAGAAGGACAGCAGGGAAAAGTTTCTGCTTCAGTAAATTGAGTCTGTACAACCCAATTATAATGCCCTTTTCATTGTTTTGATATTAAAAGATGACTAGTTAATTTCCAGCATTTAATATGTATAAAAGTTTCTCTAATATAAGATGGGATATTCAGTGATCTGTGCAGTACCCCTAAAGCCCCCGACCCCATTGCCTAAGCCATTGACCACAATTTGATTCAAACACACATACCCATGGTTTATCTGAAAAAAATTAAAGAAGGATGGAAATTTGCATAAAGAAAAATAGAATAAAAAAATAAAATTGGGTTTACCATTCCTAAACCCCCCTGTTGAATCAGTAAATATAGAATGTTCCTTTTTATCGGGTTCAACTGGCTACCCCATACTGCTTGAAAAAAAAAGACTATAAATAGCAACTAATAATTGACTAGGGGGAGGAAAATATAACTAACATAAAGGAATATTGGAATAAGAAAGGTTTTAATCAAATAAACATGTTTCCGTTTACTAAATTTCCACCTATTCCAATTTGCAACTAATAATTTTCCTCGAGTAATGCAAGGATCCCAATTCAGTAAACGCATATCTCCTGGACCAAAAATGATCCCCAAAATAGTCAAATGGGTAGCTGAAAAATCAATACCAGAAATTTTTAATTTAGATGAAAAAACAGAACCAAGCTGCAAACCCATACATTTATCTAAATTTAAACTAGTACCTGAATATGAATTATAGATGAAACAAATGTCAAGGGCACACTGAACAGAAACTTTGCCCTCTACTAAGATACACAAATCATCAGCATAAGCTAAAACTTTAAATGGTAAAGGGTAGAAACTATAGTGATAGGTTTTAAAAGTGCTGATTTATTAAGGAGTTTGAGTAAGGGATCTATACAAAAAGCATATAACAAAGGACTGAGAGGACATCCCTGATGTACCCCCTTCCCGCTTTACAGGTAACATGGGTCCCTTCCAGCCCCTAATTACAGGAGTGACCGTTGCTGTATTATAGAGACATTTAACCCATTGTACAAATTACAAAGGCAAACCATATCTTCGTAAAACTGCCCATAGGAAGGTATGACTAACAGTATCAAAAGCTTGTTTTTGATCCAGAGAGAGCACCAAACCATCTGCTCTAGACCAAAAACTATGCTCAAAGAGCTCCCTCAATAAAATGAGATATTCCGAAATATTTCTACCAGGCAAAGAACATGTTTGAACTGGGGATAAAATATGAGTTGCAATCAATAGGAGACAAGTATGAAGAATTTTAGCTAAGATCTTAAAATCCGTATTAAGTAGAGAAATTGGTCTCCAAATCTTTACATACCTTTTATCACCTTTTTGTTTAAAAAGATGAATCAGAATACCTCCAGTCATGCGTAAAGAGGGGGCACCAGAAGTAAGAATCACTGTAAAAACAGCAGCTAATTCCATCCAAATATGTGGACCAATGAATTTATACAATTCACTAGTCAAGCCATCACCACCAGGGGCTTTATTAATCTTCAAAGCCATGACAGCTTTTTCCACTTCAGAAGGCAAAATGTTAGCTATTAAAGGGTTTAATAGTTGATCTGTAAGCTGAATGATAGGAACCAAGTCAAGAAAAAATTCTGAAGTGTCAGAATTAATTGAAGGTGGAATATAAGTTTAAGATGTATAATATGAAACAATATTGAGCATCTGTCTAGTGTCTATACAAAAATTACCCAGAGTGTCAAATAAACCATCCATATTTCAGTTTATATTCCGAGCAGTGTACCCCTCATATGGGAAAACATAGCCCTTTTTTCCCTGCGTACAATATAATTGTTGGAATTGCAAATGTTGTTCCTGTAATAAATGAAATTGAACCATTTGTTGCTTATTAGTTTGGATTTGCACAGAAAAATCATGTTTCACAGTACAGGCTAAAGAGAGAAGTTTTTGAAGGTGTAACCTATTATTAAGATAAATCCTATACTCTTCATCCCGAATCAGCTTTCCATAGGATTTAAGAGAAGCCATTAAATCCCTCACCGTGTCTTCCCACCAATTACAAGGGTCTGTATACATCTCAAAAACAGATTTCCTAACTTGAATAAAATACATCAAGTCCTATTGGACAATCGTTTTGGCCAATAACAGAGAATTTAATTTCCAATAACCCGGCCCAAAGGAAAGTGCACAAGAATTTTCTAATAACAAAAAAAGAATTTTATGATCAGTAAATTCCACCAGGAGAGTTTGTGCCATTGCAATTTGTAATAGAGGGGAAACAAAAAAATAACCAATTCTTGTAGCAGAAGTAGATCTAAAAAAGGTGGGATCTGCTTTACCCACCGTCTCAAAATAGGCATCCCTCAAATTTGCATTCCAAATCATAGTAGATAAGTAGGTCATATCACAAAAAACTTTTGTGGTTACAGTCTGCCTTCCTCTGTCTCGTAACTTAAGACCACAATTGAAATCTCCCCCTAAAACAATATGGTGGGCAGAATTCAAAAAAGGCTGAATGGCTTGAAAAAGCTCAATATGTACCACCTTTGTTTGACCTGCATATATATTGATAAAACGGAACGGTATGTTAGATATCTTGACATCTAAGATTAAGGCACGACCAGGAATAAGGTCAATTAATTTAACCAAATGCAAATCTAAATTATGAAACAGGATAGCTAACCCAGAGCAGGTTTCTTCCCCTTAGGGACCAAAAAAAAGGTCCCGAATTCCAGAACTTAATGGCCTGTTTTAATTCAGAAATGACATGTAACCTGGTATCCTGTAAGCAAAAAATACCATCAGAGAAAGATCTTAAACAGGAAAATACAGCCTGTTTTTTCCGAATACTTTTAATACTATTCACATTAATGGAGTAAATAGATAAAGAAGGCATCAGAGTCATATAAGAAGGGGGAAAAACAACCTTGGGCAGAATTCAAATTCAAGGAGGCTTTTTAGAGGAAGCTCTGGTAGTCCGAATATGTTTAGTTTTCCCAGTGTGCTTCCCAGAGAGAGGAGGGACCACAGTAGAAGGGGGATCTTTTAATTGAGAACCTAAATCCAAAATGGATGAAATAACAGAGGACCTTCAGAGTCATTCCCTGAGAGGTCCTCTTCAATGGGCAAGGCCGCAAATCTATTTTTAACAGAAATATCAGATGTCTTAGGCATTTTAGCCACTGGCTGTACTCAGTGCTGCCTTCATCTAGAAGTCTTAGGTAGAGGTGGTAAGGGAGTTTGGGAAACCACCATAAAAGGCACAGGAGGGGGTAACTCAACCTCAGCAATAATAGGGTCAACTATGACAGGAATGGAAACCGCCAGCTGAGTAACCATGGGAGTAGCCTGTACATCATTATGCCCAGGGGGGGCATATCAGAAGGTTGCGAAGAACCCTCAATAATAGTAGAAATAGTTTCAGGTGGGTTCAAAGGCCTATCACCAGGCTAAGGGACTAAACACTGAGTCTGAGCCCATTGAGCTAAAGCAATAGATACTTGTTGTGCATCACAATCAGCTTGTTCACCTTGGGTATGAGCAGCTGAGGGACACGAGTGATAGGTATGACCTTTTTCTTCACATAAATTACACACCTGATCATTCCAACATGTAGCAGCACTGTGACCAAATTCATTGCAAGTAGTACATTTAAAGCGGTCACACATACTACTAAGGTGACCTGTGGTTCCACAACGGTAACAGGCCTTGGGCTAACCAGCGTAAAATAAAACCCCTCTATCCCTACCCAAGAAAAAACTGTTAGGTAAATGAATTAAACCTGAATCAGATGTGTTCAAAACAACCTGCACTTTCCAACCCCCATTCCAAATATGATCTTCATCAAAAATGGGCTCAGGATTACCCTGAACTGTACACCTCTGTTTAAGCCAGAATAAAAGATCTGTAACACACACCCCTTCATTATGAAAAAGAACTGTAATCATAGGAAGTGCAGGTTTGGTCAAAGGCACAACTTCAAAAGGAACCCATAATGCAGAGGTTTTTAAAAGCAAATATTGAGACCAAAATTTTTGTAGCCCACTACCTTGCTTTAAGCTTATATCAAACACAGGCTCCTGAAACATGTACAGTATTAATGCGCATATTTCAGGAGGAGAAAAAAACATAGAGCCCATTAACAAATTCCTACCTACATGTTTTCGATCAGGAAATACATCCAAGCTCCCCTTATAAAGAAGCCTAATAGCATTGTGTCGTTTTGCAGAAAAAACAGGGTCTCTAAACAAAGTTGAAAATGTTTTAGCAGGCTTAGATTGTCCAGGAGAGGGTTGTTCAGCAGGTGCTTCCGAAGGAGCAGACCCACACTGTTTCACGGCACCATCTTGAAAAAGAGGCAGAACCGGGTTCTGAGTAAGTTCTAAGCCTTCAGGTACCTGTAAAGGTGAAACAATATCCATCACAGATCCCCAATCTTTAGATGTATCAGAAACTATAGGGGAACAGTCATGAAAATTTTTTGTAGTCTTGCAAGGAGATACTGAAATGGGAGAGGGCCCCGAGACCCATACACCAGTTCTAGATTTCTCCCACCCGGCTGCTTGCAAAGCCGTATTTACCGACCACTCATTGGAGTCCGTTGGACCCTCCTGCAGCTGAACTGAGGGAACCTCGGTATTACATTGAGAAACAGTACTTGGAATTAACGGACTTGTTGACGTTCCAGCAGAATCTTGAAAAAGATTCCCTTTAAAAACAAATAAGGGTGTCTGCCAGGTACCTGAAGCTAAGGAGCAAGCATCTGCAGTAGCGTCCAGACTCGTTGATTGCTTCTTATCTAGAACATCTGATGTCTGCTGCCTAGGAATCTGCGAGGTAATCATCGTATCAGCAGCTAAAGCAGTGCTTTGCACAGTCCTCACCGCAAGTTGCTCACACACAGGGCGTAGATCCGCAGCCGCAATTGCAGCTCTCAATTCCATTTGGTGAGACTGAAAACGGGCTTCTTCATCACGCAGCTGCTGCTGCAAAGCAGGCAAATCATAGGCAGGCTCATTTTGTAAAGCTGAAAAGAGAGCAACTTCCTTGTCATCCAATGGTAAAGCATGTAAGCCAACCTTATTTCCAGAAGTAGTTGCAGGAGACTCAGACTCCATATCCATGCTAGGAGCGTCAAAGAAAACCTCTGAATCTAGAACATCAGACCGAGGAACAGCAGCCGGTCCCACTCCCAGTGAGACATCCATCTCCTTCTCCATCCTAATCCGAAATGACAAACTCACTGACCAGCGGTCCCCCTACTGGCCAAGAGTAGGGGAATGTCCCCGGTGTCCTGGCCAAATTTCCCTCATTCACTATAAATACCACAAACAGCTTAATCTGGTTCAAAGTCAGTTGGCATTCATCTGTATCCCCTTCCCCTGGGTCGTGCCTGAAAATAGGCAGGATTTGTCTAGTGCACTTACCCGGTCAACAAAAACGAGATACAGTAAATAAATAAATATTCTGCGCCAGAAGTGCAAAAACACATTTCAGGCAGGATGTGAAAAATGACAGCTGTACGGTTCATGAGAAGGTGTGGTAAAATGCCAATGCTGAGTATCTGGCATGAAAATAGTGTAAATGCGCTAACTTACGAGCGTGCACTGCACAGTTGCTATGCACGCCCGTAAAACAGTCATTTTTTGGATTTTTCCCACCAAACTTGCAACATTGGCTTTTTGAGAGCCCCTCTCATGAACAGTGGCACTGTCATTTCGTTACTCGGTCCCAAAAGGTGATTCCATGCAGTGACTGCGAAATCACCCTTCAGGACTGAATAATGCCATGACAGTGCAAGAATTCATGAGAAGGGTCTCAAAAACCCCATGTTGAAAATTTGGGGACAAAATTCACAAAAATGCCCGAGATAAGCATTAAAGTTGAAAAATCCCTATTCATTCCATTATATAGCTTATCGGCATTTCTTCAGTTCACAGTCGGCTGTGAAGAGTGCAGACATGTTCCGGGTCCACGAAGATCGTCGCGCGGACACGCAGGTAAGTATGGTGGGGGGGGGTGAGGTGAGGCAGGGTGCGAGGGTGGGTGCAGGTGGAGGAAGGGGGCATCGAGACTACGAGGGACCATTTTCATTTTACAGGGAAAAATGAAAAACCCATTATGGAGCCAGTTTTTTTTTTTGTAGATTTGGCACGCTGGGTGGGCTCCCAGCATGCCACCTAACTGTTTGGGGTGTCTGTAGCCAACGGGGACTGGGCACCCTCCAGCACACAACATGAGGGGAGGAGGAGGAAGTAATGCCGATGGGGACTGGGCACCCCCTGCTGCACACAAACGAAGCTGGGGGCGAGATAAGGGGATTGAGCACACCCCCTCGGCATTCAACAACTGGGGGAGTTTATGCTGATGGGAAGTGGGCTTCCCCGTCAGCACACAAAGAAAGCAGGGAGTTAACCGACAGGGGATTGGGCACCCCCAAATTCAGCAGTAGTTAGGCGGCCACTCAACCACTCGCCGACCATGCACATAATGACGGCGAGCACAGCAAGAAAAGGACCGGTGCGTATGATGAGCTTTGCTCAGATTGCAGCAGATCTTTTCTTACATGTGCTTGCCACATTACAAATGCATAGTGTGGTGGCGGGATGCAGGCTGATTGTGGAATGTGAGACGCACCTACTGGTGCATGCCTGCATTTACCCAACAGTGACCCCGCCGCGAAAGCTGCACTGTTCCACCATGTTGACTGCGCAAGCGCGCCAACATAAAAAGAGACAGATGGGAAAGAAGCAAATTTGGCAAGGTTGGAGGAATGGTCAGAAGTATGGCAGCTTGGATTCAGTGCAAAGAAGTGCAAAATAAAGCACCTGGGAAACAAAATCCAAGGGGAAGATTACACAATGTGGGGGTAGTAGTAACAACAACAGAAATGGAAAGTGACCTGGGGGTAATCATATCAGATGACCTTAAAGATGGCAAGCAATGTAAGAAGGCAGTAGGGAGGGCTGGAGGATACTGGGATGTATAGGAAGAGGCATCACCAGCAGAAAACAGGAAGTTGTTATCCCTCTGTACAGACAGTTGGTGACACCTCATCTGGAATACTGCATCCAGTTCTGGAGACCCCATCTCAGCAAGGACATAGACAGAATGAAGGCAATCCAGAGGAGGGCAACTAAAATGATGCAGGGTCTGCAAGAGAAGCTATATGAAGAGAAACTAAAGGAGCTTAATATGTATACCCTTGAGGAAAGGAGGGAGAGGGTGGACATGTTAGAAACTTTTAAGTACCTCAATGGAATCAACAAAGTCCAAGAGGGTAGCATCTTTCAGAAAAAGAGGTGCAAGGGCAAGGGGACACAATTTGAAGATGGGGGGACAGCTCAAGGGCAATGTGAGGAAGTATTTTTTCACAGAGAGGGTGGTGTACGCATGGAACAGCCTTCCTGAGGCAGTTGTGGGGTCTAAAACTGTGGGAGAATCCAAAAATGCATGGACATACATAAGACAATTCTTGTGCTGGTTAGGAAGAAATAGGCTGTTGTTTAACTAGGATCTGCAGCTCATCCTGTAGGTAGGGAAATGGGCAGACTAGGTGGGTCAAGTGGTCCTTATCTGCTGTCAAAGTCTATGTTTCTATGTTTCTATGTTAACTGGAGGATGAAAAGAGGGATGGTGACAAATGATTATGGGGGTGTGGGCTAAACTAAAAGAAGGACAACAGCAGTACCCACATACACGTAGTGCTCAATATCAAACCTTCCAGATCCCCAGATGTCAGACCACAATGGATCAGAGGTCATTCACCCACAAGGCTCCTCAGCGGTACAATACCCTTAACAAAGAAACACTTACAACTACAATGCTTGGACCCTTTAAAAGGCAACTTCGACTATACCTAGCCTCAACCACTCAATGTGATTGCATCTCCTAAAAGAACTGCATCTGCCTTCACTCCAGTCGAAGCTGACCCATTACCTTCCTTAGCAATTCACCCTATTGGCACCTGCTTTCCCTACTTTCACCCCTAACCTCCCTCTTCCACTCCCCTGCCTCACCCACCCCCTCCCATCTTTAAGGCACTTTGCAGATATCGGGCCCTCCAACCCCTATCTACCTTGCACTTTTGCTACCCACCCCTATCCTCTGACAATGGCCCTTCAGCCTGCCTACTCCTTCCTGACCCCCACCTACCCTATACTCACTAACTGTCTAATAAGATATACTGTTTACCCTGAATCTTGTCAGAATCTGGCTTACAATGTCCCTCTCCATTAATGTCTGTATATTTATAGCCTAGTCTTCTCTGTGTTTTAAGATTGTAAATCATTGTTGACCTTTGTATGTATGCTGCACTACATGCTTTGACGTGGAACCTTTGTAAATGAGCAGTTCTTGCTCAAGGGTATTTGTAATCCTAGAGCTTAATAAATAAAATAAAACAGAAAAAACATTAAAAAAATAAAAAGATTAAAGAAGGCTAGTGTGGGGAGAAAGATGGTTGAGGGGTCTCACAGTCTGTGCTTCTGCTGTTGAAACCTGGGCAAAAAAAAAAGAAACAAAGAGCAGTCTGCACCATGCTACAAAGCAGAAGTCCCCTGGCTTGCATGTCGTAAGGCTACCAGACTAGCTGGCCTCTGCCCACCCTAGTCAAAAAATCACATTTGAAAAAAACATTCTTGTGTCTTTTCACAGTCATCATGCTTTTTTTTTTTTTTTTGTTTTTGTTTTTTATTATTTTGTCTTGACTTGACCTAACACTCCTGCAAATCAGAATCCCCTTGGCTAGTGTGCCATACGTCTATTGGGCTAGCTGGCCAGTGGCCACTTAAGGGAAAAAAATCCCATTTGAAAACTATTCTTGTTTTTCTTTTCCAAATTCAGGCTCTTAGCATGCCATAATGCTACTGGGGTAGCTGGCCAGTTTAGTCAAATAATTGCATTTGAAAAATATTTTTGTGTGTTTTCTGTATCATCCTGCTGTGTAAAAAATATTTTGTTCTCAATCTGTCCATCCTGAGCTAAGTCATTGCCTTGTAAAGTCACCATTTAGAATGAAACATGGGCGCTAGTGGGCCTAAGAAGGATGATGGTGGGCTGCAAGACAGTTTGCCAATAAAATGCAGGGAAAGCAGCAGGATGAAAAATCATCCTCTGTAAGAATCATTATCAGTCACATTACTAGTGCCACTGCTGAACTGTGTTTGAAAGGGAAAAAAACAAATAAGCACACCACCTTTCCCTGCAAGTGATCCACTCCCTGGCATATCAAGCAAGAAAAGCGAGGCTCAAGTTCTGTGCTTTGTCACAGTAGTAAGGAACAAGGTGATAGAGGAACTGTTATTAGAGAAAGAAGAAAGGATGTTAGGGGCGTCACCCACAAAGGCATTAAGAGGATAACTATATATTCTGTCAGTGTTCTACTATCCAACTCATCTCATAACTCATACTCCAACACAAACAATACCAGCAGGGCTGTTATGTTTTTTTTTTCATTTCTAGTTGTGGTGGCTTAATAATTTGGTTAAGCTAGTGACTGTTCTTGGGGGGGGGGGAGCTCCTTTTTACTTGTCTAGTGGTTTTATTACGGTTTGCACTACTGCCACACTTTCTTTTGGCCTTTGAAAAGAATATACACAAGGAACATATACATAAAACCAGAACAAATGAATTGTCTTTGCCTACGGTACCTATAATTGTGTAGAAATAATGGAGAATAAGCCAAAAGTATATTATCCACTACTTCCAGCTCATCAGAGATCCAATGCCCAGTGGATTGTTGGGCTTTAGTGCTCAGCTGCTCAGTCACTTTCCCCTAGCCACTACTTAAACCGGCTGGAGCCACACCTCAGTACTTTAGCTTATTTCAACCCCCCGACTCTGGCATTCTACTGAGTCTCCTAGGTTCTTTACCCAGTAACTCCTGTTTTCTTTAGCTGTAGGTCTTCGCCTAAGATACCTCTAACTCAGGATTTCTCTAATGGTGAGGCTAGCCTCCCTGGGGAGGCCACAACCTATTCCACGGGAGGCTAAAGCAAGCTAGAACAAGCATTTGTCAATGCCGAATGTTTGCTTGCTGGCATTGGCATTGGTAGTGTAGAAGATACAGAGCTGCATAATAGGAATGGCAGCGAAGTATTGAACAGAAGCCAACCCCACCACCACCCTGCAGAGAGTGACAGGCATTGGGGTGTGCCTTTGGGTCATCAGGCATAACGACCATGCCATTTCACCACACCCTACCCTGCAGACACTGACAAATGTCACAGTGTGTCTTGGGGTCTTTGGCCCTTATGCGCACCCCATTCCATCAGGAAATATGGTGAGATGGGTGCGGTATAGGAGAATGGGGTGACGTTTGAGGCCGAAGAGTCCGAGGCACACCTTAATGCCTCTCACTGGCTGCAGGGTGTGGGTGGGGGTGGAATGGCGTGAGCATTACAGGTAAGAATCCCAAGTCACACCCCTGATGCCTGTCATTCTCTACAGGGTGGGGTGTTATGGGCGGAAACCCTAACGCCTCAGGCATTCATTGGTATTTTCACTCCAAATTTTCAACATGGTTTTTTGTGACCCCCCACCTCATAAACAGTGGCAATAGCAGTTTGTTAGCCGAAAACTGCTTTTGCACAGCGACTACGGCATTTGGCACCACAGGTGCAGAAACACATTCCAAACAGGATGTGAAAAATGACAGCGTACTGTTCATGGGGAGGTGTAAAAAATGGCAATGTTGAAAATCTGTTGTGAAAATATTAAAAAAACTTGTGAAGTCACGAGCTTGCATAGAAACTGTGCAACGCACACCCGTATTGTAACTAGTTTGGGGATTTTTTTACAGCAGATTGTTAACACAGGCATTTTGGGACATCCGATCATGAACAGTGTCATTGTGATTTTCTTTATCTGTCCCAAACAATGATTTCCCACAGCGACCATGCATTTCTGCGCTGAAAGTGTGAAAACACATTTCGGCCATGTTGTGGAAAATTACATCTGTACTGTTCATAAGGAGGTGGGGAAAAACGCCACTGGTGAAAATCTGGACTGAAAATATTACAAATTCATGAACTTACGAGGCTGCATGGAAACTGCGCAATGCTCACTCATAACACAGTCATTTTATGGAGTTTTGTCACCAAATTTTCAACATAGCCATTTTAAGACCTCTGCTCATGACCAGTGTCACTGTGATATTCTTAATCTGTCCCAAACATTGTTTTCTCACACCGACTGTACCATTGTGTGCTACATGTGCGGAAATACATTTTGGGCAAGATGTGAAAAATGGCAGCTGTATTGCTCATAAGGAAGTGTGGTAAAATGGCACTGTTCAAAATCTGGTGTGCAAATATTACAAATTCACAAACTTGCCAGCGTGCATAGGAACTGCGCAACGTGCGCTCCTAAAACTTGGTAACTTGGTATATATACACAAAGTAGGCCTAGGCCCATCTAATTGTCTCCCACTCCTAGTGGGCTTATCTATTGATATATCTTTTACTATTTAAGGACAAGAATTTATCTAACTCATTTTTAAACGAGTCAAATGATGTTGCTTCTACTACTTTTATTGGTAAGTTATTCCATATTGAGGGAGTCCGTATATTATAAAAGTTCAAATGCCTATTAGTTCTTGCTCTACTTATAAAAATGTGTTTATGTGATCTTAAATTTAGAGTTTTATAATTCCTTGTTATATTACATTGTGACATTAATATTTTATCTTCCAAAATACGGTTTAAGAATAGTAAGTCTCCCCTAATTCGTCTTATTTCCAAGGAATACAGATTGAGTTCTGATAATCTGTCTGCTTATTCCATATTCTGTAAACCTTTTATTGATTTTGTCAAACGTCTTTGGACTTTTTCCACCCTAAGTTTGTCCTTCTTTAAATATGGACTCCATATAGGAGATCCATAGTCAAGACATGGGAGTATGTATGTCCTGTACAGTTTCAGAATACACTCTCTATTCCTAGATATAAATGCTTTTTTAATAGAATAGATAATACTATTACATTTTCCTATTGTTTTAAGAATATGTGTATCTGAGGATAGTCCAGAATTTATCCAAATATCCAAATCCTTCTCACTGTTACTGTTTTTTATTATCTTATTATTTAGAACACATGAGTATTTAGGATTATTTTTTCCAAAATGGATTACTGCACATTTGTTTTCATTGAATTTCATACCGTTTTGTTTGGTAACAACATTTTTGGGGAATTTTTTCACCAAATTTTCAACATAGCCATTTTAACACCTCTGCTCATGACCAGTGTCACTGTGATTTTCTTAAAGTGTCCCATACATTGATTTCGCACACTGACTGCGCCATTGTGCACTACATGGGCGGAAACATGTTGTGGGCAAGATGTGAAAAATAACAGCTGTACTGCTCATAAGGAGGTATGGTAAAATGGCAATGTTGAAAATCTGGAGTGAAAATATTGAAAATTGTGAATTTACAAGCGCAAGTAGGAACCGCGCAACGCACGCCATAAAACAGTCATTTTTAAAATTTTTCCACCAAATTCTTCAACATAGCCATTTTAAGACCTCTGCTCATGAACAGTGTCACTGTGATTTTCTTAATGTGTCCTGTACATTGATTTCAGATCTCGACTGCGCCCATTGTGCGCTACATGGTGGAAACACATTTTGGGCAAGATATGAAAATGACAGCTGTACTGCTCATAAGGAGGTATGGTAAAATGGCAATGTTGAAAATCTGGAGTGAAAATATTGAAAATTTGTGAATTTACGAGCGTGCGTAGGAACTGCTCAACGCACGCTCATAAAACAGTCATTTTTAGGAATTTTTCCACCAAATTTTCAAAATAGGCTTTTTGAGAGCCCACCTTATGAACACTGGCAGTGTCAGTTCATTAATCGGCCCCAAAAGGTGATGTCGCACAGTGACTGTGAATTCACCCTTTGGGCCCAATTAACGCCATGACAATGACAGCATTCATGAGAAGGGGTCCCAAAAACTTCATGTTGAAAATGTGGTGCAAAAATTCCAAAAAATGCCCGAGATATGCAGCAAAGTTGAAAATTCCCTATCTATTACATTATACAGCTTACCGGCATTTCCTCAGTTTGTGGTCATCTTTGAAGAGTGCAGACGTGTTCCCAGTCCACCGAAGAGCGTCACGCCAGACTCCGGAGGTAAGTATGAGGTGAGGGGGTGTGGAGTCAGGGTGAGCAGTGGGTGGGCGGGTGGGCTGGGAGAACGCCGAGGACGTTTTTTTTACAGGTTTTTTTTAAGGGAAGACGACGGGACGTTGGCTACACTGGGGTGGGTTCCCAGCATGGCAGCTAGAAGACTGTTTGGGGGGCTGGAGCTGATGGGGGATTAGGCACCCCCGTTGGCCATATGGACTTGTGCCATGTTGGGGTGGGCTCCCAACGAGGCAGCTGTAAGGCTGCTTGGGGGGGCTGGAGCCGACGGGGGATTGGGCACCCCTGTCGGCCATACGGACGTGTGCCCCGCTGGGCTGGGCTCCCAGCGTGGCACCTGAAAAGCTTTTTTGGGGGAGGGTGGTGTGGAGCCGACAGGGCATTGGGCACCTCCGTCGGCTATACAGTATGTGCGTGGGGTGGGGAGCGCATGAGCATGCAATATGCGTGCGTGCGTGTTGAGGGGGGAGCTCTGCTCACTGAAGCAGAGCTCTCCCTTTCAACTGTATGCCACTGCATTTTCAACTGCTGTCATAGACAGCTGGAGCAGTGATTGGAGCACTGCGACCATGCCTACAAATACACTGACTGAATTGGAAGAGGCTGACACACCTCTGGAAAACTCGGATGATGGCACTATGTTTCTTGCACATGCATGCAAGCAAACATAAAAAGTACTACATTTAAATTTTGAGTTTTAGAAATGTTGTATGAAGAGATGAGGTAAACTGAAAGAGGATAATAGTAGATGAATGTATGTATTTATTTACAAATCAGTGACCAGGAAAGGTACACTGTGCCAAGGTTCATTTCAGGCATTCCCGGGGAAGGAAAGTGAGTAAATACAGTTCAAAAGGTAACTGCAAAACAGTCAAGCAATACAAAATGAACAATAGTGCAAATAAATAGGAACAATTAACAAATAATAAGGGGTAACAATCGACCAATTAGACTGGTGGCAGAACAGCCCAAACATAAGGGTTAAGCAGAGATGTACTAGGAGCAAGAGCTGCAGGGAGTAAAAGGATTCCTGAGAGTTACTTAAGCAGCGTAAGAGAAGGAGAGGCAGAGGTGAGTAGGAAGGTTAATTCAGACAGAGGGGAAACAGACAGAGGAAGCAGTCTGACCCTTGAAGGTATTCCAACAAAGGGTAATGATGGTTCGAGAGTCAAAATAGCAGAGTAAGTAGGCCAGCCTGGAAGGGGGTTACAATGGGAGGGATTGCAATAAGCTAAATAAAATGAGAGCTAGCTACTCAAAGGTGTTTCACTTTATTTCTCATATACTGCACAAAGTATGCTGTTTTTCTATGAGGAGGCCCAAGATTATTTCAGTATTTGGAGGAGGCTCAGGATCTTTTCCATGGTATGGAGGAGGCTCACTATGACAAAGTCTGAGAACTACTGCAGTAACTAGATAAAAATGATTGAGAATAAGCAAAATGCATGTTACATAAGCACTGAACTAAGCTAGCAATTCAAAGATCAGATGCCCAGTGAACCAAGCTGATTCAAGGCCAACAGGGCAGATCATATGAGGAATAGCTGGAGGCCCTTAACACGTACTGAGCATGATGGAGGCTAGAAGGGTGATGGGGGACATAATAGAAAAGTACATGTTGCTGAGAGGGATAAACAATGGGTTCAAAAGTGGATGGGGTCTGCACAGTGGACTGGTAATAAAAAAGGAGGCATTAGGGAGGTAGTAGATATTGTTTGTGGCTGGGGTGGCTTGAGATATGAATTTGGAATAAATACCTCTCTAAGACTATAGGGGATAGGAAGCATAATATTTTGAGTAGACTGGGTGGACCCCAAATGCTTGTTTTTCAGAGCATTCATAGAGCAGAGCAAGTTGCACCAAACCCCAGCCTGTGACGATTCCAGGCATGCCAGGGACCCTACACTGGATTCTCAAACAACAGGGGTCCCTGTGCCAAAGTCATCAAATTTGCCACAGGCAGAGTGCTGCACCACAGGAGTAGGACATGGGAGGGGTCTGACAGAGGGTGCTGTCATGCCATCCCCAGCATAGAATCTGCACTACCGGAACAGTGGAGGGGGGCACCCTGCAACCAGCAGGGGACACTGATCAGGGACATGTGGGAGTTCCATAAGGGGTGCTGTGAGCATGGACAGCAGTGTCAAGGCAAATGGTGGCACTTGGAAAGTCTGCCCATATCAGGCTCACAAACCAGCAGATGGGGTACTGCATAGTCAGGCTTACTGTAACCCTGATGATGTGGTACCTCATCAGCAGATCTTGGAGCCTGATACAGGCACACCTGTTCGGTGCCACTGTTTGCTCTGGCACTGCAGTTCATGAACACAGTGCCCCTTAGGGCACTCCCAGAGGTCCCTGGTCAGTGTTCCCCACCAGTTGCAGGGTGCTTCCCCAGGTCCAACATTTGCCGAAAGGGCTGTTAGACCAACACTTGGCTGATCTAAGCACAGCCATGAGTTGCAGCCATGGCAGGGTTTTCAAACTCCCAATTTATGGGATGCTGCAGCCCCACCATGGTGTAGCTCCCTTTACCATGGTGCACTTGTGCTGCCATCAAAAGGATGGCACAAGCCTAGTTGGTGCAGGCGGCCACTCCAAGTGGTGCAAGTCTCTTCAAGAATTGGTACTGGTGCAAGATCTGGCACAAGAGTCCTTTGCACCATTTCTTCTTTCCATAAGTCCCCTTGTGCCAGTCCTGACATTTCAAAATCTAGTCCATGATTTTTTTCTGCCGTCAACTTCTATGTTTCTACTTTTCCATGTTTCCATTATGAATTTGCAAAAAACATGCAGTCTAGTGAGTTGTAATTTATATAGATGCAGTTTTAACCCTAATACGACAGTATTTCCTTTGCCCCATATTTATGCTGGTATTTTTTATTTAAATTTTTATACATTTTTCTTTAAAACCAATATCAAATGTCAAATCTGGCCAGAGTGCAGACATGTATGCAGTTTTAAGCACCTAATTGTGTAACAGCGCTTAAAATTTGTAACATAAGATTGTGAGCGCTACTCCCTAAGGAAGCACCATAGAGTGAAGCTGGTAGGATTTTATCCAGTCATTTTTTATGTTCCCAGTTTGCCTTTAGGGTGATGCATTTATTACGCATTGTGCACATTCAGTAAATGTTTCATACTTAAGAAGTATAGGAGAACAAATGTGTTAGCCCATTTTGCCCTGTTGTTGTTTAGTAATACGTCAGTAACCTTCCTCCGTTACAGTAATTGTCCAATTTGTTTTTGCTAATTATGATATAGATAGGTAGGCTGTTCAGGGATTGATGATTCTTTGAGAGAAAAAAATATTTCCTTGTATGTGTGTTAAAACTATTTCTTAGTGACTTTAATGGGTGACCTGTAGTATTTATGGATGTTTGGTTGAATTCAAAATTCATTTTGTATATTATATGTGGATCATTCATGATTTCAAACAACATAATTAGGTCACCCAATCCTTTGTAGTTTTTATTTATTTATGTTTTTGGTAAGCGGGTAGGTGCACTGATCCAGAAGACCATTTTCAGTCACGCCCTGGGCCACAATGTGGTGGCATGAGACATAGCAGTATACACAGTATACACATATGGTTACACTTTACAGACATTTAAAATTAAACTGCACAACACCGAGATGGGTGTTGAGACATCTGTTGATTACCTGTGGTATACAATCATGGTAAATTAAGGTACCGTGAGACATACAAGCAGCAGTACAAAGGTAGCTTCAAGGATGGATAACTAGCATTAGTCTAAGGTGCCAAGCAAGATGATCTGAAAGAGAGGGTTGAAATGGGGCATTCTGGTGGGCACCATATAGATTTGGGCTCTACAGAGGGAGGAGCAGGACTGGGGAGAAATGGAGGGTGTGTGTGCTGACCTAGTTCATGGCAGAAGATTATGGTGGCTTTTGGGTGTCTGCTTTACTCGGTGAGTATTTGCAGGAGAATGCTTCCAGTAGCCAGGCCTTCAGATTAGATTTGAAAGACTCGTGGAATGATGATGTACCAACAGGTGCCAGAAAACTGTTCCTGAGGGAGGGGGCAGAGACAGAGAAAGCATTACTGCCCATGACTGTGGAGACACGTGGAACCTCAAGGGTTACAAAGGAGGATAACCTAGTAGGTCTGGTTGTTGTTTTATGTACAAGAAGGGGAGCATGGGGGATAGTTTATAATTTCTGAGGCAGCTGTCTATCAGACAGCCTGTGGTATAGTCAAAGTGTGCCTGGAGGGGGAGACACCAAAGTGGTTGGTAGAGTGAGCAGTGATGGGTTAATGAAGGGGCTTTGAGAATGAAGCAACCAATGGAATTATAAGTCATGGTGAAACGGGAAAGTTCCTTTTTGGACAGGTATGAGTAGATGGGGGAGCAATAATCCTGAAGGGGGAGAAGATTGCCTTGTGCAATGGTAAGGCGGGCTTCAGGAGATAGCACCTAGCTTCTGATAGATCTTAGTTATGGTCTGTGTTGTGTGATCACAGAAGGTGAGTGATGGGTCGAGGGTGACACTGAGATATTTGAAAGAGGTGACCTGCTCTAGTGGGGGTCCTACAGGGGGACATACTGTGAGTGTGGAATTTGTTTTGGCCGCTTTATTTAGAAAAGGTTTGGATCCAAAAAGCATGGCTTTGGTCTTTTTCCCATTAATGAGGAGCTTTCTGGATGTGAGACAGCCCTCAGCTACCGCAAAACTGCTAGTGAGTGTGGAGGAGATGGACTCTAGGGACTTATGGCTGTGGTAAAGGACTAGGTCATCCGTGTAGAGAAGTGCATTGCAGTTTAGGCAATCCCCTGCTAGATTATTGATAAACAGCATTAATTTTAGCTCAATCAACCTATTACTATATGGCATGTCTTTTAGATCTGCTATTGTTTTTGATTGCTTTTCTATGTACTTTTTCCAAATTTTCAGTATTCTTGTTTTATGTGGGCACCAAAATTGAGATACGTTATGTAAGTCAGTGCGAACATATGCTCTATATAGTGGGAATATCACCTCTATGCTTTGAGATTTTATGTTTCTTTTGATTGTCCACAATACTCTGTTAGATTTTTCAATAAATTCAATTATATGTTTTCTGTGTTCTAGATTACTTGTAATTTTTCTCAATAGATTCAATTATATGTTTCTATGTTCTAGATTACTTGTTACTTGTACCCCAAAATCTTTCTATGTCGTTGTTTTTTCTATGGTATTACTACATATTGTATATTGCTGATTTATATTTTTTTCCAAGGTGCATTACTTTGCATTTGTTGATGTTAAATTTCATTTCCAATTTTTATGTTGCTTGCACGCATGTGCAAGAAACATAGTGCCATCATCGGAGATTTCGGAGGTGTGTCACCTCCTCCTCCAATTCAGTCAGTGAGCTGACAAGTTGACCCTAAGCCAATGCATTTTGGAGCTGTCTGCGACCAAGCTCCAAAATGCAGTGGCAACGCTCGAAGAAAGTGTGAGCCACGCTCAGTGAGCAGTGATAAGAAGCGCAGCTCCCCCCACACAGGTGTATGCCCCTCAAGACGCACTGTACAGCCGACAGGGTGCCCAATCCCATCGGCTGAGCTGCGCCCCACCCCCCATAGTAGGTGCCATGCTGGGAGCCCACCCCAGCGTGGCAAGCAGTCCTGGCCGATGGGGTGCCCAATCCCCATCAGCTGAATGCCCCTCGTCCTTGTGCCACGCTGGGAGCCCACCCTAAGCGTGGCAAACGTCCACCACGCTTTTTTAAACCTGTAAACAAAAGCGTCCAGCGTGCGCTCCCGACCCACCCCCACAACCCGCACCCACCCACTGCGCAGCCCAGCCTCCCCACACCCCCTTCACCCCATACTTACCTCCAGAGCTCGGCACGACGATTCGTGGACCGGAACACGCTCTGCACTCTTCAAAGCCGACCGCAAACTGAGGAAATGCCGTAAGCTGTATAATGGGCGAGATAGGGGGTTTCAACTTTGTTGCATATCTCAGGCATTTTTGGTCTTGCACAAATTTCAACATGGTTTAAGTGACTCTTCCATGATCGATGTCACTGTCATGAGCATTATTCCAGGCCCGGCAAGTGATTTTGCGAGTGACTGCGCAGTGGCTGCAAAATCACCTTCTGGCCTGAATACCACCATGACAGTGACATAATTCATGAGAAGGGGTCCCAAAATCCCCATGTTGAAAATTTGGTGCTAAAATACCAAAAAATGACTGTTTTACGAGCGTGCATTGCACAGTTCCTACGCAGGCTCATAAGTTTGCGACATTTCAATATTTTCACTCCAGATTTTCAACATTGCCATTTTACCACATCTTCTTATGAGTAGTACAGCTGTCATTTTTCACATCTCACCCAAAATGTGTTTCCACCCATGTAGCGCAGAATGGCGCAGTCGGTGTGCGAAATCAATGTATGGGACAAATTAAGAAAATCACAGTGACACTATTCATGAGCAGAGGTCTTAAAATGGCTATGTTGAAAATTTGGTGAAAAAAATTAAAAATGACTGTTTTTGCGTCGTGGTTGCGCGTTCCTCACAGACGCTCGTAAGATGTAAATTTTCAATATTTTCACTCCAGATTTCCAACATTGCCATTTTGCCACACCTTCTTATAAATAGTACAGCTGTCATTTTTCACATCTCACCCAAAACGTGTTTCCGCCCATGTAGCGCACAATGGCACAGTCGGTGTACGAAATCAATGTACGGGACAAATTAAGAACACTAAGATCACAGTGACACTGTTCGTGAGCAGAGGTCTTAAAATGGCTATGTTGAAAATTTGGTGAAAAAATTCCCTTCAGATGTATAGCAATATTACTAATGAAGACATTGAACGAACTGGCCCCAGGACCGATCCCTGCAGCACCCCACTGGTCGCCCCCTCTCCCTAGACTGCATACCGTTTACCACCACTCTCTGCCTCCTGTCTGTTAGCCAGTTTCTATCCCAGTTTACCTCCCTTTCCCCCATGTCCAGCCTACCCAGCTAGTTTATCAGCCTCCTATATGGGATGGTGTCAAAGGCTTTGCTGAAATCAAGGTAAGTGTTGTCCGCTGCCCCACCCTGCTTCACTTCCTTTGTCACCCAGTCAAATAAATCAACCAGATTTATCTGACATGATGTCCCCACTGTGAATCCATGTTGTCTATGGTCCTGGGTTCTGATGGCATCTAGATGCCCCACTATCCTTTCTTTAAGCAATGTCTCCATGATCTTCCCCACTACTGAGGTGGGGCTGAATGGCTCATTGTTCCTCCTCCTCCTTGCTGCCAGACTTGTGTAGAGGGACCACATGTGCCCTCCCCAATTCACTCATGTTGAATGACTCAGTGAGCATGGCTGCCTGAGGTACTGCTGTTATCTCCTTCGCAGTTCTGTTAATATCATTGGGCGATGCCATCTGTTTCGATCACTTTGTTCTACCTCACAATTCTAGTGAGCTCCTGCAGGACTCTTTTGTCCACCTCTTCACCCCCTTGGCAACTGCTGTACTGCTGTGGCCCTTGCCCTTCCCACTCTTCTGTGAATACTGAGCGGAAAGACACAGTGGATGTCTTGGGAGGAAGGCATGAAACTGTCACTTCCAAATACCTAAACAGCACATACAAGCAGGCAACATTCAGCATTGACAAATGCTTGTTTAGAGCCTGTTATAATGATGTCCAAGTTCCTGTATTTACATAGAAACATAGACTTTAACGGCAGATAAGGACCACTTGGCCCACCTAGTCTGCCCATTTCCCTACCTACAGGATAAGCAGCAGATCCTAGTTAACCAACAGCCTATTTCTTTCTACCCCCCACAAGAATTTCTCTTTACTCAACTGTTGCACATGGTACATCAATTTTAGTACCATCTGCGTATCTGATGCCCAACTAGATATGTTATTTGTTAGATCTGATATAAAGATACTGAAAATTACTGGTCCTAGGACTGATCCTTTGGGGACTCCACTGGTAACATTGCTGATACTTGATTAATATCGGTTTTGTACTACTTATTGTTGCAATTTGTTAACCAGTTTAAAGTCCAGTTTACTGTGTAGTTTGTAATATCTAATTTCTGCATTTTTTCAATGACTGCACAGTGGGGACCAAATAAAGGCCTTACTAAAATCTAAGAAAATAAATTTGAAGTGTATGTTTTTGTTATTGTACTGATCTGATAAAACAGAGTATATTTATGGTACATAATTGTCCTTTTGAGAAGCCATATTAATTTATATCCAAATCTAGTATACCACAAATTCATCCTTGGATCTGGCCCATGAGTACTTACAGAAAGACTTCGACACCCTCCAATACAAGCTTCTCACTCATAAGCTCCTCCTCAATGCCAAAAAGACTAAAGCAATGATTCTCTCACCAAAGTCTACTTCCGGATGTCCACATATCACACAGATCTGAACACTCTTAGATGAACCCCTTGAAGTAGTCGATACCTTTAAATATCTAGGGTTCTGGCTGGATAACAAGCTCAACTTTCTGTGCCACTTAAATGAAACCTCGAAAAACTAAGATAGCGCATTAGTTTTATTCTATCGCATTAAACACCTACTCGCTAAAAAGCCAGAATGAGGTTAGTACAAACTACATTCCTACCTATACTGACTACGATGACTTCTTTGCAGTCATTGCCTATCAACGATGCTAACAAACTGGACACCCTTTACCACCGGGCTTTAAGATTTATCTTAAATCTACCCCGTAGTACTCATCACTGTCATCTATACCAAGTTTTGGGATGGACCTCACTCTCAAATAGAAGAAAAAGGAATGCTCTCCTTTGTGTTTTTAGAGCATTATCTGATAACCTCCCTGCATACATCTCAAACATCTTCAAATGGGCTAAAGGTTCCTATGGCCTGAGACTCTTCTCCTTAATCTGCTTCCAGATTCCTAGAGTGAAAACTACCCTTGGCTCAGCAGCAATCAACTTCTCACTTCCATCACTCTGGAACACTATGCAAGACTTCATTAAAATTATCCTCACTTCCAGCATTTTCATATTCAAAGCTCTATTAAGGATTATCTGAAGGAACCTTGCAACTGTTTCAGATGCCGATGACCCCTAAGCCCCGGTGCCACTCTCAAATCTTACTTAAGTATTTCATCCACCCACATTCAATAACAGAAACCTAGGACTTATGTTTGTGTCTTTAATCCAAGATGGCCCTGCTTATTTCTCTACTTTTTACATATTCTGGTCTCCCATTTGGCTGCTTACTCTTTCACCCCAATTTCTACCCTATTCCTTAATACCTCCTTATTTTTTATCATTTAGGTCTGAGCTCTTACATAGCAGAGACCATATGGGATTGTTATCTCTTCTCATGTCAGTAAAGCTTATCATTATGTACATATGCATGTTAATTATGTTGACCGGTATATTTGGTGAAAAAATTCCTAACAATGACTGTTTTACAGGCATGCATTGCGCAGTTCCTACGCACGCTCGTAAGTTCGCGAATTTTCAATATTTTCACTCCAGATTTTCAACATTGCCATTTTACCACATTCTTCTTATGAGTAGCACAGCTGTCATTTTTCACATCTCACCTAAATGTGTTTCCGCCATGTAGCGTAGAATGGCGAGTCGGTAAAAGTAAATCAATCTATGGACAAATTAAGAAAATCACAGTGACATCTATTCATGAGCAGAGGTCTTAAATGGCTATGTTGAACATTTGGTGAAAAATTTCTAAAATGACTGTTTTACGAGCGGCGCTATGAGTTCCCACGCACTGTAAGGTCACGAATTTTCAATATTTTCACTCCAGATTTCCAAATTGCCATTCTTCTCACATTTTCATGAGTAGTACAGCTGCTATTTTTCACATCTCACCCAAAACATGTTTCTGCCCATGTAGCACACAATGGCGTGTCGTTGTAGCGTAGATCAATGTATGGGACAAATTAAGAAAATCACAGTGACACTGTTCATGAGCTCAGGTGTTAAAATGGCTATGTTGAAAATTTGGTGAATAAAATTCAAAATGACTGTTTTGATCAGCCGCAGCATGTCTTTATGTAAGCTCAGAAGTTCGCGAATTTTCAATATTTGCACCCAGATTTCCAAATATCGCCATTTTGCCAATACCTTCTTATAAATAATTTAGCTGTCATTTTTCACATCTCACCCAAAATGTGTTTCATCCATGTAGCACACAATGCAGTAGTCGGTGCTAAATCAATACAGGATAAATTAAGAAAATCACAGTGACAGTGTTCATGAGCAAATGTCTTTAAAATGACTATGTTGAAAATTTGGTGAAAAAATTCCAAAAATGACTGTTTTACTTAGCCGCGGCGTTGTACAGTTCCTACGCATCAGAAGTTCGCGAATTTTCAATATTTTCACCCCAGATTTTCAACATTGCCATTTTACCACACCTTCTTATGGAGTAGTACAGCTGTTGGCCTTTTCATGATCTCACCCAAAACGTGTTTCCGCCCCTATGTGAGCGATAAATGGCACAGTCGGTGTGTGAAATCAATGTACGACAAATTAAGAAAATCACAGTGACACTGTTCATGAGCAGAGGTCTTAAATGGCTATGTTAAAATCTGGTGAAAAATTCCTCTGTAGATGTGTAGCAATATTACTACCGAAGACATTGAACCTAACTGGCCCCAGGACCGATCCTGCAGCACCCCACTGGTCGCCCCTCTCCCTAGACTGCATACCATTTACCGCCACTCTCGCCTCCTGTCTGTTAGCTGTTTCTAACCCAGTTTACCACCCTTTCCCCCATGTCCAGCCTACTCAGCTAGTTTATCAGCCTCCATAAGGATGGTGTCAAAGGCTTTTTCAAATCAAGGTAAGTTTTGCTGTCCGCTGCCCCACCCTGATTCAATTTCCTTGTCACCTAAAGTCAACAACCAACCAGATTTATCTGATATGATGTCCTACTATGAATCCATGCTGTCTATGGTCCTGGTTCGATGGGCATCTAGATGCCCCACTATCCTTTCTTTTTGCCAATGTCTCCATGATCTTCCCACTACTGAGGGGGGAAGAATACCATTGTCTCAAGGCTCCCTCCCTGCTGCTGGACTTGTGTAGAGGGACCACATGTGCCTCCTCCAATTCACTCATGTTGAATGACCTGGAAAGGGAACATGCTGCAGGTACCGCTGTCTCCCCGCAGTCTCTGTTAATATCCTTGGGCGATGCCATCTGGTTCCATCGTTATCTACCCTTCTCAGTGAGCCCTGCAGGACTCTTTGTCCACCCTCACCCCTTGGCAACTGCCACTGTTGTGTCTCTTGCCCTTCCCACTCTTCAGAATACTGAGTTGAAAGACACAGTGGATGTCTTGGGAGAAGGCATGAAACTGTCACTTCCAAATACCTAAATAGTTAGACATACAAGCAGGCAACATTCAGCATTGACAAATGCTTGTTTAGAGCCTGTTATAATGATGTCCAAGTTCCTGTATTTACATAGAAACATAGACTTTAATGGCAGATAAGGACCACTTGCCCACCTAGTCTGCCCATTTCCTACCTACATGATAAGCAGATCCTAGTTAACCAACAGCTTATTTCTTTTCTACCCCCACAAGAATTTCTTTACTCAACTCAGCTGCACATGGTATATCAATTTTAGTACTATCTGCTAATCTGGATGCCCATCTAGATATGTTATTTGTTAGATCTGATATAAAGATACTGAAAATTACTGGTCCTAGGATCTGATCCTTTGGGATCCCGCTGGTAATATTGCTGATACTTGATTACTGTCGGTTTTGTACTACTTATTTGCAATTTGTTAACCAGTTTAAAAGTCCAGTTTACTGTAGTTTGTAATATCTAATTTCTGCATTTTTCAATGACTGCACAGTGGGGACCAAATAAAGGCCTTACTAAAAATCTAAGAAAATAAATTTGAAGTGTATGTTTTTGTTATTGTACTGATCTGATAAAAAAACAGAGATATATTTATGGTATTATAATTGTCCTTTTAGAGCTTGGTATTAATTTATATCCAAATCTAGTATACCACAAATTATCCTTGATCTGGCCCATGAGTACTTACAGAAAGACTTTACACCTCCAATACAAGCTTCTCACTCATAAGCTCCTCCTCAATGCCAAAAAGACTATGCAATGATTCTTCTACCAAAGTCTCATTCCTGGATGTCCACATATCACACAGATCTGAACACTCTTAGATGAACCCTTGAAGTAGTCGATACTTTAAATATCTAGGGTTCTGGCTGGAGTAACAAGCTCAACTTTCTGTGCCATTTCAAATGAAACCTCGAAAAACTAAGACAGCGATTAGGTTTATTCTATCGTATTAAACACCCAGCTCGCTAGAAGCCAGAATGAGACTAGTACAAACTACATTCCTACTCTATACTGACTACTATGACTTCCTTTGCAGTCATTGCCCATCAACGATGCTAAAACAAACTGGACACCCTTTACCACCAGGTTTTTAAGATTTATCTTAAATCTACCGTAGTACTCATCACTGTCATCTATACTGGTTTTGGGATGGACCTCACTCTCAACTAGGGAAGAAAAGGAATGCTTCTCTGTTTTTTTAGAGCATTATCTGATAACCTCCTGCATACATCTCAACATCTTCTAATGGGCTTAAAGATTCCTATGGTTGACACGCTTCTCCTTAATCTGTTTCTGAGATTCCTAGAGTGAAACTACCCTTGGCTCAGCAGCAATCAACTTCTACTTTCCTCACTCTGGGAACACTATGCAAGATCTATTAAATTGTCCTCCTCAAGCATTTTCACATTCAAAGCCTCATTAAGGGGATTATCTGAAGGAACCTTGCAACTGTTTCAGATGCCGATGACCCTAAGCCTCAAGGTGCCACTCTCAAATCCTACGCCTAAGTATCTCATCCAACCCACATTCCTAATAAATAGAAACCTAGTACTTATGCCTAGTTCCTTAATCCAAGATGGTTCTGCCTATTCTCTACTTTTACATATTCTGTCTCCCATTTGGCTGCTTACTCTTTCACTCTCCCAATTTCTACCCTATTCTTAATACCTCCTTATTTTTCATCATTTAGGCCTGAGCCTTACATAGCAGAGACTATATGGGATTGTTATCTCTTCTCATTTCAGTAAAGCTTATCATTATGTACCCATGCATGTTAATTATGTTGACTGCATATTTGGTGAAAAAATTTTAACAATGACTGTTTTACAGGCGGCGCTATGAGTCTCTACGCAAGAGACTGTAGAAGTTCGCGAATTTCAATATTTTCATCTAGATTTTCAACATTGCCATTTTTACTACACCTCTTATGAGGAGTTGCCAGTCTGTTTACTATCTCACCAAATGTTTCACTATGAAGTAGAATGGCTTAGCTAAAATAAATCAATCTATGGACAAATTAAGAAAATCACAGTGACACTATTCATGAGCAGAGGTCTTAAAATGGCTATGTTACTCTGGTGAAAAATTTCTAAAATGACTGTTTTTACAGGCGCATGCTATGTGCCCACGACGTCAGAAGGTCGTTTAATTTTCAATATTTTCACTCCAGATTTCCAAAATTGCTATTTTATCACACCTTCTTAAGGAGTAGCAATAGCTGCCATTTTTCACATCTCACTCCAAAAACATGTTTCTAGCTCATGTAGCACATACAATGGCGCAGCTCTAAAGTAGATCAATGTATGACAAATTAAGAAAATTCACAGTGACACTGTTCATGAGCTCAGGTGTTAAAATGGCTATGTTGAAAATTTGGAATAAAATTCTAAAATGACTGTTTTGACGAGCATGCTTGTACAGTTCTCTATGCAAGCTCGTAGTTCGCGAATTTTCGATTATTTGCACTAGATTTCCAACATTGCTATTTTGCCACACCTTCTTATAAACATTTTAGCTGTCATTTTCACATCTCACCCAAAAATGTGTTTCCACTCCATGTAGCACACAATGGCTTAGTCGGTGCGTAAATCAATGTATGTGTGATAAATTCAGAAAATCACAGTGACAGTGTTCATGAGTTAAATGTCTTAAATGACTATGTTGGAAAATTTGGTGAAAAATTCCAAAGATTGTTTTATTTAGCGCATGCTAGTACAGTTCCTACGCACGCTGTAGTTCGCAGAATTTTCAATATTTTCACTCCAGATTTTCAACATTGCCATTTTACCACACCTTCTTATGA
Source organism: Neoceratodus forsteri (assembly GCA_016271365.2). Taxonomy (NCBI): domain Eukaryota; kingdom Metazoa; phylum Chordata; order Ceratodontiformes; family Ceratodontidae; genus Neoceratodus; species Neoceratodus forsteri. The sequence continues at coordinate 370,490,962 of CM057449.1, read as the reverse complement.
GTAGTACAGCTGTCATTTTTCACATCTCACCCAAAACGTGTTTCCGCCCATGTAGCGCACAATGGCACAGTCGGTGTGTGAAATCAATGTACGGGACAAATTAAGAAAATCACAGTGACACTGTTCATGAGCAGAGGTCTTAAAATGGCTATGTTAAAAATCTGGTGAAAAAATTCCCTTCAGATGTGTAGCAATATTACTAATGAAGACATTGAACTAACTGGCCCCAGGACCGATCCCTGCAGCACCCCACTGGTCGCCCCCTCTCCCTAGACTGCATACCATTTACCGCCACTCTCTGCCTCCTGTCTGTTAGCCAGTTTCAACCCAGTCACTCACCCTTTCCCCATGTCCAGCCTACCCAGCTAGTCGATTAGCCTCCTATATGGGATGGTGCCAAAAGGCTGGTTGAAATCACAAGCGCTTCATTGCCCCACCCTGTTTACTCTCTTTGTCACCCAGTCAAATAAATCAAACCAGATTTATCTGATATGATGTCCTACTATGAATCCATGTTGCTCCGGTCCTATTCCGGCGGTCTAGATGCCCTACTATCCTTTCTTTTAAGCAATGTTCTATGATCTTCCCACTACTGAGGTGGGGGCGAATGTGGCCATTGTCTCGCCTCCTGCTGCTGGATTCTGTGTAGAGGGACCATGTGCCTCCAATTCACTCATGTTGAATACCCCAGGAATATGGCCAGAGGTACTGCTGTCTCCTCGCAGTTCTGTTAACATCCTTGGGCGATGCCATCTGGTTCCACTGCTTATCTACCTCAATTTAGTACTCTGCAGGACTCTTTTTTGTCCACTTCTTCACCTTTTTGGCAATTGCTGTACTGTTGTGGTCTTGCCTTCCTAATTTTCTGAATACTGAGCGGAAAGACAGTGGATGTCTTGGGAGGAAGGCATGAACTGTTACCTAAATACCAAACAGCACATACAAGCAGGCAACATTCAGCATTGATAAATGCTTGTTTAGAGCCTGTTATAATGATGTCCAAGTCTTGTATTTATATAGAATATAGACTTTAACGGCAGATAAGGATCACTTGGCCCACCTATCTGCCCATTTCTACCTAGATATAAGCAGTAGATCCATAACCAATGTTTATTCTTTCTACTCTACAAGAATTTCCTTTGATTAACTGTTGTACATGGTACATCAATTTTAGTACTATCTCTCATGGATCTGATCTGGATATGTTATTTGTTAGATCTGATATGAAGATACTGAAAATTACTGGTCCTAGGATCGATCCTTTTGGGACCCTGTTGTACATTGCTGATACTTGATTAATGGTTTTGTACTACTTATTGTTGCAATTTGTTAACCAGTTTAAAGTCCAGTTTAGTGTAGTTTGTACATCAATGTAGCTTGCAGAAGACACCAGGAGAAAGGACTGCTGTGTGACTGGACTTCTCTACTGGGACTATATTGCACACAGGCAGAAAGTAAGGAGAGAGAAAAAAAACAGAGGAAAGAGTAAGGATTGCAAACAGTTAAGGGGCCAGAAATAAGACATGATGGGAGTGGTGTAGTGCAGTGGCTGTGGAGCAGCAGTCTCCGGAGACGTTCTGGAGGATGTGGTGTTGTCCCATCTGCAGGCACCTCTCTGGGCTGAGGAAGGAGGTTGCTCATCTCAAGGCTGAGTTGGCCAGGATTTGTGGGACCTCCTCTTCCATCCAGGGACCGCCAATGCCACTGCCGTTGCCTCAGAAGTTGCCAAGAAAGAGGAGCGGTTGGACCACAGTGGGCTCAGGAAGGGTGAGGGTGGTAAAACAGAGGCGCATCCCTCCAGTTGTACCTGTCCACAATTCGTATGCCATTCTGGCAAAGTGCGTTCTCTCATGGAGGCACCGCAGGGAGACCAAGGAGGATGCTGGGAACCTCCCACAAAGGAGACCCACAGGAGGGTGGCAGGGGACCCCACAGGGAAGGAAACAACTCCTGGTGGGGGACTCCATTGTTAGGAAGGTAGAACTGGGGGAGGAAGGGGAGAGGGAGGTAAGGTGCTTGCCTGGCACCATGGCTTGGAGGGACAGGGAGCGAATCCTCAGGATTGCCGGAGCAGCTGCACAGGGGAGGGAGCTGGATGTCATAGTCCACCTAGGGACAAATGACCTGGCTAAGAAAGGGATTAGAGAAGTGCAGGAAGAGTTTTTGGAATTGGGGAGGGGTCTTAGACAAGTAGCACGCACAGTAATCTTTCTCGGAGGTGCTGCCCATCTATGGCGTAGGAGAGGCTAGGGTGTTCTGCACCATGGAATTCAATCAGTGGTTGAAAAACTGGTGCGGAGCTCAGGGATTTGGCTTCATTGGGGACTGGGGGTCCACCTGGAATGATGCAAGCCTCATACTGGCATGATGGGCTGCATCTGTCCAGGAGGGGAACCAGGATCCTAGTGATAGGTTTAAATGCTTCATTGGTAAGCATTTAACTAGCCAAGGGGAGGCACTGGAAAGGAGCATGGAAATCCTAGTCCCCCAAAAAATCACGGTAGTAAGTGCGGTAAACACCAACATAGAAGTGGCAATAGGGAGAAGGGCAGGGTAAATGGGAAAATGACAAAGGCAAGAAGAACAGGGATGGGGCAAAAAGGAGTAAGGCCATCAGTAAATGGAGGGTAATGAGTACCAATGCCCGTAGTCTGGGCAACAAGCTCCCTGAGCTGGTGGCCTTGATGGAAGAGGGATGCCTGGATATTGTAGCAGTCACAGAAACATGGTACACAGAGAACCATGACTGGGATGTTAACATACCAGGGTACATAACCTACAGGAGAGACAGGCAGGGGAGGAGTAGCTCTCTATGTAAAGGAAGGGATAAAAAGCAACTGAACAAAAGAGTAAACAGGGAGAAGAGGAGGCACTCGGGTCACCTTGAGACTGGAAAGGGCAACTGCAATCTGCACAGGGGTTAGTGTACAGACCCCATGTCAGGGGAGGGAATGGACAAGGATATGATAGAAGGCATTCTTAGGATGGCAGAGAAAGGGAGATACTGTTGATGGGAGACCTGAATATGCCAGATGTTAACTGGAGCACACATGCTGCAGTCACATCCAAGAGCAGGGCCAGTCTCAAAGCCCCTACAGGTGGCAGGCCTCAGACAGCTAGTTTCAGAACCCACTGTGAGGGAGCAATCTTAGACCTTGTACTCTCAAATGGGGGCAGTGAGAGGATCTCAGATCTAGAAGTGGGTTGCCATCTGGGGAACAAGTGACCATCAAACAGTGTGGTTCATGTTAAACTCAGCTACAGAGTCAAGCCATACAAAAGTGAGGGTACTGACTTCAGGAGGGCTGACTTTGGCAAGATGGGAGAGTGCCTCAGAAAAGCACTTGCAAACAGGCTAGAAGGAGGGGTGAAGCAACAATGGGGAGTCATCAGAACTGCCATCACAGAGGCAATAAGCCTTTGCGTGAAGCAAAAAAACAAATCAAAATGAAAGAAAAAGCCACTATGGTTCTCAAAAAAGGTGGCTGGGAAAGTCAGGGAGAAAAAGATAGCATTCAGGAAGTATAAGGAAACACAGAAGGAGCAGGACAGAGAGCTGTACCAGTTAAGGCAGAAGGAAGCAGGGAGGGAAGTCAGAATAGCAAAGGCACAAAACCTGTTATAGGTACATCAGAGAGCATAGAAAGGCAAAGGGAGGGATAGTGAAGCCGAATAGAAAGAATAGTGGGTGGGCAGAGGGAGACAGTGAAAAAGCAGGGATACTGAATGAATATTTCTGCTCAGTATTCATAAAAGAGGAGGGGGAAGTGCCTAATCCAATTAACAGAAGCACTGTTGATAGGGGGTCGATCCCAGCCCTTTCACAGAAGAAAGGGTTCTGCAAGAACTCCTAAAACTGAAGGTGGACAATGCAATGGGGTCTGATGGAAATCACCCCAGAATTCTAAAAGAATTAAGGAGGGCACTAGTGAAACCACTGACTACTCTTTTTAATAAATCCTGGGAGGATGGTGTGGTGCCCGAGGACTGGAGGAAGGCAGATGTGATTCTCCATCACAAAAGTGGGACCAAGACAGAGGCAGGAAACTACAGACCTGTCAGTTTGACCTCTGTGGTAGGGAAAGTGATGGAGTCACTTCTGAAGGAAAGAATAGTTGAGTACCTAGAGGCCAGTGGGGCACAGGACCCAGGGCAGCATGGGTTTACAGCGGGAAGGTCATGTCAGACGAATCTAATAGATTTATTTGACTGGGTGACCAAAGTAGTAGACCAGGAAGGGGCAGTGGACATGGCCTACCTAGACTTTAGCAAGGTATTTGACACAGTCCCACACAAAAGATTAATAGTCAATTAACCAGCCTGGGGTGGGTCCCAGGTGGTAGCCTGGGTAAAACATTGGCTGGACAACAGGACACAGAAGGTAATTGTAAATGGAGTCCACTCTGAAGAAAGAGGGGTTACTAGTGGGTACTGCAGGGTTCAGTACTGGGTCCAGTCCTTTTAATGTCTTTATAAGTGACATTGCAGAGGGACTGAAGGAAAAGTATGCCTTTGCAGATGACACAAAGATCTGCAACAGGGTTGATACACAAGGAGGTGTGGAAAGGATGAGAAGGACTTAGCAAGGTTGGAGGAATGGTCAGAAGTATGGCAGCTAGGATTCAATGCAAAGAAGTGCAAATAATGCACCTGGGAAACAAGAACCCAGGGAAGATTACACAATGGGGGAGTGTAGATAACAACAAAAAGGAAAGGGACCTGGGGTAATCATATCAGATGACCTTAAGGTAAGCAAGCAACGTGAGAAGGCTGTAGGATTGTTGTGGGTATACTGGGATGCATAGGAGAGGCATCACCAGTAGAAAACAGGAAGTTGTTATCCCTCTGTACAGACAGTTGGTGAGACCCCATCTGGAGTATTGCGTCCAGTTCTGGAGACCCCATCTCCTCAAGGACATAGACAGGATAGAGGCAGTCCAGAGGAGGGCAACTAAAATAGTGCAGGGTCTGCAAGAGAAGCCATAGAAGGAGAGACTAAAGGAGCTTAATATGTATACCCTTGAGGAAAGAAGGGAGAGGGAGGACATGATAGAAACTTTTAAGTACCTCAGTGGAATCAACAAAGTCCAAGAGGGTAGAATCTTTCAGAAAAAGAGATGTGCAAGAACAAGGGGACACAATTTAAAGATGGGGGGGCAGTTCCGGGGCAATGTGAGGAAGTATTTTTTCACAGAGTGTAGTGGATGCATGGAACAGCCTTCCTGAGGAGGTTGTGGAGTCTAAAACTGTGGGAGAATTCAAGAATGCATGGGACAGACATAAGGCAATTCTTGTGGGGGGTAGGAAGAAATAGGCTGTTGGTTAACTAGGATCTGCAGCCTATCCTGTAGGTAGGGAAATGGGCAGACTAGGTGGGCCAACTAGTCCTTATCTGCCGTCAAAGTCTATGTTTCTATCTTTCTATGCAGAGTCAAACCTTCCCTTCCTGCTTCTTTGCAGTTTCATTTATAAAGACATTAAAGCAGACTCGGTCCAGCACTGATCGCTGAGGCACCCCCCCATCACCCTCCATTCCTTGGAGTGAACTCCATTTTCTACCAGCCTCTATCAGCTATCCCCAACCACTTTCTATTATCATACATTTTTTCTCTGTTAGTTAACAAAGTAGGAGTCATGCAGAACAAATGTAACTTTCTTGGAAAGTATTTAGGTTACAGATATACAACTAACATGAAAGTTGTTCAGGACAAAAAATTAAAATGAGCCTATTCACTAAGCTGCACTAATTATATTTTTTAATATGGCCATCTGATTACCTGAATTTTCATTTTTTCATTATTTTCACCTTTTGATGGCTATATTTAAAAATATATAATAAATTCAGTTTAGTGACTACCTCATTTGAAAGGTCTTTTATCCTGAACAACACACATGCTAGTGGTGTATGTGTAACTTGTATACCTTCTGAGATATTACATTTGTTTGGCATTACTCCTCATGTGTTTGCTCAGAGAAAAAAAATGAGGCTGTTTGGAATCGCAGTAGGAGTCATACTAACATACTAAGAAGCCAACAGAAAAAGGCTATTTAGTCTATATAGGCTGCTCATATTTTAGGGGCTAGAGCTTGAGCTACTGTCCTTTCCCTCCCCACACCTCCCATCCTTCCTACCCATGATCCTTACATCCCCAGTGTTCTATTCCAGCATCTCTTGAAGATGCCCACTATGTTCAATAAAATCACCTTTTCTGGCAGTGCATTACAAGTGTCTACCACCCCTCTCTGTGAAGAAGTGCTTCCTGACCACCCTCTTAAATCTCCCACCTCCATCTAAAGATTGTGCCCTGTGTTATGGTTGCCATTCAAATAGAAGAGACCCTCTATATCCACCTTATTTATATGTTTAAAGTACTTCAAGTCCCAATCATGTCCCTCTCTTTCTCTCCTGTCCTCCATGGAGCATGTCCAGTGCCCTCAACCTCTCCTCATACCTTGCCCTGCTGACCTACTGTCATCTTTATAGCCCTCCTCTGTACCTTCTCCAACAGGTTAATGTCCTTTTTGAGGTGTGAGCACCAGTACTGAACTCCATACTCTGGATGTGGCCTTACCATAGACCTGTACAAAGGCAGTATAACCGCCTCTCTCCTACTACTGATCCCTCTAGCTATGCATCCCAACATTTTGTTTGCCCTTGCTGCTGCTTTCTTGCACTGTGTGGAGTGCTTCAGGTCACTAGTGATAATCACTCCCAGGTCCCTCTCCTCCTATGATGCAGATACCAGGACTCTGCCCAGATAGTTCTCTGTCTTGGGATTCTTGGTTCCAGTATGCAAAACTTTGCATTTCTTGGCATTGAAGCCAAGCTGCCAGATCCTGGACCACCTCCCTAGGTTTTCCAGGTCATCATGTTGGTCTTGTATCCCTTCAGCTGTGTCCACTCTCCCGTTCTCCCACAGAGTTTGGCGTCATCAGTGAATAGGTACATTTTGCTCTTTATACCATCCCCAGTGTCATTGATGAAGACATTGAACAACACCAGCCCCAGCACTAAGCCCTGCGGTACCCCACTGGTGACCTTTCTGGTGCCAGATAAGTCTCCCCTCACAACCACCATCTGAGTTCTGTCCCTCAGCCAGTTTTCCACCCATCTGGCCATCTTATCCCCAACCTTGAGATCCACCAACTTCCTGATCAACCTTTTGTGAGGCACAGAGTCAAAGGCCTTTCTGAAACCCAGATAGAGGACGTCTACTACTTGGCCTTTGTCTACTGTCTTAGTGATGCAGTCAAAGAAGTCAATCAGATTTGTTTTACAGAATCTCTCCTCCCCACCCCCACCTCCATGAACCCATGCTGCTTCGGACCATTCTCCTCTAGATATTCCACCAACCTTTCCTTTAGTATGGTCTCCATGAGCTTGCCCACAATGAGGTCAGACTGACGGGTCTGTAATTCCCTGGGTCATTCTTGGAACCGCTATGTGAAAGGGCACCACATTTTTGTTCTCCAATCCTGCAGTACCACACCTGACTCTAGTGAAGTATTAAATAGGTCTGTCAGTGACCTGCCAGCTCCTTGGCCAGTTCCCTTAGTACCCTTGATGTACTGTGTCTGGGCCCAATGCTAGCAGCCCATCCCTCACTCTATCCTCCTCTATCACTACATCTATGTTCCCTCCCTTTGCTCCTCTCTCTCTCCTCTTCTCCTCATGAAGGCACTGGTCCATCCTTCTCCGTGGTGAAGACGGAACAGAAGTATTCATTTAGTATATCTGCTTTTCCACCATTATCCTCCACCCACTCCTCTCCTTTCTTAAGCCTGACAATCCCTTCCTTCTTGTCTCTTTTTTCACTTATATAGCGAAAGAAAGATTTATCTCCCTTCTTAATTCCTCCAGCTGTCTACAGCTCCTTCTGTGCTTTAGCTTGCAGGATTTTCTTACTTGCCTCACTAGCCAACCTTAGGTAATTTTTCCTATCCATCTCTGTCTTGGTCTTCCTGAATTTTCTATAGGCCAGCCTCTTTTCTGCAACTGCCTGGGCAACCCCAGAACTGAACCAGCTGGGCACTTTAGCCTTTGTGTTTTCACCCCTGAGCCTAACACTCCTCTGTGACAACCAGTATTCTTTCCTTACTGATGAACCACCTGTGGTCCACCCCTATACCTGCTCTGATGCCTGCCAGGAGGCTTCTTAGTACTTCACTCGTAATTCTGAAGTCCGACCTTCTAAAAGATTTTGGTCTTAGTCAGGATACTTTCCCTTCCCATATCTAACTGGAACCACACTGTGCAACTGTCACTCCCACCCAATGGCTCCGTTGTTTCCTGCCTATGCTCCCTATTTGTTAGCACAGGATCAAGCATTGCCTCTGCTCTTGTTGGTTCTGTGACACCCTGAGTCAGGAACCCACTCTGCAGTCCTTTCAGGATCATCTGACTCCTAACATATGTCATTGCTGGTATTCTCCAGTCCACCTTGTGCAGCTTGAAATCCCCCACAATTACCATCTCCTTCCCCAGCTTCCAATATTTGTGAACCTGCCCTCTCCTCCCTCTCATCCTGGTTGGTTGTCTGTACACCACCACCACCTCACCTTTCTTCCTTTATTGGACCTTAAGGTAGGCAGTCCAAATAATAGGGGACCCCCGCCCCAAGGCTTACCCCTATTAGGCTTTCTGCAAAGAAAGCCCAGCTGAGCATGACTTTATTTTACCTTGAAACGTCAGAGTTGGGAAGATGATGAGAGGCATTAGCCCATTTAGTGTAAAAGTGCCACACCACACCACTCACTGCAATAAAAATGTATTGCAGAAAGAGGTGCGGCACCACACTTTTACACTAAATGGAGCCGCGCACCATCTGCCATCTTCCTGACTCCCAACCTTTTCATAATTAAAATAAAGTACGTAGCAGCTTCTAAAATTAAGGCTTTTCTTTGCAGAAAGCTTAATCATGGGGTAAGCCTTTGGGGGGGTGGGGGTCTCTATTATTTGTACAGCTTTCCTTTAATTGAACCCATGATGCTTCCATCTCTCCTTCCTCTGACTCCTCTAACATGCAAGTTATTCCCTCCTGCTATAAACTGCCACCCTTCCCCTTCCTAACTACTCTGTCCCTTTTGTATAGTTTAATCCAGGGATCGCAAGGTCCCAGTCATGGTGTAGTGATGCCAAGCCTTCGGTTACTAGCACTATGTCCACCCATTATACTCCACCCACTCTTTCCTTTCTTAAGACTTACAATCCCTTCCTTCTTGTCTCTTTTTTCACTTATATAGCGAACGACAGACTTCTCCCTTCTTAATTCCTTCAGCTATCTGCAGCTCCTTCTGTGCTTTAGCTCACTGGACTTCCTTACTTGCCTCACTAGCCAACCTAGGTAATTTCCATATCCACCTCTCACTTGGTCTTCCTGAATTTTCTATAGGCCAGCCTCTTTTCCCTTATTACCTGGGCAACCCCAGAACTGAACCGGCTGGGCCCTTTGGCCTGTGTGTTCTTACCCCTGAGCCTAACACACTGCTCTGTGGCAACCAGTATTCCTTCCTTAATGATGAGCCACATTTGGTCCACCCCTATATCTGGTCTGATGCAAGCCAGGTGCCTCTTTAGTACTTCACCCATTTTCCTGAAGTCCATCCTTCTAAAATCCAAGATTTTGGACTTAGTCAGGATGCTTTCCCTGCCCATATCTAATTGGAACCCCACTGTGCAATGGTCACTCCTACTAAATGGCTCCGAGACCATAATTTCCTGTACGTGCTCCCCATGTGTGAGCACAATTGCACTTTGGTAGGCATAATCCAAGCACAGAATACTTAATGGTAGGAATTAGACTGCCCACTTCCACAGAGGATAGAGATATGTGGGCCACAGTCAGTGACTCCCTGCAGCAAACAAGTTAGTGCAGTAAAGCATACAAAAAGGCACTGAAGATGATGGGTTTTATAGGGAATGGTTTTCACAGTAGGCAAAGCAAGGTGTCACCGCACAGATCCCTAGCGAGGCTCCACCTGTAGTGCTATGACTAGTTCTGGAGACCTCACCTGAGGAAAGACCTAGACATACTATGGCTCTAAACATCTATTCACTGAAATCCAGAAGGGAGTGTGGGTACATGACTGAAACATACAAGTTTCTCTGCAACATAAATAAAGTAAACTGTTATGTCGTATTTGTACAAAATAGGGATGCAGTCACTAGTAGCATGAGTGGATCTTGGTAGGATGCCAATTCCCTTAAAGGGTTTAAATGGGACTGGGAAAGAGAAAGAGGAATCATAGTCCCCAAGAGGAGCAGTAAGGGTTTGAGGTGTGGTAGTGGGGGGAAGGGTTACAGTACAAGGGAAAGGGGAAATTGTTTAACCAGAAAAGGCACACTAAGCTGAAGCTTGTTTCCAGGTGCAACCTGGGAACACAAGAAGTTATGTGATTTGCCCAGAGTCACACAGTATGCAAGTGGGGGCTGTGGGATTCAAACCCAGGTCTCCAGGTTTGTAGCTCAGTGCCCTTAACCACTGCACTATGTTGCCTCCTACAACAGCACAATAGGCCAATGGAGTGAGTTAGTATAGCAAGGGCAGAGTAGATAGATATTCAGTCTCTCTTTAGTCAAGTTCTGTGTTTCTATATTTCCTCTCAGACATGCTCAATAACACACCATTACCAAAAAACCTTATTTATATACATATCAGTGCACTTCAACAAATCCCTAGACATCACAGTGTCCTGCACACATACACAGATTTATACCATGGCCTTTCACCCATGCACAGTCATGTTGCAGTAACCCACAGTCATACAAGGATACTGTATATAACTGTATTCTGCACTACAATAACCAGGCATAAGTGTACTACACCCATACACACATTAGTGCCATTGCCAATCACCCATAGACACACATAATAGAACCCTGCATCAATACAAAGATATGCAACCATGATCTGAACTAAAATAACAGTACATAAGTGCCCTGCTCACATATGCACATTTATACCATTGCTCTGCACCAGTACACACCCCTATAATAGTACTGTGCACCCATGCAGACATATCTACAAGAATGTTGGCACACAAATAAGTGCAGATAATAGTATCCTGCAACTTTACACACATTTGTACTATTGCCCTTCACCCATACACTCCTCCATAATAGAATACTTATTCATAAAGATATATTACTGAGCAGTGCACTATAAACCAGGCATAACTGTCATGCACCTGTATCGCCATATCATTCACCCATACACACCGATAAGAGTAGTGAGCCATTGACTTTGAAAAGGATCTAAAGGTACCCTGCAACAACACAAAGACATGTAAGAACACCAGTCACAGAAACTTGCACATACACACCTACGTAATATTAACCAGCAAAAGCAGACAGATTTGTAACACTGTCATGAACCCATAAACACAGACAATACACTGCCAGTAACAGTAAAATAAATACCTGTTTCTTTCAGCCACCTTTATAGACACACTGTTAGCATTCAGCAACAATTCAGATATGACAGTTGTAATATGGCTCATCATATTTATAACTTCCCTCAATCCTTTCCCTATTCTGAATGACATTACTCTGGCATTTTGGTTTTTCCTGTTTAATGAAAAAAATGGCGGGGCATGCATCTGATTACAAGCAACACTGACGGAAAAACCAATAGTATCTTAAAGAGTTTGTGAAATTGTAAATTGAGCTTCTGTAAAGTGGCCAGCACATGAAACACTATGATCAGTTGGTTCCTAGCAGGCACATTTAACATCAAGTGCCCACTGTTTGCACCGGTGGTTATCTTTAGGAAAGTGATAGAAATTGTGCATATCCTTTCCAGTTCTTACAACCAATGGCACAGCAGTACTTCATATCAGCAAAAAATTAAAACAGGAAATAACAAAACTTAACAAAAAGTAACCACACAGACAGACATTAAAGTCAGTTCAAAATAAAATATACTGTAACAAACTGTGTTAACAAATTGATAGCATTATAAAAGCAGGGAAATAAAATGATTATATTGGTAAATAGGGCAGAACTCATACTGTTTGCAGCAAAGCTCACTCTAACCTGTACTATTGAAACTGACAGAAAACGCAATAAATTCTGAGAGTAGGTCAAACACTAGCACAGGCCACTCCAGTACTCAGATTACAGACAATCACTGCAATGATAGACTGTTAGACACATAAATCTGACAACTTAAAAGAAATTACGAAGGACTCAGTATAAGGAAAAGGTGAGTGTGTTAAATCAAACCAAAATGCCCTGACTGCAGCCATTGCTGACCAGGAAATAAGTTGGAACAGCATAATGCTGGTCATACTGAAGAATTACGGCCAGTTGCACATGCAAACTAGAAAGTTAAATACAGTAACTGGCTCGCAGCTTAAGTGACGCCACTTAGTCTCATCTCTTCCTGTCCAGTAACAAACATAACAAACAAGATAACAAAATGTAAAAAAGATATAAATGATAGCAAACAAGTTTAATTGTAAGCAATGCGATCTGGCCGTAATCATTCAGTATGTACTTGGAAACAATAAATAATAGTACGGGAACACAGTACATATGACCCGGGGGTTGTGGTGGCGGAGAGCCCCCACAGATGAAAGAAACTATAACTATAACAGAGCTTGGAAACTGAATAAATATTAACAATAACAGTGCGGGAACACAGTACATATGACCTGGGGGGTGTGGGGGAAGCACCCCCACAGAAGAAAGAAACAGTGATAATAGTATCAATCGAATGCAGAAAAATACATGAATTAAGCTGCATTTGATGTCTCGAGCACTCTAATCATGTGTGAATATGCCCTCATCTCACTAAATGCAGCATCACAATATAACTTAGATAAAAGATTTGACTTAATTAAGTATGGTCTCTACTTCCTTTATTAATGGTCTGGTTTGCCTTTCTGGCAGTGTGTATAGTGTATATAGTGTCTTAGCTGTTTGTCACTTACTCACGCAGCGCTACAAGACACATTACCGAGCAGTCTCTAAAAGCAGCGCAGCACAGCGATCTGGTCGTAATCTTTCAGTATCGCCACAATGCTCACAGACCACCCACTGACGTCATGGCACTGCAGATGCTGGTAGCCCAGCTTAGCAGAGCATCTAGAACAAATTACAGCAGTCAGAGGAAAACAAAGCTACGAACATGCACAATTACAGTATTTATTAAGCAGAGGGTTAAAAAACAACTAGGGCACTGCTTTAAAGGCATTTCTTTATTAACACTACCATTTGCAGTAAAAATAAAGTGTTGCACATGATCTTTAAACACAAAGAAGGGATTATTTAATTCAAATGCCATAGTGATTTACATAGTGGAAGGATACACTGAAAAGTCCAAAACATGTGTTCCACGATAAGCCATTTTCTAGCTGAGCTTCAGCAAGATGGCTGTAGGCTCTGCCCACAGCTATAAAAATGACCATTAAAGCCACTGTGTCCACTTTATCAAAATTTTTAAAAGGTAAATAAAGCTTCCTTACTCAGCCCTAAATGACAGTTTGATCGTGTATGCACAGCAAACAGCTGAATGTCCGACAGTAGAAAAGAATGAAAACAAAAGTCTCAAACTTTCTCAGTTACGTCCAAACCTGTATGAAGTGAGCTTAAAACACTGCTGTTCATTTCAGAGTCCTGCAGAACTGAAAAGGATAGTTTGGATCATTCAAAACATGCATTTTGTAGTTTTTAATGTACAAATATTATTAACCTTTTACACTAGTTATGCTAGGCTCTATCCCAGACAGAACCCAACCACCACAGCACAGATGATAGCAGTTCTGAAGTACTTCACCAATTAGATTGGTGTGTAATGTAACTAACAAATAAAGTTTTTCTAAGAAAGTTGGGAATGGGCCAGCCCACAGGCGAGGCTTGTGAGGTATCACTTAGGTGTTTCATGCACCAGGTTCAGGAGTGAACCCAGATCTTCAGAAGGTCAGTTTGGGGATGACAGTTCCAGAGCTCAGCCTTAGACTGACCGCTAGTGACAGTGGGGAGTTGCTGCATCAGAGACCATTGCAACTGCAGGCATTGGTGGAGCAGGGGATGATGGTGCATGGGGCATGACAGCGTGCCTAACAATGCCTTGATATCACGGTATGTCCAGTCTACCAGGGGAACACCTAAGGAGAAAACCCCTGGGGTCACGTTCGGTGACATTCAGGATGCTTATCAGCCATGCAGTTGCTAAACTGGGGCAGACCCACTGACCCAGATAATGATTTTGGTTCTCCCCTTCTCTTCCTGTTGGGGACCCACCATGAAGGGCAAGCCATGGTCTTCTGAGGACGTCCGGCAGGGTAAGACCCAGAGGAAGCAGGCTGATGGGGGTCAGAGAGCTCCCTTAGCAGTGGTTCATATAGGGCACATCCCTCACTGACCACAGGAGAATAAACAAAGTTTAAAAAAAGAAAGCTGGGTATAGATTTTAGAGAAAGCTAAAACAAACATTTCCTGCACTATGTTGAAATGCCTAAATGAGGTTAGCTAAAAGACATATCATTTTTCAGGGCTCATCAGGTCAAGGATTAACCATTTAGCCATAACTCATTCACAGTGGAATCCCACACATGACAGTTTCAAGAAGAAATACAGTAAATGTCAAGTTACTGGTTACACATAACAGACGTTAATTAAAAGGCTTGCATGAGGTTTGATGGGTAGGAGTAACCAATCACTCCCCCTTCCTGAGCTGTACAAACCAGCTTTCTCCAGCCTCATTCGGATGCTCCATTTCTTTGCTGCAGCCTGAGGCTTTGCTCCCCCCACCCCCCAGTGGTTGCTACTTTCCTATCAATTATTTTGGACCTTTTTGTTGGGTTTTTGTCTTCAGCTCGTTTGGTCTGTACATTCTGCAACTCTGGTTAGTATATTTTGCCTTTTCTGGCTGTGGCTTGTGCTCCCTGCTTTCTCCAGGGCAGCCACTCCTGCTGCTATCATGTCGTCATTTTACTCCAGTGCTTATCTGCACTGTGTTTTCAGTGCGCAGACCCAGTTGTATGTCCTGCCTCTGTCATGCTCCTGTATTTCATGTTTTCTCAGCCTGCTTTACCTGTGTTCACAACTAGAACTAGCAATCTTTTCACTGCACTCCCTCTACATGTTTTGCATGCAAGTTAGCAGCTGCAACTAATTAATCCAGCCAGTTCACACTGCCTCTCCCAGCCTTTCCTCTCTCAACCATTCAGCCATCACTCAGTCAGTCTGCTTTAGTATTTTCATTAGTCATGGTTGTACTACAACTCCTGCTTATGGCTGTATGCTCACTGTGATAATGGGCTTCGATATGCATACCTACTTTCAGCACCTTATTATTCAGTTAATTTATTATCATACCTGCTGTTCTTCATTTCAGCAGTCCTTATTCAGTCCAGTCCAATATATCGTTTGTTCCCTCTGCATCATCATGTAGTCAGTCCATTTCTGCATCATGTCATCAGGCCCTACGAACGCATTCCTGCCGGTTATAATTATATCCCCTTTCCCTGCTCACTCGCTCCCCTTGAAGTCCACATCTTAAGGATGAATCCATTGCTGGGTGGGGTCCTTTTCAGGCTGCTTGTCTCCTGCAGTGCTTCCTGACAGTCTCACCAGGTAGTGAGAAGGTCCAGCGCTCACAGGGCAGCTTCAGCCATTCAGACCCACAGTCAGCGGCACCTTACAATGTAGTATTTAAGACATCCGCTGCCAGAGGGTGGGGATCTAAGTCCACAGGGATTCCTTCAGCTGTGCAGATCATGTCAGCAGCATCTTCAAAAGCTTTTCTCCCTGCATCTGCTTAAGGTCCACCTAGTCTTGTTCCATATCCTCTTCCTGTAGTTTCCAGTCAAGGTTAGGCCTCCTCACGGTCTCAAGACTGGGTGCTAGCATTTCAGCAGTTGTTCTCTCTTCAGTCCATGTTATTTTTTTGGGGAGGGGTCCGTTGGCTTCAAGATCCACTTCTAACACTCCACAATGCTGTCCCATTAGTGGGATAGTGTGAGGTACCCACCAAAGTTTCTGCCAAATTGAAATCCAAATCAGCACAGTGAGCTTAATAATAGTACCTATGCCATGGAGATGGTCCTTCAACAGAGCTTCTTTCTCTCCTTCTCTCTCTCTCTCTCTCTCTCTCTCTCTCTCTCTCTCTCCTGAGTGTCAAAGGCCATGAAGTAGTTATCCAGTACCATTTACCCAGTATCAGAATTTTCACTGTGAGTTAGGGTCGGGTGGTGGCCTGCCTTCTCCTACAATCCTGCCATTACCTCTCTCCTCTGGAAGCCATGCCTCAGTCTCCTATCATTCCTCACCACCTATCAATTGCCTCGGTCAATACATTGCTCATCTTTATTTCAGCTCCTGCTACACAGTTCTTTTGGGCTCCTTCTTAAGGTACCTTTAGCCAAAGGAATCATGTTTCCATGGCACCTCTGGGGGCAGAACCCTCTTCAAGATGGTTCCTTTGCCTTCCTTGGTACCCCAACAAGGTGATAGTCCCTCAGGGAACAGAGTGTGTGAATGGCCAAAGTAACTACAAATGACAGCAACATCCTACCATACAACAAGCCTTTGGCTACCAACAAGGTGCACAAACATTACTCCACACTGTGGTTGTGTACGCCCATTAAATTAAAATGCTTGCCTCAGTTGTTGTGTTTTTTTTTGTCGTTTTTTCATTCTCTGTGTATAGTCCCCTTCTGTGCCACTGCCTTGACCTCCCTCAGGGTACCCTAGGTGACTGACTCTGCCAAACTCTGAACATCTACAGCCACCTACCTCCATGCTGCCACGGTTTCAGTCCCCCCAGAAAGGGAGTTATCTTTATTGTGCGAACAGAACAAGTTCAGTGCTATCACAGCAAAGCAATGAATCCTCAGGGTGCTACAGGCTCCCAACAGACCTGAGGTTTCCAGTTTAATGGCACTTCTTCATCAGTACAACCCCCATAATAGCATGCATTTATTAAATGTAAAATAGTGCTTCCTCAAAGATACATACACACGGATTTGTATGTAGCCAAGTCATCAATCAATACTTGCCTTAGGCCGGCCCAGTGGCATAGCATTAGCATTACCTCCCACCACACTGGTGACCCAGGATCGGCAGGAATTTCAGATCACTAGGGGCCAGCTGGAGGAAGAGAGAATAAAGCATCTGCTGGACTCTGCTCTCCTCTCCCGGAGAAGGAGGGTTGCCAGGTGGAGGCCTGATGTTAGGCCAGGTCTGGGAGTGGCAAAGAAGGGAGAGAGCTGCAGAACGTCTGCGGAGCATGCATACCTCCACATGCATATGCCGATGTGTGCACCCCAACTATGGGGCGGGAGGGACCAGAAAATGTAAAAGGGTGGGACAGGCTTTGTGAAGCTGGGCCTGCTCTCTCTGACCCACACCACCACCCAATCACCAAATCTCGATTTGATTGTATGGGGGACCTCCCGTTCCTGGCCCCATGGTGGGATGCATCTGCAGGGGACTCCGGTGGTTGCAGGATGTAGATGACGGTCAGAGAGAGCAGAACCCTGGCCGATAGCCACCCATGCACCCCATGGCAGAAAAACCTTTATGGCAAATAAAGAAAAAAAAATGTCTTAGTGGTGGTGCATTATTGGGTCCAAAATACTGTACAACATGCTTAAAAACAAAATATAACAGATATAGTATGTTAGTGCAGTTTTGGTCCTAGCAGGTAACATGTGCTGTTATTGCTTCTACCTGCTTTGGGTACAGTTTGTATGAAAGACAGGCACTATAAATAAAATCCTTTCCTTCCATCTCTAAAGCAAGAGCTCTGTCAGTGGTCTGAATGAGCAGCCCCGTCATAATGAACCAGAGTTGTTCTATAGCCTCCATGCTTAAAACCACTCCAGCCTATAGCATATCAGACTCCATGAAAGGGGTTAATTCTTCAGTACAACACCACCTGTGACGTTTTAATACAAAATATTCACAGCCCTACAATGACAAGGCTAGAATGCAAACTCCCAGCCTACTGGTAAGCTGAAGTAGCAGCTCTCCTAGACTGACTAGAGGAATGTTTTGTTATAGTAAGCAAATGTTGCTACACCACAGCTCACCTTTCCAGGGAAGTCAAGACAAACTTTATTCAAGGGCAACCTTCTGATTTCTTGCTCAGGGCACCATGCACCACATGCAGCATTAAAAAAACAGGATAAAACCAGTGCAGTCCTGAGCAGCACCCACATCTCCAGATGGAAACTGCTGCAATCTCTCTGATCTCAGTGCTCCAACACTATATAGGGAACATACAGTATACACATACAGTATCTTGGTACACCAACAATATGCAAGGCCAGTGACGTAACGGAGGGTTGTAGGTTTTGGTATTGTCAGCCCTTACCTCATGTGAGCACAGCATTGTGAAATTATTTTTTTTTAATTATCAAAAGAAACAGTTTAACTTTATTGCATGTGAAATACATAAGCGGTGGATAAATGGATGGAGAGTGACATCTGGTGGCTGCAGTCAGCACAAATTTCTGAAATCTCTTTCTCTCCATCTCTTTCTTTTTTTTCATAGAACTTTTTGCGCTCTGTTGCCTATCTTGCACCTTTGTTGGGCCACTCATAGACCCCCAGTCTCATCTGCCACCCTCTACCATCGTATTGGCAGGGATCCATGCAGTGCAGGACCAAAGAGCCCCAAGGGCCGTCATACATGGCAAATGAGGGGCATGGTGTATTCCCTGGTTTTTCTCCCCTTTACTCCCCGAGACCTCAAAGACAGGGTTGTACATGCTCATAGAGGTGCAGCAGGAACCGGCGATCCTGCTACACCATCCTGGCTAGCACCAGCCCCTCATTTGCGCGATACTACCACAGAGCCTTCACACAGTGGCAGCCAAGAGCTGGGAAGACTTATCTCCCCAGTCCAGAACAGGAGAACTGCCAAGCGGCCGCTCAGTCCTCTCCCAGCCTGCCCACGGCAGCCTGACCTTGTTCCCGAACATGGGTCGCCAATGGGAGCGGTAAGGCACCTGAAGTGCCTCAGCCCTCTGTACTACTGGCCAGTCTCTTTCACTGGGTCTGGGTTTACTGACTTTTTCACTGGAGTAAACTGAATAACACTTTTTGTGTGATATTCTTTTTCTCCCCTGCCCCCAATTGGCCCACATCCCCCAATCTCCCCAGCCCAAACACCTCGGCGGCCCTCCAGGGTTTACATTTGTCCAGCACCTTCCCCAGAGCTCACCCCTCCCCGCAGGGTCGGCAGTGTCTCCCAATCCCTGCCACTGAACAGCAGCTGGTGCACTCAGACTGTGCCTGGATAGCTAGGTGCAGGGGCCTGCAGGAGGTCGTCATCCTGCCAATCTAGGAGCCATGTCCTCCTCCTAATTCCCTCCTCAGGAGGTGTCATTGTCATGTCACAATTTCTCACACTCCTGTGTAAAATATGTCACCTGTCATTCCACCTCCAGTGCATCCCGATGGCACCAGGCCGCCTTACCCCTTGTCTCCACCAGGTATCAGGCATATGCCAGGCTCTGTGTGAGGAGGAGAGCTGTCCCTTGGATGCTCACTCCTCACCTCCCCAGCCAGCCCTCTGACTCTCCAAATTCGCTCCTGAACTCAGGTCATTAGCATTACAAGCAATAGCGCTACTGCTGCGACAGTGGAGCAGCAACTGTAACTAGATTTTACTATACTGAATGTGTTTGCACTGCCAGAATAGGAAGACAGACTCACATATGAAGATTATCGCAACACAAACACATGGTTCACCTGGTAATTTTCAAGTGGGCCCCTTCTTTAGGTACTGCGCCACCTTCTAAAACTGAAAATCTTGCATTTATCACCTGTGTTTAAGTGGAATACTGATAGAGTGTTTCATTCTGGGCCCATCAATATTGATCTTCCAGGTAAGACTTTTTGTGGGTCCCCTGTCCCCTACTCTGACCCTGCACAGACACACTGAAAGACCATCATAAAAACATAATGGACAAAATTACACAAAGCTCACACATTTGTTAAGCTGTGCCTTACATAGCCCTGGGGAAGCAGTGATAATACTTGGAGAGGCAAGGCTATTTTCTTTTGGCCTGTGTGCCAATACATTTCTACATACTGGTAGAAAAGAATGATACATAACATAACTCGGGATAATTGGGTGAAGAACAGAGCTGTGCAGTTATAGACTTATGAGTTTAACACCAGTGATACAGTAGGTTACCAGCTGGAGATATGTAGCCCAGGCGCCGTGTGCCAGTGGGCTACTACCACTGCCTGTTGGCCCTCTAACAGGTTAAGGGGCCTGGGTCCTGTTAAAGTGGTGTTCGGGGGTTCTATCCCAAAGATAACAGAAATAGCACGGTGCCTCCACCCACAGAGAATTAGAGTGGGTCAGGTGACTGGCTGGCACAGCCCCTCGGATGCTGCACCTCCCCACCTCCCTGCCAACCACCCCATACACTGGATACCCAACAGTTCAGTAACACCAGTAACCATGAACAGTAAGGATATGACAGACTCAGAGAATTCCTGCATACACAATGTCATACGGTAAACCCCAGTTTTATTGGGGGAAAAGACTAGGGAAGGGATTCCAGGACAAAGGATGGCTGTAGATAGAAAAATGGTTAGTAAGAACAAATAAAAATAACCATTTGGGCTCGTAGGCCGAGTTCATCCCTGGATGCCCACCCCACTGGTACCAGTGTCAAACCTAATGATAGTCCTTAGGGATACCCACAAGGTGCAGGCCTGTTCGTTGCCACAGGTTGGCTGGCTGTTGGGGCCCTGGTAAAGACGAAAATGGTTTGAGGAAGCAATAAATCCCTTTCACACTCCCTTGCTTGATTTCCAGGAACCAGGTCCCAGGTACTCAAAGTTTTGCAGAACTGAAACACTCCTGGGACAAATGCCTCCAGCTGTCCTGGATCATGGAACTCTGTACAGCAATGGGCAGATGGAATCTTGCTCAAGGATCTTGCAGCATGTCCCCTTAATTGCACTTCTAGCCACTTGTCACCTTAAGCCGCTTCTGACTCATTGCAGAGCTCTGCAGCAGCACCACACCAGCCCCAGAAGCCCCAGACCCGTGAGTGGCTCCACAGCCCGGCTCCCCACAATGGATCACAGGTGCCCTAGCACCCCAGCAAGCGCTGGTGATCTCCTGAGATGGTGAGCCCTACTTGGAAGGGGTTAGCTGATTCCCTCCCTGGCTCTGGGTGAGGACTCCCAAATGGGGGTGGGTCTTCCTGCAGCCCCTGCACTGAGTTCAAAAACCACAGAAATGACAGGCAGTAACTCAAGCAAAGTCCAGTGCCAGTTAGCAGTGGGTGTTAGCCCTAGATTAGATGAAGCACATGTGCAAACCACAGGGGGATCTAAATACAACAGACCCCTGCACACCAGTCCACACTTTCCAGTTAGAAAATGTCCACAAGCTTTTCTTCAGCTGCAGCTGGGACACAGCTCTCAGCCACTTCAACTAGTTCACTCAGGAAATGTACAGTACCCGGCTAGCACCCCAACATCCAGAGATGCTTTGCCTCTTCAGAATCACAATTGCAATCCCACACAGGTAAAACGAATTCTCAGCAGCAACTGTGGCACTCAAATAGAACAGCTCAGTCCTCTCAGCTCAATTTAGTCCACCAGTGTAGGGTTTCTGCAGCACTTATCTTCTCCAAAATAATCAAACAGCTCACAGTACCTGGGGAATCAAGGTATCAGTTCAGTCTCTCTCACTCTTTTTCCCCTGCTGATCCTTTCCTGAACACAGCAATCTCCTCAAGAAGCCTAGGAAAGGCCTCCCTAGTCCAGATCCACTCTCACAGGAGACTTCTGACTCAGACAGAGCCCAGGAATATACTGAAGAACAACCAGAAAGTCCAGAGGTTTTCACCTGAGAATCTAAAGTTCTGATTGGCTGATTGAGCCTATCAATTATCCATAACCATGGAGATCAATATGTCTAAGTGGCTTATTGGGGCATGATTGAGGCACCTGAATTAGTCCCTCCTTTTCCCAGGAGTCCCTTTGTCACAGCTTTAGGTGCTTAATTAGGGGATTTGCTGCTGCACTGGGGTCAAAGGATCAGCAAAATGTCAGCCCCCGTTCAGTCCATAGCAGTCCAACACAATTCCCAGCTTCATAAAGTTATGGCAGCCACAGGGTACAGAGTTATCTTGCCATTTCCCTCATAAGTACTGGGGACCCCTGCCCCCTGCTAAGCAACTGCATCAGCTTGTATAAATAACCCCCAGAAAGCCCCTCGCTAGCTCCAGTTTCCACTGTCCCAGGAGCTGCGATTGGAGCTCATTAATATTCATGAGCCCCGCTTCATGCCCCAAGCTCCAAACTCCAATTTTCAGCCCCCAAGCGGCCTTTCCACTGCAGAGTTCTGGTCACCAGCCCCTTATTAACTGAGGAGGGGCGCCGGGATCACTGTATGCTCCCCTGCTCAACCGCAAAAACCAGCGGTCAGCAAGATCAGGGGCACAGACCTGTGCATGCGCAATCACCGCAGCTCCAAGGAGCAAGCAAGCCAGTGGCATCGTGCCTTAAGTACCAAGCCCAAATGGGCAAAACCACCCACCAGGGCAACCATTAACGGGGAGCACATGGGGGAAACTGGAAAACAAGAACCAGGAAAGGGCCATTCAGGTAAGCCCCCAAAGGGGGGGTTGCAAATATATTTAAAAAAGAGGATTGTGCATAATTTGGAAAGGTACAGTTTGATGGAGAATGTCCAATATAATTTTAGGGAAGGGATTTTGTATTAAATCTCTTTACAGAAAGGGTAACTGGGAGGTTAGACAGGGGGTATCCTGTGGGCATGTCTATCTTCTGTAAGGCTTTTGAATAAATGTCTCATATAGAAACATAGACTATCATGGCAGAAAAAGATCATTGGTCCATCCAGTCTGCCCATAAACCCTAACAAACCCAGGACCTATTATTCATACAGAGTTCTAGGCTACACTATCACCCCCCACATACACACACATGCTCCCTGCCCTACCACTACCACCATGAGCAACCATTAGGCCTTCACTCTGTTCCAGCCATGTTTGAAACCATGGGTAGTTTTGGCACCCACCACATCAGCTGGTACAGTAGATTGTTCCATGGCTCCATCACTCTTTCTGTAAAATAAAAACTTTCTCACTTCTTTCTTGAACCTCCTCCCTGGTCAGTTTTTACTCATGTCATGCCCATAAGTGTTGAGTTATATGAGCTCATGGGGCACAGGCTCCAGCAATAATCTGTGAGGTGGGCCCAGCCCCACCAATAATTTGACCAGTTTGGGTTTTTGTCACTTGAGTTTTTTCCCCCATGACCTGCTGCCCCACTCCCCCACCCACCCGTGACCAGCTAGTTATTTTTCTTTATTATTTTATTGTGTTTTTTTTTCATTTTTAATTTTTTTAATGCAGAGTATAGAAGTGCAGAAACATACATGCTGGAAGCAAGCATGTCCCTCTGCAGCTGCCGTAGTGAGCATGGTGTACGGCACAGTTTAATGTTGGCACTGCAGTGTGAGCGAGTGGCTGGCGCCCTCACTGATGCTTTCTGTTACTTATTTTGCCCTGGCCCCACTCACTCTTAATTTTTATTTTAAATGGTGGCAGCCTCTAGCACTGACTGTGGTGTACTGTTGAGGGAGGAGGAGAGTGAGGACTGCGGAGATCACACAGAATGATTGACCTGTCCGAGAGAAAAGGCAGTGAAAGGAGGATGGGACAAATGACAGCTTTCTGGCTGCTGTTGTGGAAGGTATGTGGTGGTGGGCTGCAGGGACTGTTATTTTAAGCAGTCAAGTGCATCCTCCCTTCATGATACACTCACCCCTTCCGCCTGGCTATAATGTGGGTTTCTGAGGACATCTACCTCACAGATTTGTGTACCTTCAGGGTGTAAAACGTTGGCATAACCGGGAAATCATTTATAAGGTACACCATTCAGTCCTCCTCTATCCAGTCTTGGATGTACGAATTATCAATTATGTCATATAGTTCATTTTTAAAAAATAATGTTGGATTAAAGGTGAGACGTCTTTAGCAACTAGTGTCAGAGAGTTGCCTCTCAACCTTGGCTACACATTTACTGGTATCTTGAACTACTACAGTGTCCCCTTCATCTGTCTAGTTAATGGCAATTTCATGCATTTCTTTGAGGTTTTTTTTAATGCATTCCATTAGACAGGAGAAGGGTAGTTGTGCTTGTTGTGAGAACAGTTGTTCTACATCATTTCTGATCATTTTTCAAACACCCTGACTATAGGATGTCAGGAGCACAAGAAGTGCTTCTACCCTTAAGGCCAGTGTTAGCTGATGGAATAAATTCATGGCTTATGTCTGACAGTGTATTCTGTAACAAGTAGTCAGTGTCCTCTAGAGAGTTACTTTCCCTGATTAATGCCTATTCATCATTTAACATTTGACAGAACAGATTTAAATTGCCCTCTAAATCCAACCCCCTCCCCCAACACACACACACACACGTTCTCTTATCGTTTTGCTGGGCAGGTTCAGACTTTCAGTCAAGTCTGTTTTCCTCAGCAAGTTAAATAATTCAATTGTGCATAAAAGTCTGCTTTAGCTGTGGAAATAAATGAGAGTCCTATGCTGAGATATCATCAATTGTTATTCATAAATTCTGTTTTGCTTTTATAAGGTTATTCAGCAGAAAGGAAAAAAAAGAAACACTTGAAAAATATCAAAATGTTCTCAGGATCATATTAAATTGTCACCTTAGCCCAGGAACCAGAATGAGGGAGAGGGGACTAGGAACTTGCCAATGGTGAGCTTCTGAATGATATTGAGGAAATTCAAAAAAAATGTACGTGAGCTTGTTAAATCAAATTCTGATATCAAAATAAAACAAAGTTATCAATCAATCAAGGTAATTGAGGCAGTTACTGAAGGCAAAAGTGTGGGTAATAAATTAAGTTTGACTGAGACTGAGAGAACTCCAGTAATAAAAACAACTGAAGAGTTGGAGCTTAGACTGTGCAGTTGGTGGCAGGGCTGGGTTGTGGCAGGCATTATGGATATAGGGGGTTGTGCAGCATCCTGCTTAGCATTAAGTGCCAGTAACAGGGTTTTTGTCCAATAAGGACATGGGCACAGTCCAGTCAGGATGCCGCACCTTTACCCATTTTATAATACTGGTAATCTATGATTTCAACAAGGTTCCATAGTTTGAGTGATGTTCTGACTGCCAGTACTGCAAACCAAGGGAGAATGTTTGCATTGGTAGCTGCATGCAGTTCTTTTCTCTCAATGTAGTGGCATACAGTGACTGTGTAAGTGGCTTGTTCTACATGGATTTATATTGAGAGGGTTACCCTTGGGTGGGCAGAGGGACTGTATCTAAAGGCTGGAGAGGCTACAGCCTGTATGCAGAATTCATATTTCTTTATACCTCAGTAGTGCTTCCATGAGCTCATTGCTGCCCATGCTGAAACTATGAATGGAATATGGCAGCAGGAACGGGAGCAGAAAAGTGGGACTATGATTCTAGAACTGTTTACATAGAAACATAGAAATACAGACTTTGACGGCAGATAAGAACCGCTTGGTCCACCTAGTCTGCCCATTTCCTACCTATTGGATAAGCTGCAGATTCTAGTTAACCAACAGTCTACTTCCTTCTATCACCCATTATAATTGCCTGATGTCTGTCCCATGCATTCTTGAATTCCCACTGCTCTTGACCACACATTTCCTCAGGAAGGCAGTTCCATGCACCAACCACCCTCTATGTGAAAAATACTTCCTCATGTTGCCCTGAGCCATCCCCTCTCTCTTCAAATTGTGCCCCCTTGTTCTTGCACATTTCTTTTCCGGAAAGATGCTCCCCTCTTGGACTTTGTATACTCCCTTGAGGTACTTGAAGGTTTCTATCATGTCCCCCCCTCTCCTTCCTTTCCTCAAGGGTATACATATTACGCTCTTTTAGTCTCTCTTCACATGGTTTCTGTTGCAGATCCTGCATCATTTTAGTTACCTTCCTCTGGACTGCCTCCATCCTGTCTATGTCCTTGTGGAGATAGGGTCTCCAGAACTCTAAATGCAGTACTCTAAATGGGATCTCACCAACTGTCTGTACTGAGGCATAACAACTTCCTGTTTTCTACTGGTGATGCCTCTCCCTTTGCATCCCAGTATCCCCCCAGCCCTCCTTACTGCCCTCTCACATTGCTTGCCCACCTTAAGGTCATCTGATATGACTACTCCCAGGCCTCTTTCCATTTTTATTGTTGTTAGCACACACACACACACACACACACACACACACACACACACACGCATTGTGTACTCTTCCCTGGTTTTTGTTTGCCAGGTGCATTACTTTGCACTTCTTTGCATTGACTCTAAGCTGCCATACCTTTGACCATTCTTCCAACCTTCCCAAGTCACTTCTCACCCTTTCCACTCACCCCATGTATATCAGCCCTGTTACAGATCTTTGTGTTGTCTGCAAGGAGGCAAACTTTTCCTTCCAGCCCCTCCGCAATGTCTCCTATAAAGACATTAAAGAGGATCGGTCCCAGTGCTGAACCCTACAGTACTCCACTAGTAACCACCCTTTCTTCAGCGTGTATACTGTTTACTATTACCCTCTGCATCCTGTTGTCCAGCCAATTTGTTACCCAGGCTACCATCCTAGCAACCACTCCCAGGCTGGCTAACTTGTTTATTAATCTTTTGTGTGGGACTGTGTCAAATGCCTTAGCAAAGTCTAGGTAGGCCATATCCACACCCCCTCCTGGTCCACTACTTTGGTCACCCAGTCAAAGAAATCTATTGATTCGTCTGACATGGCCTTCCACTGTGAATCCATGCTGCCTTTAATCCTGTGCCCTGCTGGCCTCTAGGTACTCAACAATTCTTCTTTCAGAAGTGATTCCATCATTTTCCTACCATTGAGGTCAAACTTACAGGCCTCTAGTTTTCTGCCTCTGCCTTGATCCCACTTTTGTGAAGGAGAATCACATCCACCCTTCTCCAGTCCTCAGGTACCACACCATCCTCCCATGATTTGTTAAAAAGGGTAGTCACTGGTGTCACTGGGTCTCCCCTTAGTTCTTTTAGAATTCTCGGGGTGAATCCCATCAGGCCCCATTGCTTTGCCCACCTTGAGTTTTAGGAGTTCTTTCAGGACCCTTTCTTCTGTGAATGGACTGTATTAACCCCCGCCCATAGTGCTTCTATTATTTAATTTAGGTACCTCCTTTCTTCTTCTTTTGTGTCAGTTTTGGAGCCATACTGAGTTTTGAACCTGTCAAATCACAGCAATTTTTAAACGGAAGCCGTAACTGTTTATATTTTCTAGTTCTTATCTCTAAGTCACTTTTAGGTTCTTGTTCAATATTAACAGCACTTGCAGATCTACTTAGGGAATGTTGACTTTTTTGTAGAAACCTGAAACAGTTTCGATAACCTTTTCCCCCTTGCTTCGGCATTTTGCTGTGCTTCTCCCATATGCCAGGATCCAAATCACTGTAAGTCCTTTTTTCCTCCAGATTTAACTTTGGCCCCACCCATCTTTCAGTCACTAGTGAAGATTTAACAAAGGCATCTTTTCACTGCAGGCAGTTCTTAAAGTGAATAACAGTAGTTGCAATTTATATGTAATGTAATTACATCCAGCAGCTGTAGTAATTTAAAAGTTTCTTACTTAAGTTCTGTATACCGGGCTATTTTTCCACAGATAACAATTTATGGTACCAAATTAGAAGAAAATCAGTCATAAACCATTTTACTTATCTGGACAGCAATCTTAAATGGGTTGAATCCTCTTCCCTCATAGAAACAGCCTATTTGATCTTCCCTCTGGGTGTTCAAGCTAATCGATGCCAGGTTTGGCGTTGGCCTAGTCGAAAAACTTCTAATACATGTTCGAGTTTGTTTTAAACCACTCGTGGTAAATGTAGTGCACATTAAATAAACAGAAGTCCATTCACCACCAACGATATCAGGACCCGATACCAATTCCAACTAAGAACCGGACTGCTACTACCACAACTTTCATGCCATAACTCCAAACGCCTTCTTGCTTTGGAAGTTTTCCCACACAACTGCGAGTCAGCATTTCACATCTATTCTCCTCGCCAACTTTAATGACCAAAAGAGGGAAGTCAGACCGTCCGAAAAACACCTGCCTGACTGAGTTCATTTACTGAAGGGGATAAATTCCCCATAACGGTTGGACAGGTAAGTCACCGCGGAGCGGAAGTGGAGTAGCAACGTCCTGCTGCCTAGCTCATCATCTAGCATTGTGCGTCTCTACATCACCATCCCCCTCTCACCATCACCCTCTCCCCTCTTCTTCTTTTGTAAATACTGTGCAAAAGTATTCATTCGGTATCTCTGCCTTTTCACTGTCACCCTCTGCCCACCTCCCCTCCCCTTTTTGTTAAGTCTCACTATCCCTCCCTTGGTTTTCCTTCACTCCCTGATGTACCTGTAAAAGGTTTTATCCCCTTTCTTAATTGAACTGGCTATCTTTTCCTCGGTTGGGGCCTTCGCTATTCTGACTGCCTTCCCCACTTCCTTCTGCTTTATCTGATACAATTCTCTGTCCTGCTCCTTCTGTCATTCCTTATACTTCCTGAATGCTATCTTTTTCTCCCTAACCTTCCCCACCACTTGTTTTGAGAACCATAGTGGTTTTTTACTTCGTTTGTTTTCTTTATTCATTTCACACAAAGGCTTGCTGCCTCTATTATGGCAGTTTTGATTCTTCCCTATTGTTCTTCCATCCCTCCTTCCTGCCCATTTTGTAGTGCATTCCTTAGGCACGTCCCCATTTTGCCAAAGTCAGCCCTTTTAAAGTCCAGTACCCTCGCTTTTTGTGGCTTGACTCCACAGTTGTGTTTATCGTGAACCACACTGTGTGGTGGTTGCTTGTTCCCAGATGGCTACCCATTTCTAAATCTGTGATCCTCTTTCTGTCCCCGTTTGAGAGTACTAGGTCCAAGACTGCTCCCTCCTGAGTGGGTTCAAACATTAGTTGTCTGAGCCATGCCCCCTGTAGGGTATTGAGAATGACCCTACTCTTGGATGTGACTGCAGCAAATGTGCTCCAGTTAACATCTGGCATATTCAGGTCCCCTATCAACAACACCTCCCCTTTTTCTGCCATTCTGTGGGTGCTTTCTGTCATTTCCCTGTCCATTTCTTCCCCCTGAGATGGGGGTCTGTATACAACCCCTGTTCGGATTGTGGTGCCACTACCTGTCTCCAAGATGACCCACAGTACCTCCTCTCCTCCTCATTTACCCTTTAGTTCCATTGCTTTTATCCCTTCCCTTACAAAGAGAGCTACTCCTCCTCCTCCTCTTTTACCTTCCATGTCCCTCCTGTAGATTGTGTACCCTGGTATGTTGACATCCCAGTCTTGGTTCTCTGTATACCATGTTTCTGTGACTGCCACAATATCCAAGTGTCCCTCTTCCTTCAGGGCCATTAGCTCAGGAAGCTTGTTACCCAGACTATGGGCGTTGGTAGGCTCATTGCCCTCAATTTTATGATGGCCTTACCCTTTTTGCTCTCCTCCTGCCCTTACTGTCTTGCCTTTTTCTCTATTTGCCCTGTTTCTGCCCCTATAAACCTCTGTACCTTGGTGATTACCTCACTAACTACATTGTTATGTGGGGGAGGCTTGGCATTTCCTGCTTCATATCAGTGCCTCCTCCCTTGGCTAGTTTAAAAGCTTGCCAGTGAAGCATTTAAACCTATCACCTAGGAGCCTGGTTCCCCTCCTGGACAGATGCGTACTATCATGCGAGTATAGGCCCGCATCCCTCCAGGATATGTTTGTACCAGACATAAATGAAGCTGCATATTGTGCGATTGCATTTTGTTGAAAGATTCATTATTACATCAGACAGCATTTTGGCTCATCATCGTATCAACCTGTGACTAAAAATACCATGTACTGTAGGCTCATTCTGGCAACAGAACACTTTAGGGACCTGTGCTACTTGCAGAGTCATGGCCTGCAGGAAGTAGGAGGGTGGTCCAAAGGAAAATAACCTGCTGGGCTCTGGATGGAATATGGCTGTGCAAATTAATTTGTAGTTACTATGGTGTGCGTGTGTGTGTGTTTGGTTTGATGTGTCTGTGTGTGTGTGTGTGTGTGTATATTTATATGTGTGTATATATATTCATTGCAAAAAACTTTGTAAATGCATCAGTTAGGGTTGAAGCAACAAAAGTTGGGAAATGAGGCATTAGGGTTTCGAACTCTAACATCACCCCACCTCCACCCTCCACACCCCAACAGGCATTAGGATGTGCCTTGGGGACATTGGGCCTAACTCTCACCCCATTCCATGTGTAAGGAAGCTGAGATGGTACAGCACAGGAGAATGGGGTGAGAGGCTTGATGACTCCCAAGGCACACCCTGATGCCTATTAGTGTATGGAGGGTGGGGTGGGGTGGGTGGGGTGGTGGGGTGTCAGGTTTCAAAATCCTAATGCCCCATTTCCCTACTTTTGTTGCTTCAACTCTAATGGATGCATTCACAAAGTTTTTTGCAATTAATTTTCTTATTTTTTCCATTAGTCTGTAGTGTCTTGTGGTTGTACAAGTCCCTCTGTCATGTGCACTCCTATGTAACCATAAGTGTATAGACATTGTAATCAACCCTAATCTCCCTATGGGCTCTGTGCTCTAATCATGCCCCCATCATTCCATAATGGTATCCATTTATGGGAGCACAGGACCCTATGGGCCCTGCACTCCCATCCATTCATAAGTGTAGAGACATTATCATTTATTTATTTATTTTATTTATTATGTCTTTGATAACTGGGTAGGTGAGCTGACCCAAAGGACCATTTTCAGTCATGTCGTGGGCCACAGAGTGGCACAACTCAAACAATACAGTACATGCAAAATGCACAGTAATAATCAGACCTCAACACGAGGTGAAGTAACAAATAATACAAATGGGTACACAAAAGATTAAAGAACAGAAATAAATGGATTACAGGGAGTCTTACTTACATAGAAACATAGAATTTGATGGCAGATAAGGACCGCTTGGCCCACCCAGTCTGCCCATTTCCCTACCTAATGGATAAGCTGCAGATCCTAGTTAACCAACAGCCTACTTCTTCCTACCCCCACCCCCTAGAATTGCCTTATGACTGTCCCATGCATGCTTGAATTCCACCACTGTTTTCGACTCCACAACCTCCTCCAGAAGGCCGTTCCATGCATCCACAACCCTCTCTGTGAAAAAATACTTCCTTAAATTACCTCTGAGCTGCTCCCCTCTATCTTCAAATTGTGCCCCCTAGTTCTTGCACTCCTCCTTTTTTGAAAGATGCTACCCTCTTGGACTTTGTTGATTCCCTTGAGGTACTTGAAAGTTTCTATCATGTCCCCCCTTTCCTCTAGACTATACATATTAAGTTCCTTAAGTCTCTCTTCATATGTCTTCTGGTGCAGACCCAGCACCATTTTAGTTGCCCTCCTCTGGACAGCTTCCATCCTGTCTATGTCTTTGCGGAGACTGGGTCTCCAGAACTGCATGCAGTACTCCAGATGGGGTCTGACCAGCTTTCTGTACAGAGGGATAATAATTCCTGTTTTCTACTGGTGATGCCTCTCCTATGCATCCCAGTATCCCCAACCCTCCTTGCTGCCCTCTCACATTGCTTGCCCACCTTTAGGTCATCTGATATAACTACCCCCAGGTCCCTTTCCATTTTTGTTGTTGTTATCTCAACCCCATTGTGTACTCTTCCCTGGGTTTTGTTTCCAAGTGCATTACCTTGCACTTCTTAGCACTGAATCTAAGCTGCCATACATGTGACATTCCTCTAACCTTGCCAAGTCCCTTCTCATCCTTTCCACCCCACCTTGTGCATCAACTCTGTTGCAGATCTTTGTGTCATCTGCAAAGAGACATACTTTTCCTTCCAGTCCCTCTGCAATGTCACTTATAAAGACATTGAAGAGGACCGGTCCTAATACTGAACCCTGCAGTACCCCACTAGTAACCCCCCTTTCTTCAGAGTGGACTCCATTTACTATTACTCTCTGTGTCCTATTCTCCAGCCAATTCTTTACCCAGGCTGTCATCTTGGGACCCACTCCCAGGCTGGCTAACTTGTATATTAATCGTTTGTGTGGGACTGTGTCAAATGCCTTGCTAAAGTCTAGGTAGGCCATGTCCACAGCCCTCCCTGATCTACTACTTTGGTCCACCCACCAAAGAAATCTATCAGATTCGTGCTGGCATGACCTTCCGCTGTGAATCCATGCTGTCTTGGGTCCTGTGCCCCTCTGGCCTCTAGATACTCAACAATTCTTTCCTTCAGAAGTGATTCCATCATTTTCCCTATCACTGAGGTTAAACTAACAGGTCTGTAGTTTCCTGCTTCTGCCTTGCTCCCACTTTTGTGAAGGGGAATTACATCTGCCCTCCTCCAGTCCTCAGGTACCACCCCATCCTCCCATGATTTGTTAAAGAGGGTAGTCAGTGGTGTCACTAGTTCTACCCTTAGTCTTTTTAGAATTCTGGGATGAATCCCATCAGGCCCCATTGCTTTGTCCAACTTCAGTTTTGAGAGTTCTTTCAGAACCCTTTCTTCTGTAAATGGGCTTGTATCAACTTCTGTATCCAGAGTGTTTCTACTGTTTGTTTTAGGCACCTCCCCTCTTCATTTGTAAATACTGAGACAAAATATTTGTTTAGTATCTCTGCCTTTTCACAGTCACCGTCTGCCCACCCTCCTCCCTTTATTAAGCCTCACTCTCCTCCCTTGGTCTTCCTTCGCTCCCTGATGTACCTATAAAAGGTTTTATCCCCCTTCTTAACTGAGTTGGCTATCTTTTCCTCGGTTTGGGCCTTTGCTGTTCTGACTGCCTTCCCAGCTTCATTTTGCTTTAAGTGATACAGTTCTCTGTCCTGCTCCTTCTGTGATTCCTTGTACTTCCTGAATGCTTTTTTTTTCTCTTGAACCTTCACTGCCACTTCGTTGAGAACCATAGTGGTTTCTTACATCGTTTTGTTTTGTTTATTTGCTTCACACAAAGGCTTGTTACCTCTGTGATGGCAGTTTTTATTATTCCCCATTGTTCTTCCACCCCTCCTTCCTGTTCATTTGCTAGTGCATTCCTTAGGCACTCACCCATTTTGGCAAAGTCAGCCCTCCTAAAGTCCAGTACTTTTGCCTTTGTATGGCTTACTGGGTTAACTACAGATAAAACAGTGCGAGGTCACAGGCTTTTGTACAGGACACTCATCTGTTACAATAGCCAAGAGATGATAAACTTTTATCTCCCTGTGGGAGCACAGGGCCCCCTCTGCTGCATGATGGAGGGCCTTGCACACCCAGTACTGCATAATGGCATCCATATGTTGGAGTGCAGGGCCCACCCATAATTGTAGAGATGCAGTGCAGGCCTAGAGACATTCCAAGTAAACCCTGTGCTGCAAATAATGTAATATCTCAGTAAGTGTAGAAACATTGAAAAAAATTCCATTGAAGTTGCAACCATGGACTGGCAACCTGCATCGTTGCTTAGTACACACGTGTACTAAGCTGCGCTTATCAAAACATCTGTATCTCTAACCGTTTTTGAGATACAGTGGAGCCTTGCTATAAGCACATCCTACATGCCAAGCAAAAATATTCTTGTAACCGGAATGTTCTTATAAGAGGGCTATTGTGAAAACAATGGAAATCTATGTAAAATCTATGGTTAACATGATGAAACTGGGCTCAGACTACATTTTAGAGAACTCATAATTAAAAATAGTATAATATAGCTTTTTAAAAGAACTCTTACACCAATAGTAAAGAGTATTGTAAAATTCATAAAGTGTATCACCTAACTATGAAGGAATATGTGCTGCCTTCTTCATAAGGCATCTTTTCCACATTCATTCACTACTTAAGTGATTGTTTTTTGTTTTGTTTTAACTCTATTTTATTGCTGCCACAACCAGAACTCTCTCAGGCAGACTCTCTCACTCCACCGCATACCGCCCGCCTGAAGCCACCTCTCTGGGAACTTCAGAAACAGGCACTGCCCTGCCTACCCACCCTGGTGGGAATGCACAAGCACCAGGACTAGGCAGACTGGGGGATTGAGAGAGCCAGCAAGGTAAACCCAGCATTGGGCATGTTGCGGCAGGCACTGGGGCCTATCCAAGGGGCAGGATTTTCCACCTTAGGTTACCCCTGGAGTGCAGACATGCACTGACATCTGCGTACTATGTGCTGACATCTGCCGCCACTCCACCCCCTCATATAGCATCACTGCTGCAGTGCCCCCAATCTCCAATGGGGACCACTGGTGAGTGATGCAAGGCCCACAACCCCCCACCCGGGAGAGGAGAGCTGTCCTCCAGACTCTCAATCCTCTCCCTCCCTACCAACCCCTGGCATCCCGAATCCATTCCCAAACCCAGGTTGCCGGCGTGAGGTGTGGCATCCAGCACCTCAACCCTCAGCGCCACCAAGCCATCACCGAAGTGACTGTTAATGAGGAAACTAGATGATGAGTCAGCCCTGGCTTATCACACTCTGAGGCGATAATGACCACCTACCACTACCTCCAGAAAAGAAAACTGTTCTGATAAACGGCTGACTGTTCTTATAAATGGGCTTTACTCCATTGAAAATAATGGGCAAAAATTGGGACATTCAACAAATGTTCTTCTAAATGGGATGTTCTTATATCCAATGTTCTTATAAGTGGTCTCCATGGTATAGGCGCTGAAAGATACTGCATCTGCCACAATGTTATCCTATGGGAAATTTCTAAACCTTGAAATGTTATAAGTATGAAAGCAATGTAAAATGTACCACCAAACCAGCAAAAGTCACATCTCTGGGGCAAGCCCTTTGTACCCTAAAAATTTCAGCCCAAAAGTCTTAACCGTTTCTTTGCAGTGAAGTGGCAAGGAAACCAAAAACGTTAAAAATCTTTTTTTGTGAGGTATCAAAATCCCTTTTCGTAGAAACTTCATGAAAAGGAAATTCATCCCATCGGCATGTAATGAATAGGCTATCTGGTCCCACAAGTCCTAATCCTTTTAGCAGTGTGAAAAGGTTTATTTCATAAAGGGAATAGGCTTGCAAAAGGATTTTGACAGCTCACAAAAAGGATTTATTTTTAAATCCTTGTTTTGAGAGGTGTCAAAATCCCTTTTCACATTGCAAAAAGGGATTTGGACTTGTCAGACCAAATAGCCCTGTCCTTAATCCCTTTTCATGAGCTTTCAAAATCCCTTTTCACGATGTAAATAGGGATGCTGACACCTTGTGTAAAGGGAATTCGGCTCAAGAAAAGGGACTGCTGGCAGGGCCATCTGGTCCCATAAATCAAAATCACTTTTCATGATGTGAAAAGGGATTTTGACACCTCACAAAAAGAGATTCAGCTTACAAAAAGGGATTTTGATATCTCACGAAAAGGGATTGGTGTTGTCAGATCAGATGGCCCTGTGGGTAATCCCTTTTCGTGAGACGAAATTCTCTTTTTGTGAGGTGTCAAAACCTTTTCACTGGGATCATGGCCTGACCAGGCAGAAGATGGCAGCATAGTTCAGAATCTCTGCAGCAATGACTGCAATCTAACCTCATTCAGTCTTCACCAGACCTTTCTTTGGTACCAACTCCTGTGACCATCCTGTAATCTTACTGCCTGACACAGTTTGTAAGTAATTTTGATCCATCATCTACTTATATTCAATTATTCTACACTGCACTGTAGTATACTAGGCCTCATCCTTCAGCATTATGGCAGATCTCCAAGTACAGCAAAGCTCACTTGTTAGAGTGGAAGTAATGTTTTCTAAACTGATGACTGAGATTAATTATCTAAAAACCTCCACCCAAAAGAATACGACCACTCTTGAAATTTTTAGCCAGAAAATTGCATTTAATGAGAAAGCAACGGCCTGTAACACCACTTCTATTCATGACCTCCAGGCTACTGTCCGCAATCAAGATCGAAGTATTAAATCTCTACAAGCCAAAATTGATGATATTGAAAATCGTAATCATTGCAACAATTTATGATTTTTTGGCTTCCCTGAGGGTGTAGAATTAGGAGACACTACTGCGCTTTTATTACATGTGCTGTCTGCAATGCTTAAACTGCCTCCTGACCTAACATTAATCATTGCGCAGTCTCACCACACTCTGGGTCCCAGACTAACATCAGACCAGCGACCAATGCCTATAATTGCTTGCTTCTTGAACTATTCCCACACAGAATACTGAAACGAGCTAGCGAAATGGGGAAACTTCAGTGTCAAGAGTTTAATATTTCCATCTACAGAGACTTTTCAAAAGATTTAACCATCAGAAGGAAGACCTACAATCCACTTAAATAAATCCTCCACCAAATAAGCATTACATTTGCTCTATGTTACCCGTGACACTCGACTTTTCTCAGGCTCTTCTTTCAATGATTTTGAAACCCTGATGCCTTAGCCAACTATCTGGAGGTCTCTCTGCAATCTTACCTGGGAGGTTCGGCAGCATTGGCAACCCGAACACAGCTTTGGTATCCGCATGGAGGGTGGACAATGAGGTACAGTAACATGGGGAAAGTGTTGCAGAACTTGTAGCCCAAGCAGCAACGCTGCAACTGATTTGACCCAAGGCAATCAACACGGCTGCAAGAGAAGCTTCTGTCAGGGCATTATGCTTCAAGACTTTCATGCTGTTCTAGCAAGGTTTCACCCCAAACACCCCAAGCTGCAGCCTCTCACCTTCAAATCAACCCCTCTATTCCCTTGAGCAATAAGTTTGCTCTCTTGGAGGATGACATGCACTCCTCGCAGGAGGATCTTTCAAAGCAAATTTCAGATGAGCATCCCTCT
The DNA here is from genome assembly GCA_016271365.2 of Neoceratodus forsteri. NCBI lineage: Eukaryota > Metazoa > Chordata > Ceratodontiformes > Ceratodontidae > Neoceratodus > Neoceratodus forsteri. The sequence goes on along the minus strand of CM057449.1, from coordinate 370,454,168 downwards.
AATTTGGGCCCTGTGCCTCAGGGATGTATTTCTGCTGACATTTCATGGGCAGAAGTTGTTGCAGGTTCCCCACTCAAATCTTTAGAGCCACCCAAAAAGAAACATAGGGCAAAGACCAAAAGCAAGAACATCAATAGTCACAATCTTGCTAATAAATCTAAGGTGTCATGAGCTTATATGGTCAGTAATATGGTCACAGTTGCTATATCTTGGTAGGTTTTGCTTCCAGGATACTTAAAGGGAGTGCCAGTACACTTTTTGCCTAACCGCCCGCTCTACAGTCTATGCTACCTGGTTACTTTCGGCTCCCACCGGTGCAGAAAGCAAAGGCTGTACATCGTAGCTGCTAATCAATTTACTTCTGTTGCAGTGTTTAAATGAGCATCTTAAAGGTTTTCAAGGAACTTTGGTATATCAGCAATGCTTTTCTAACCCATTATTTTAGTGTTAGATCTTATACATTACCTCACTTGCTGCACTTACTTTGTATTTTCTACCTGGCTGTAGTTCTGCTGCCTATTTCCTGTTTGTACCATGTCGAACTTGTTGCTACCATGTTCCACTATATGTTATTTGCTTGGGCTCTCTGCCTGCACTGTACTGTACCGTATTGACTAATTGTTACCTTGTCTCTGAAGTATTGTTTTGACTTTGTAACTCTCCTGGGACGCTCCTGAAAATAGGCACTTGTCTGTCTAGTGTGCTTACCTGGAAAACAAAAGCTAAATAAATAATAAACAGGCTCTCTGTATCTAGCCTTTTACTCTCCAGTTTAGCAGTACATCAGGTTTATAGTCTTTTGGCTGTTCAGTTGCATATATTCAATCGGTATGCATTGTGATTATTGCCTTTTCTTTCTTCATATGTGAATTATTATATATTACAAGGCAACTTACGCCGTCTCTCTCCTGATGACAGGTTCTTAAGTATTATTGGCAACTACATTTAATCTAGCTCCTTCCCTACGCTCCATTATTCTTACTACCTCCTGTTTACAATATGGAACTATCATTGGCACTCAAAGAGGTGGGCTATGTTTGGTGCACTGTTGCAAAGGATTGTCAATCTACATCTTCCTTGTGCTCCTTATTTTACTCAAGCCTACAGATATTATAGAAATCCACTGCTGTGTGGTCCCTCCTGTTTTGGGGCTCACTGGGGCTAGTCTTCTAGACCTAGTCACCCCATATAACACCTATTTAGGCAATTTTCAAGTAATCAGAGCTGATCTTTACTATGACTATCTCTTCTGTCTACAGTTATCACACGCTATACCTCTATACATAATCCTGATTTGCATTTGCCTTAGGGCATAAGGGCTTAAATTGACCTCCCTTCTTCTTCCCACTCAATATTGTATTTATTATGTACTTATTCTGTTGCACTGCAAAGTATACTCAGAGTCACTCTAATGTGGTAATGATCTACTTTTCCTTTTATATTTGTTCATTTGTATTCCACCTGGCTCCCTGAATTCCTTGCTCTATATCTAGGCTGTACTGGCATCTCATATATGGTTCTTTAATTTACTGTTATTTTGAGTTGGTATATCTTGTACTATTACTGCTAACGTTTATAAATAAGTTCTGGTGTTTAGCTTTATCCTTATACCTTGTCCCGTTAGCTTAGAATTAAGCTGAGGTTATTACAGTCCCCTGCCTTTCTTGGTATTATTCCCTTTCAGTTTAGCTTATCAGGAATACTTACTTTATTACATTACTGGGATCAGACTTAGGTTTGGGCCGATATTTATAACTGGTCCTCCCTAGTCTCCTCCCTACATCGACGCCCCAGAGTGTGGTGAGTAAGTCTCTTAGCCAGTTGGCTGACTCATATCTCCTCACATCCATAAAACGTCTTTGTTATTTAGCTTACTAGTATTGTTGTTGTTGTTAATGACTTTCTCCTTCCCTATCTCTATTCTAACTTTAATAAGATATCTGTGCTACTCATGTATCATACATCTTACTTTTTTGGCTTGAATGTTCCTGCCACTCTCTGCATATATGTAAGCTCTATATTGTATTCTAATCATCCTCTGCCTCATTTATTTGTCCCTGCACACCCAGCGATTATTCCTTTCTTTAACACTAACAATATGAGTGACATACTTTTATATACATGGAATGTGAAGGGACTTAGTTCTCCTTGTAAGTGGAAGCAAATTTTTTCACATCTCAAAAACCAAAAAACACAAATTGCTTTCCTTCAAGAAACAAAATTATTAGCAGAGGATGTTCATAGACTCAAAAAAGATTAGGTCGGTCAGATCTACGAATCATCCTATACCTCAAAAAAAAAGAGGAGTTGCTATTCTTATTCATAAGAGTCTCAAATGGTCCCTTGTAAACTCCATTTCCGATACTGACAGCAGATGGGTGATGGTCAAACTGAATACCAAGTCTGGCCCTCTTCTGCTTGTTAATGTCTATACACCCAACTCCGATTCCCCAGAGTTTTTTCATAATTTAGCTCAACAGATTCTATCCTTTAACACTGATAATACGCCAGTTATTCTTGGAGGGGATCTTAACATAGCTTTAGAAGCCAGCATTGACAGAAGTAGCCCCACTACAGAGACCCACCCTAGAGTATTAAAGCCTCTCATTACTAATGCAAGATATTTGATTAGCTGATGTGGCTTTCTTCACCCCGTGATCGAGAATTTACTTTTTACTCCTCTCTACATAAGACATACAGTAGAATTGACTCCTGGTTAGCCTCTCCTGTTATAATGGAAAAAAAAATATTGATTCATCCATCTCTCCCATCATAATCTTGGACCATTCCCCTGTCAATTTGCAACTTTTGTGGGTCCCATTAGCATCTAAATCTTTTTACTGGCGGCTGGACCCTCTCCTTCTCAAGGATCCCAATTTCTTACCCATGATCAAAGTACAAATTCAGGACTTCCTCTTTCATAATACCCCAACCAAATCTTCTATGTTCTCTGTATGGGAAGCTCTTAAAGCTACGATTTGAGGGAAAATTATCAATTGTGCTGAAAATAGGAAAAGAGTAAGGGAACAACAGCTGGCTGGCTTGGAAAAATCTCTTAAGGCTAAAGAGAATTTATACTTTTCTTCTAATAAGCACTGTCCTGATTCTCAACTTCATCTTGAAATTCTTCAACTTAGAGTTAAAATTAACTAATTAATTTCTCGTAAAACTGAACTGGCCTTGTTTAAACTTAAATATAAGTTTTGGGAACACGGCGATAAAAATGGGAAACTCCTCTCTTACCAGCTCAAAGCACAACGAATGGAATGACACATCCTAAGCCTAAAAGATGAACATGGTACAATTCCACTCCGACAACCCTCTATAAAACCATATCATGAAAACCTTTTATCAAAAACTATACTCTAACACAAATCCTCCATCTACTTTACAAATTTGAAAGTTCCTTAAATTGTTACATCTTCCTCATCTTTCAACTCTTGAAATAAATTCTTTAGATGAACCCTTCTCGCTTCAGGAAATCCAGAAAGCTTTGTCTTCCTTGAAACCCGGCAAATCCCCTGGGGGTGACAGATTCCCTGTCAATTTCTATAAAATGTTTTCTGACACCTTATGTCCCCTTCTTCTTAATGTTTATCGAGAAGCTTCCAATACTGGCAAGCTTCCCCCATCTTGCACTGAAGCAATCATAACCCTAATCCCTAAGAAAGAAAAAGACCCTACTCATCCCGTAAGTTACAGGCCTATCTCTTTTTTAAACACAGATGGGAAGATATTTGCTAAACTACTAACTTCTCGACTTGAATCCTTGATTCTGAAGCTAACTCATTGTTCACAAGCTGGTTTTATTAAACATAGATCTGGTTTTGATCACCTACGTTCCTTATTTAATTTAATTCACAAAGCCAAATCCCTCAAGACACCAGCTGCAGCCATAGCTATTGATTTCGAGAAGGCCTTTGATTCCTTAAACCGGGACTACATTCATCAAGTTTTATCTTATTTCGGTCTTTCTCATACTTTTTGCTCCTGGATCAAGCTATTATATAACTCCCCTGTTGCTAAAGTACTTACTAATTCCACCCTTTCCTCTTACTTTCATCTAGCAAGGGGAACTAGACAAGGCTGTCCCTGTCACCTTCCCTGTTTATTTTAGCCATGGAACCCCTGACTGCTTGTTTACGTCAACCTTCTGGCATTATGGGCATACCTGTGAACAATTCAAGATATGTTTCTCTCTCCTACGCTGATGATCTCTTAATCTTACTCGAAAACCTGAATGAGGCTGGGCTCCTGTTGATTGATTTTCTTAATAATTTTACTAAAATTTCTGGCCTTGCTTTGAATTATGGCAAATCACAAACTATGCCCCTTAACGACCACTGTAAAGCCTTTATGAACATACCTCTTGGATTCTGCTGGCCCCACAGGGTATAACATATCTAGGCATCAAAATTACTAGTAACTTAGGGAAGATATGGGACATTAACTTTAACCCCTTATTTGATAACATCAAAACAATTCTGGACAGATGGGAGCTTCTTAATCTCTCTTTCATGGGGAAAATTGCAGCCATTAAGATGCCCATTTCTCCCAAGATTCTTTACCTCTTTGCCAATATTCCTTTAGTCTTACCATCCTCCTTTTTTGCTAAAATTGATAAATTAATAGGTAACTTTATCTGGGATGGGAAACCACTGAGATTTAACCGCAACAAACTTCGATCACATTGGAAAAAAGGGGGATTCGGACTCCCCTGGTTCAAAGGCTACCTCTGGGCTTTCCGAATAGCCCAAACCATTCAATGGTTTCAGAAACCCTCCCCTCACACACCACTATGGGTTGCAATGGAATCCACATTGTGCCCGGAAGGAGTTCTCACTTCCTTCATTTTTAATCCCATTTCCTCTAAACTAAAATCTACCCGACTATATCATCCTCTGTTCTTTATTGGAAACTAACCCACAAATTCCTGAAATCCAATCCAACACCCTGGTTTTATGCCCCTTATGGGGCAATCCACTGCTCACTCTAGAAGATCACCCAATATTCTGTTGTACATGGAGCAACAATAGCATTTTCTTTCTCGGAGATATCTTGGACCAGAATTCATTCACTCTTGGATCATTCTCAGACTTGCAGGTCACATTGAAACTTCCTAAACAGGACTTCTGGAAGTTTTACAAATTCAGGCAGCTTATAACTCTCTCTAGTTTAGTTTATAGGCATACTCTTCTAAACCCATACATCTCGTACTGGACTAATTTATCAGTAAAATTAAATAGCTCCATTTACAAATACATTATTGATAATCTACCTGATCAGTCTATACAGGCCAAAAATAAATGGAGTACTCTTCTTAACTACAATATTTCAGATGCACAATGGAGTAATTGTTGATGTATTGCACATAATACCTTTAAAGATGCCCGTAGTTCTTTAATACAAACTAAAATCCTACATCTTTGGTATAGAACCCCCTCTGTGCTTCAATGAATGGGCTTACTAAAAAATAATAATTGCTGGTGCTGCAATTTGGCCAATGGGAATCTACTTCATATCTTGTGGTCTTGCGCTCCCATTAATAAGCTCTGGCATAAAGTCTGTTTACTTGCCTCCAGAGTAACAGGACAAAAACTACCTTTTGACCCCAAGCTATTCCTTCTAGGCATCCTTATCCCCAATAGCTCTCTCCTCTCACATGCACATTTTAGATGGCTAAACATACTTTCTCTCCCGGTCAAACGTCTGATTCTTATGAAATGGAAATCAACTCTGGTGCCTTCTCTTTCAGATGTTCTTCAAAGCCTCTCTCAGTATGCCTCCCTAGACCAATTATCTCATGTTACTCATAACCGCCTCATTGCATATGACAGATGTTGGCAGGATTGCTTCAAGTACATCAAACCTAGTTCTTCTAAACCCTAATTCTTAGGGATATTTAGCCCTCCTTCTTATTTTGCTCTCAGATTAGGTTTTCTTGAAACTTTTGTGCACATATTTCTCCTCTTTTTTCCCTTTTTTCCCTGTTTTCTCCCTCTCTCTCCTTCTCTTCTTCCTTGCCTTTTTCTCTCTTCTTTCTTTCTTTGCACACTTTTATCTTCACCTCTCCATTACTGAACATTGTTCATATTACCACATTCATCACTTTTTTTTTCAATTTACTAAATGCCTTGCCATAGCCTGCCCTAGCATGTATTTCGTACATGGTTGCTGTTTCTGATCCTATAATACCCTATTGATTGTAACCCTTCTGCTTTCCACTTACATCCTGTCTAGGTTTGTGTTTTATTATCAATACATGTATAGAAGGCTTCTCCAATATGTTTACCCTAAATACTGTGCTTTAAGTGATATTTTATACCTTACATGGAGGATAGTCTTCTGTTGTATTAGATGTGTGCTTTCTTATATACTCAAATTTCAATAAAAAGATAAAGTGAAAAAAAAAATCCCTTTTCACATAGCGAAAAGAGATCAGAAGTGAGTCGCCAAAGGATTTTTAAAATTAAAAATAAGCATTCTGAGGCCACAGTAAAGTAAGTCAAATGCAGAGAACTGTACAGGATGTCCCCATGAACAAAATCCATACTTGAATGTTTGCAGAAGACATCCCTGGGTAAAGTTATAATGTTTTGTTTGTGCAGGAAAATGAAAATATGGTGGTGGTTCACGGAAGGGAATTTTTCTCATGAAAAGGGATTTAATGAACCCTTTCGCAAGCTGTCAAAATCCTTTTCGTGAGCCTTAAACTGTTTTGCACCATGCAGCAATCCAAAATTTTGAAATGAGCATGTTCAGAACCTGAAATTTCAAAATTGAATAACTTTGGAACGGATTAATGTTTTCACCAAACCAATGCTGGCTTCTTCTTTGGGGCAAGCTCTTTCTACCCTGAAAATTTCAGATCAAACTTCCAAGCAGTGTGCCTGAAGTACGATGAGGAAAAAACAGCCAAAACAGGCAAAAAAGACAACTTTTACAGTTTTTCACTATTCACAGCACAAAATCTGCAAATCTAATCAAAACAAAACTTGGTATGTCAAGAGATCTACCCCACAGGACAGCACATACCAACTTTCATGCAAATCTGTTGAACGGTTGCAAAGTTATTAAAGTACAAAATTTGAGGTTTAACATTAAACTGCCTATTCAACCTAAACTTTAGTGGCACTACAACGCCAGTATCAATCAATCATTGTTTATTTAGCAACATCCTTCCAATTGATCAGAGCATTTTACAGCATATGAAAACTAAAATTCTAAACCATACAGATAAAAATTACAATATAATGGCCCAGATATTCAAAGCTTTGCCCCGGGCTAAATTAGCACTGCCCGTTGGGCAAATTTAGCCTGGAGCACAAAGCATATTCAAAGCTATATTCAAAAGGAAACAGCTTCTGAATATAGCATGGGAATGAGGCCGGACAAACTGGGCTGGGAGTGCAGGGCAAACTTAGCCCTGGAATAAGACAGCTCTGAATAGAGCAACCAGGAAGTGCAGACCACAACAGCAACACAGTGCACAGGGACATGAAGGCAGCTAGAGGCAACTTATGTGGCCAATATGGATTCCAGCAAATGTGTGGACCCAGTACAGCTGCAGGGAGCAGCCTATGGGAAAGTACAGTGTGCAAAACAGTATAATAATCCCTGAACCATTTGCGTTGTGCTAACGCGTTCACATGGGATTAGCGCAGAGCTAAGCTATTTGCCCGGTGCAAACACGTTTTCCCGGCACTAAACATTGCTATATTCAAAGGAGACATGCAAATGAGCCTACTTAGGTAGTCTCTGGGCAAACATCCAGATTAGCATCTCATTATGCCCTGATTTGCATGCAGTTTGCCCAGCAATACTGCAGGATCCCACAGAGCCACCTGTATGTCAGTCTGGAAGTACAGGGGCTGGCCAGGTCTGAACGCAGCTCCACCTGTAGGTTGGTCTGGCAGTGCACAATGATAACTGCAGGCTACATGTAAACAGTACAGCATAGCATATTGTACCCCAGGGGGCAACACAGCATAGGCACAGGCAGTGGTGGTGCTGCATGCAACTGTCACACTGTAGGGCATGCTACAGTGCACTGCAGACACTACAGTAACAAGGGAGCCAGTAGTGTGAGGGACACAGCACTGCCTATGGTGTGTAGGGCAGTGATGCTGACTGCACTGTACACAGTGACAGGCCCAACTTGCAGGTGTTTAATGACAGTGGACATTACTGTTACGCTATTGTGTGATCCACAGATGCTGTACCTGTGGCATGGGATGCACACAGTGACATATACATGGCTGGCTGTGTGTGCTGTGGCATCTGTGCAGTTGTGCTGTATGTGGCTGGGGGGGCACGTAGGATCCAACAGGCACACAGGCGGTGGGGTATTCCCACTACTGGCCCATGTGCACTGTGTGCTGTGTCCCAGTCTGGTGGCCACACCTGTGCTGTGGTGAGGTCTGGCCACCCGTACACCCTCCCTTCCCCTCAATGGCCACCATGCCCACAGTGCTACCTGTGTATGCTGGCATCAGTTTGGCACCACAGCCATATGGTCTGCGGGTGTGTGCTGTGTGGCCACACTACCATGATGTTCCCTGTGGGTTGTATCACCCCTTACTGTCTGTGCTTGGCTGGGACCTGTGGCAGCTGCTGGCATCATAGTGGCGCCATCAGTGAGCAGCATGTGTCCTCCATGTCTGGCAGTTTCTAAGTGTCATACCCATATGTTAGGGTCACACAAGCCATGCTAATGCTGCGCTAACACCACACAAAGCAACAATGTCATGCAAAGCTGTTTGCCCAGGGTTAAGACCAGCTTTTCCTGGGCGGTAATTTGTACCACGCTATGGGTCGCACAAAGTTGCGCTAAACACCTTAGCACAGCATGAGGTCGATTAATATCTCATTGCACCTGTATTCATGTTCACTTTGCCCCTTGCATATACTTATGGTTTGGCCAGCATTAATGCAGTTTGCGTGAGCTATTTGGCCTTTTGAATATAGCAGACCCACGCTAATCCTGCGCTAAACCCAAGCAAACATTTTTTGCCTGGCGCAAAGCTTTGAATATCTGGCCCAATACATATAATCTTAATTAGCTACAGATATAAAATTCATAGTACAGTGTACCTAATTGTGATTCTCCTCAGGGAATGCCTGGCTGAATATGTTGGTTTTCAGTTCAGTTTCTTTCTTCTATATGTAATTTTTCATTTTTTCCCTATATGCGCCCCAGTCCCGGGACCCCAGCAGACACATACAAACACATGCTTGGAGGCACGTGCACATGTTGGTTACTGGCTTGGCCCCATCCACCCCACTCTGGCATTCACCACCGCCCCCCCTTGCCTGTGCTTCCCACCGGACCTCCACCCGTGGGAGCAGAACTATGGGGGGAGTGGACAACCACCCCTGGGATGGGAGAGCTGCCTACAACAGCTCAATCCCACTCTGACCTCCCCCCAGTGCTGGCTTTCCAGAAATCCAAGGTCGTTTCCGATCCCAGGTCACCGGCATTGCGCAAGGTAAGGCGTCCAGTGCCTCAGTCCTCAGATCCACTGGACCAGCTTTTCAGTTCAGTTTTAAAGCTGTCAGTGGTGTGGCACTTTCTATTTTGATGAGGTAGAGCATTCCACAGGGTCAGGCTGCAAAAGTACGCACCCCAGAGGTCTTTAAATGGACCCTCGGAACCTCTAGCAATCCCTCATCAGCGGAGCAGTGTGGGCAGAGGTGGCAGTAAGGATGCATAAGATCTTGCAAGGAACTTGGTCCCTGTCTGTGTAGGGCCTTGTAGGTCAGTAATTTGACCTTGAATGTGATTCACCAATGTACCAGCAGCCAGTGCAGATAGCGGAGTACAGGCATGATATGGCAGGATCTTGGTAAGTCAGTCAACAGCCTGGCCACCACATTCTGCACCAGATGCAATCGGTGACTACCAACCCCCAGTAACCATAGGCACAGGGCATTGCAGTAATCAAGGTGCAAGGTTACAAAGGCATGAACCAGAGTTGGCATATCGCAAGGTGGGATCAGGTGCTTGATCTGAGCGATGTTCCTCAGATGGTAAAATGAGCTCTTTACAATGGCTAACACCTGAGATTTTAGTGTCAGGCTGCTGTCAAACACCACGCCCAGATTTTGCGCCTGATTTGAGGCCAGTAGCTGGGCATCTCCAAGCCAAAGCCCAGCGGGTAAACCAGCCTGCAACCCCAAGCTTTGGCAACCTGGTTCTACAACCAGCACCTCAGATTTGTCTGGATTTAACCTCAACCAGCTGGAACTCATCCAACCCCAGATCTCAGTAAGACAGTTGTTAAAAACCAAGACCACATCATCCTGTTCAGGCACAAGGGACATGTAGAGCTGAGTATTATCTGCATAACAGTGAAAACCCAGCCCATACTGCCTTATAATATCCCCACCTTATAATATATATTTATTTATTCTATTTATTTAGTTTAGTCTTTGGTAACTGGGTAAGACCCACTAGGCACAAGTGCCTGTTTTCAGAGGTGACCTGGGAGCACTGGGGAGGTTAAGTGACTTGCTTAGAGTCACACATTACATAGTTAGGGTTGAGGAGCCATTTACATGTTAAACCCCAAATTTTGCACCTTAATAACTTTTCAACTGTTCAACAGATTTGCCTGAAATTTGGAATACAGAATCAAGACCCATATGCCTTGCAATCTGCCAAGTTTCGTACCAGTCAGATATACGGCTGTAGAGTTATTAAGCGTGATCTGCGCATGCGTTTACACCTTTTTTGGAATTCTACTGTCGCTACCACAGGTCGAGACGGTTTATGCGTGATTCAGTCCAAACTCTTCTTAGGAACATGTGGCCAGGGTCCCCAATGTGCCTTTTGAAGATTTCGTGAAAAAATATTAAACGGTTCAAAAGTTATTCAAAAAACAAGTTTCCATTATAAGTCAATGGGAAAAGTTAACAAAAAGTTCAACAGTGTCGCAAATGCAGTTTTTACTTTCGCAAATGGCCCTTTTACTTTCGTAAATCCACCATTTTGTTTTCAGTTGGTGATCATACAAATGGTTGGCATTTAAATTTGGGACCCTCTAGCAACCTAATTATTTTTGTATTCACCTAGTCGGACCCTGAGGATGCTAGCCATGTCTTTATTTTGGGTAAAACACCCCAGAAATATGTTTTTCAGATTTCTGGAAAAAGTGCTTTCATAAAGTAGTGTCGCACTCACAAAAGTGTCACAAATTTTTGCAAAAGCTTTCGCAAATTGCGACAGTACTTTTCTAGGCTGTGGGAAAATGACAGCAATTCTTTGGCACCCCGCTGCAAAAGAACAGTTTGGAGTTTTGGGCTGAAATTTTGAGGGAACGCAGCCAACATCTCACAGATGTGCCTTTCAGTATTTTGTTGAAAAAATATTACACAGCGGCAAAGTTACGGTACTCCAAAGTTGACACTTTTTCCCCATAGGATAACATTACAGCATATGACGCATTGCAGCAATCATTTTGCGCCCTGCTGCAAAATAGCAGTTTAGTCTTTTGGGCTGAAATTTACAGAGAACACAGCCAACATCCCACAGATGTGAACTTCAGTGGTTTGGTGAAAAAATATTACAGGGAGGCAAAGTTATGGCACTCCAAACTTCTGTTTTTTCCCAAAGGATAATATTAGTATGTCATGGGCGTCTTTCAGGGCCCATATCTCGGAACGGAAAAGATACGGACCTTTCACTGAAAAATGCTTAGCCCCCACAAAATAGCCAGGAAAGTGATAATTCATATGACTTTTTAATTTTTTTTCTGTGTTTTACGGTTCTTGAGATATAAGCAATTTACTATTCCAAGTCCTCATTTTTTTGTTCCGAGAGTAATTATTTTGCATACATTCTTTGTACTCACTGTCTTTCTCTATACAGCTTTTGGGAAAAACCAGCCTGTGCACTTACATTACTGTTACCATTACCATTTCTGCTTGCGGTTACGTACCCGTTTCACTTACCGTTCACGTTTATGCCACCATGTGCGTTACCCTTTGCGTTTTCATTTGCGGTTGCATTTGCATTGTTTTTAACATTTATGTCTACAGTACTGTTTCTCTTTCTGTTTCACTTTGCGTCACCATGCGCATTATGATTTGCGTTTGTGGGCACAATGTTACTATGTGACAAGATATCACGTGGCAGGAGGGCCCCACGCTCCCGCCGCCGCATTACATTCACTATTTCTCGTTATCATTCTCAAAAAGAAGGGAAATTAGAGGCATAAAACCTCTGTATAATGCATTAGTTGGGGTTGTTCCACAGTGACAAAAGCAAGGAAATTCGATGTTAGGGTTGAAACCCCTTTGCACCCTCAGCCCACCCCAACTGGAATTGGGAGTGCGCGATTGGGAATCATCGGTCCCAACTCTCCACCCCATTCTTCTATTCCCAGCTTCTTTCCATATGTGATAGGGTGAGAGTTAGGGCCAACGACCCCAATGCACACCCCTATTCCAGTTGGGGGGGTGGGCTGGAACGGTGCAAATGGGGTTTCAACCCTAACATCGAATTTCCTTGCTTTTGTCACTGTGGAACAACCCTAACTGATGCATTAAATGGAGTGTTTTGCCTCTAATATATATATATATATATATATATATATATATATATGTGTGTATGTAAATTATAGTGGTGCTAGCACCACTATAGTTAGGGTTGAGTAGGCAGTTTAATGTTAAACCTTCAATTCTGCACTTTAATAACTTTGCAACTGTTCAATGGATTTTCACAAAACTTGGTATGCACTGTCCCATGGTGTAGGTCTTTTGATGTACCAAATTTTGTTATGATTAGATTTGTGGATTCCATGCTACGCATAGTGAAGAAAATGTAAAAGTCACATTTTTTTGCCTGCTTTGGTTGTTTATTTTCCTCATCGTGCTGCGACCACATCGTCTGGAATTTTTATCTGAAATTTTCAGGGTAGAAAAAGCTTGCCCCAAAGAACAAGCCAGTGTTGGTTTGGTAAAAAAAAATATTAATCCATTCCAAAGCTATTCGTTTTGAAATTTCAGGTTCTGAGCATGTTTAGGTCAGTCTTTTGGATAGCTGCATGGTGTGAAAAGGAATTTAGGGCTCACGAAAAGGAATTCTGACAGCTCACAAAAAGGGATTCATTAACTCCCACTTCATGAGAAAAAGTTCCCTTTTCACGAGCCGCCATCTTGTTTTCTTTTTTCCAGCCCAACAAATCATTGTAACTTTATCCAGGGATGTCTTCTGTAGACATCCAAGCATGGATTTTGTTCATGTGCACTTCCTTTACAGTTATTTGCCTTTAGTTTACTTTACTGTGGCCCCATAATGTTTATTTTTGATTTTTAAAATCCCTTTTCGTGACTCACTCCGATCGCGAAAGGTTTCTACCGTGAAAGAGATTTTGACGAGGTCACGAAAATAAACTGGGCTGCCAGACCAGATTAACACATCACGAAAAGTTCAGCTCCAGAGGTTTTGACACCTCACGTAAAAGGGATTAATTTTTCAAATCCCTTTTCGGGAGCTGTCAAAATCCCTCTTCATGTGCCGAGTCTCTTTTCACAAGGTTTCAAAATCCCCTTTTGCATTGCAAAAAGGGATTCCCACAGGGCCATCTGGTCTGACAACTCAAATCCCTCTTCGTGAGCTTTTAAAATCCCTTTTCGCATCATGAAAAGAGATCACCCACAGGGCCATCTGGTCCCACAATCGTGAAAAGGGATTTTGACTCCTCATAAAAAGTGATTTGGCTCGCAAAAAGGAATTTTAACTGTTCATGAAAAGGGATTTCTGAAGTTTTCTATTTCTTTGCCACTTCACTGCAAAGAAATGATTTGGAATTTCGGGATGAAATTTTCAGGGTAGAAAGGGATTGCCCGCCAGATGTGACTTTTGCTGGTTTGGTGATAAAATTAACATTGCTTTAATAGTTATAACATTTAAGTTTGGAAATTTCCCAAAGGATAACACTGTGGTGGACACAGTATCTTTCCATGCCTATATCTCAAAAACGGTTTGAGTTACAGATTTTTTATTAAACATGTGTACTAAGCAAGCATGCAGGATGCCAGGATATGATTACAACTGTGGTGGATTTTTTTCCAGGGTTGTTATGGTCACTGAGATATTGCACCATTTTCATCACAAGGATTACTTGGACTATCTCTAGGTCTGAGCTGTGTCTCTACACTTATGGGTAGGTGGGTGTGCAGGGTTTGAGATATGGATTTTTTGCTAAACACAGCTTAGTACACTTGTGTACTAAGCAATGATGCAGGTTGCCAGTCCATGATTACAAATGCCATGGAATTTTTCCCAATGTTCCTACAGTTACTAAGATATTACACCATTTGCAGCACAGAGTTTACTTGGAATGTCTCTAGGCCTGTGCTGCATCTTTACAATTATGGGTGGGTCCTGTGCTCCCACATATGGATACAATTTTGCAATAATGGGAGTGCAGGGCCCACCATTATGTAGTACTGGGAGTGCAGGGCCCAGAGGGCCCTGTGCTCCTACGGGGAGATAACAGTTCATTACAATGTCTCTATAGTTATGAATAGATGGGAGTGCAGTGCCCATAGGGCCCTCTGCTCCCACAAATGGATACCATTATGGAGTGATGGGAGCATGATGGGAGTGTAGAGCCCGGATGGCCCTGCACTCCCACAAAAAGATGCAGCTGCAACACACTATAGACCTGATGGGAGTGCAGGGCTTAGAGTGCCCTGCATCCCACAAACATATAAGGGTAAGATTACACTTTCTCAAAAAGTAGGGAAATTCATTGCAAAAAATGTTGTTAATGCATCAGTTAGGGTTGAAGCAACAAAAGTAGGGCAATCAGGTGTTAGAATTTTGAACCCTAACACCCCCACCCCTACCACCCCACCCTGCCCACACTCTCCATACACCAACACAGCCATCAGGGGTGTGCCTTTGGGTCATCAGGCCTAACTCTCAACTCATTCTCCTATACTGCACCATCTCAGCTTCCTACACATGGAATGGGTGAGAGTTAGCCTGTTGATCCCAAGGCACACCCCAATGCTTGTTTTTGTGTGGAGGGTGGGGTGGGTGGTAGGGGTGAGGGGTTAGGGTTCAAACACTAATGCCTCATTTCTCTACTTTTGTTGCTTCAACACTAACTGATGCATTAATGAAGTTTTTTCAATGACTATATATGTATAATATATATATTTTTTTTGTTAATGCTCCACCCTCCCACACCAGGCAAGAGAGCAGGTGTGGGGTGTGTATTGGGCTTCTCAAGCCTAACACTCATCCTATTCTCATAAAGTTGACACATCTGACCTTTTTTACAGATGGAATGGGGTGAGCATTAGGCTTGAGAAGCCCAAGACACACCCCACACCTACTCTCCTATCTGGTTTGTGAGGGTGGGGTGTTAGGGAAACCCTAACTCCTCATTTTCCAACTTTTGTCACTTTGATCCTTACTGAAGCATTAACTAAGTATTTTGCAATGTATTTCCTTACTTTTTGAGATGGTATTCGTAAGGTAGAAAAAAATGGGCAGACTGGATGGGCCTTGCGGTCCTTATCTACTGTCAACCTCTATGTTTCTATGTATAATAGTACCTTTATTTTACTGTGGGAAAGCAGGGTACTTCAGACCATCCCACCATAGATGTGTATGTGTGTGTGTGTGTGTGTGTATATATATATATATATATATATATATATATATATATCTGTAGCTGAGGAAGTACAGGCTCCTGTGTTTTCATTTATAGGACAACAGTGACCAAATTGTCAGCATAGCCTTCTTATTACCCCAGCTCATGTACCCATTACAGAAAATTTTCAAATCTCTGCCAAAACATAATTCTGCACAACTGCACTGCCATTCTGCTCCACTGGTGTGAAAACACATTGTGGGAAGGATTTGAAAAATGGCAGCTGTGACATACATAAGGTGGGGTCATAAAAAGGCTATGTTGAAAATCTGAGGTCAAAATATTTAAAATTTCAAAAGTTATGAGCGGGTATAGTGAAATTGCAATGAATGTTCATAACGTTGTCAATTTTTCATATTTTGTCCCCAAATTTTCAACATATGGTATAACATTATGACCCCATCTGATAAACCCTGTAGGTGAAAATTTACAAACATGTGCCAAAATGCCATTCCATGCCACAGGTGAGAACACACATTTTGGAAAGGATGTGAAACATGATAATTATACTGTTCATGAGATGGTGTGAAAAAATGGCTATGTTGAAAATTTGGACTCAAAATATTGAAAATAAAATTATGTGCGTTCGTAAAAAAATTCCAATGAACACTGGTAACTCAGCCATTTTTAGGAATTTTTTCACCAGATTTTCAACATGGTGTTTTTGGGATCCCACCTCATCACTACTGTTTATAAACTTTCATTATTCAGTCCCAAAAGGTGATTTCACACAGTGACCATAAAATCACCTTCCAGGCCTGATTAATAAAATGACAGCGACAGTGTTCATGAGGAAGGGTCCCAAAAAGGCTATGTTGAAAATTTGGTGAAAGAATTCCCAAAAGTGGCAAAGTTATGTACATAAGTTCAAAACAACATTTAAATACATTATACAGCACTTACCTTGATTCCTCAGTTCATGGTTCAACTTTGAAGAGTGCAGATGTGTCCCAGTCCACAGAATATGACAGCTGATGACCTTCAGTGATAAGTATAGGGTAAGGGGGGTGGGGTGGTGGTGCTCAGTGGGAGGGCTTGATGGGGAGGAAGACAACGGAATGATGAGGGACCATTTTTTTTTTCAGGTCTAAAAAAACAAAAAGATGTCAGCGAACTGTTTTGTTCCATAGGATTAAATTAAAAAATATTTTGAGACACTGGGGGTGGGCTCCCCAGTGTCCCACACTGCTGGGGGAATTGGGTCCTCCAATGCTGGCTAATAAATTAAGCAAGGGGCAGCAAGGAAGGCATCCAGCACCAGGGATAGGCATCCCAGTGTCAGATAATAAAAAAAATAAACAAGGGAGTAGGGGACGGTGGTCAGGGGAAGCCACTAGACACCAGGGAAAATACAGTTTGGGGAGGGGACAGTGATCAGAGAGTGAGGGATACCACTAGACACCAGGAAAAATATATTAAATAATGGGGACAGGGATCAGAGGGTGAGGGGTGCCACTAGACACCAGGGAAAATATATTGAATAACGTGGACGGGGATCGGAGGGGGTACCATTAGACACCAGGGAAATGAACAGACAGGGGTACTGGAGAGTGGGGAGCCACTAGACACCAGGGAAAAAGTTAAGAGTACTGGGGAGGGCAATGGAAGGGAGAAGCAAGGATTCTTGAGTGATGAAAAAGGATACTTTTTCATGACTCATGATATGAAAATGGATTATTTTTTTGAATCATGCAGTCACAAAAAAGGATTCATTATATTAAAAAAAAATTCAGGGGCATATTCCTAACTTTGAAGTGCAGATGGCACCCAATGGGGTCCTGATGAGCAGGCTAGGTGTGATGATCTCTCTCCAGGATGTAATGTTTGTGACTTTTGAAAAAAAAAATTAACTCTTTGAGAACTGAATATGTTTGAACATACTGAGATTCTGGACGTATATATATGCCCACAGTCCTCTAAGGGTTAAGATCAAACTGAAACAAGATGGCTGCTCATGAAAAAGCATTTTTTTCACACAAAAAATAATTTAGTTCTCATGAAAAAGGAACGGGTATCACAAGAGTGCATCCTTTTTTGGCGAGAACAAATCCTCCATTGATTTTTCTCCCTGTGATCTGAAATGTGATCTTCCCATTGAAAACAATGGGAAATGAAAAACGTAATAACTTTGCAACAGATTAATATTTTTACACAAAACTAAGCATACCTGTTCTGTTATGCCAGCTGGTTCTACCATAAAAAGTACACCAAAATTCCACACCATCTGAACACAGCGTGATAAGGAAAAAACTGCAAAAAGTGGTGACTTTATGACTGTTTGCACTGTCTGGATCTCAGAATCCACACATCCAACCAGAGCAAAACTTGCCACATCAAGGAATCTACCCCACAGGACAGCGCATACTAAATTTTGAGCAAATACATTGATCAGTTGCAAAGTTATTAAAGTGCAAAATTTGAGGTTTGACATTAAACATGCTACTCAACCCTAATTATAGGGGTGCTACCGCATATATATATATATATATATTTAGTTTTGGTTAACCAGGTAGGTGCACTAGCCAAAAAATGACTAGATTCAGGCATGACCCAGGAGGTTACAAAGTTAGACTGAACAAAGAAAACAATAACAGCATGAGGTACAAAGAGAAAACATTTCACAATGAACAGTAGAACCAAGTGACAGTAAAATATACAGCAATGAAAAGGAATAAAGTTTATAACAAGAGGCAGCAGGTGAACTAAAATAATAGTTATAATAAAAATAGCTATAAAATATATATGCTGGAATCAGGGGGAACATTAATAAACACAAAGCAGAATTTTGATATATATATATATATATTTTCAACTTCTATTTCTTCTCCCCCAGCTCTGGAACTCTCTCAGATCGCTCCACTCGCTTGATCTACTCTACCATCCACTGCAGACCCTACCTTCTTCAAGGGCATTACTTTCTCCCCGAGCCTCGAGTGGGGACATGGGCCTGAGGAGACCGAAGGGGCAGAGGCAGGGAACCAGCCTTGGGCATGTGACGGAGCGGCCCTGAGAGGATCGTCCCTATCTGGGCTGGAGGGACGCTTTCTGTGCTTTTGACCCCAAGTGCCCTCCCTCCCACCCCCGAATGTGGCAATCCCTGATGTCATGGTGCATGGCAACTCTGCTGACATCAGCCACACTCCCCTTGTACATGTGGTCCATGTCCTGCAGTGCCCCCGGATCTTCACCTGTGGTCACAGTGATGCCAGACAACCCATTGCCCTCCCCGTGGGACAGGAGAGCAGCCCATTGGATCTTCAATCCTCTCCTTCCCCTGTTGATCCCCAGTGCCCAAGCTTGCTCCCGAACTCGGTTTGCCAGCATGGTGCGAGGTGTGGTGTCCAGCACCTCAACCCTCAGCGCCACCAGACCAGCCAGAATTGTTATATTGAGGGGAAAATACAACAATCCTAAGCAATACTAAGTGATCAAATATAAGGTTAAGACTCAGAAAAGGTAGGGGGACTTATAATCATTACCTAATCAGGAAGAGAAGATGAGAGGATCGGTAGGGAGGATATGGAATAAGCAGCAGTACAGAGGTATATAGAAGGAAAGGATAGGTGACAAGTGAGTAGGTCAGGGAGGGTCAAAACAAGTGCAGAGGTCAGATAAGGACAGGAAGTGATGAAGATTCTTCTTGAAAATAGCATGAGAAGGTGATAGGCGGACAGCTAGAAGAAGGGAGTTCCAAAACTGCAGAGCATGGTGATAGAAGGCACAAGTTCCTTTAGTGGTTTTGCATCTGGGGACATGGAGGAGAGACTTTTCAGCAGAATGTAGGCCATAGGAAGTGGGTTGAGGAGTCATAATAACAGCCAGAGCTAATGGAATCTGCAACTTCACTACATTATCCACCAAGGAGCCAAAAAGGAGGAGTCTGACAGCAGAGGGAGAGAGCCAGTTGAGATCGGCATATAGCATGCAGAGGTGTTTAAGCCTGTGGGATGCCGAAGCATATCTGCAGATATTATTATAGGTGGTGTCCCACTTGTGGAGTGTAGAGTTAGGTACTGCTGCATAGGTGGGAACACCATAAGAAAGAATTGGGAGAAGGATGCCTCGGGCTATGGCCATTCTAGCAGAGGGGGTTAAAACATAGCTCATCTTAAAGGCAATGCCAAGTTTAGAGTTAACAGATTTGCAAGCGTACTGGATGTGGAGATTAAAGTCAAGGGACTGGTCAAGGACAACACCTAGGTATTTAAATGAAGAGGTGTTCTCAGTAGGAGAGCCATCTGAGCCTGATACCAATAGCTGATTCTGGCAGGGTCTACATTTGGAGGCAGTGCCAAAGAGCATAGCCTGGGTTTTGTTAGTGTTTAGGGCAAGTTTATGTTTAGACAGCCAGGACTGAATAGTGATGAAATCAGAGGGGAGTTGTTGGTTAATGGCAGATATAGTTTGAGAGCTGTTGTACAAGACAATAGCATCAGCATAGAGAAGGGTGGAGCAGAAAGAGGTGCCCGTGGTGATGCTGTTGATGAAAACTGAGAAGACGAGGGGCCCCAGGATGGAGCCCTGGGGAACTCCAATGTTAATGGTTGCTGACTCTGAGTGCTGAGTTGAATTTTACCACCTGGACCCTATCTAATAGATAACTATTGAACCAGGCAACAGCCAGTGGTGAGAAGCCAATTGTCTGAAGCATAGCAAGGATTAGTGTGTGACCTACAAGGTCAAACGCCTTCGTTAAATCAATAAAGAGGGCCCCAGTCAGGAGTCCAGAGTCCATAGCAGAGATAGTGTCAGAGGTAAATTTGAGTAGGGCAGTAGATGTGCTGTGGCCTTTATGTAAACTGTGCTGAGTTTCTGAAAGAAGGTTATTTCTGTGCAGATAATCAGTTATTTGGGTGGCTGATAAATTTTCCATAATCTTGCACAGCACAGAGAAGATGGCAATAGGCCGGTAATTTGAGAGATCTTTGGGATCTCCTTTTTTAAAGACCAGTGTGACTCGGGCAATTTTCCAGATTTCTGGGACTTGGCTATGGCTTAGAGACAGTGTGAAAATTCTAGCCAGAGGGTAGGCTATGAAAGGGACAGCAAGTTTGAAGAGCCTCGGTTCGAGACCATCAGCGCCAGGACTAGTATTCTCAGAAAATGGAGTTAGAAGTTTTAGGACATCAGTCCTAGTTATGGCCTTAAAGCAAAAATATGGAGTCCCAGTCTCAGGGCAAGAGGAGATCCTAAGGGTGGTTGATTGTGTAGAGGGGAAGGAGCTAGACCGTTTAGATAGATCTGAAAAGTGCCAATTGAAAGAGTAAGCGATCATAAGTGGGTCATTACCATGGACTCCATTTAGTGCCTTATTATTAGTGGAATGTTGTTGTGCAGATCCTAGGAAAGTTTTTATATGGGACCAGAATTTTCTTGGGTCTCCAGCCGCATCCAGCAATAGGCCTTTGCACTACGTACTTTTGGCAATTCTGATTTGTTTTGTGGGGAAGGCAGTCAGAATAGCAAAGGCCGAAGTCAAGGAAAAGATAGACAGCTCAGTTAAGAAGGGGGATAAAACCTTTTATAGGTACATTAGGGAGCGAAGAAAGGCAAAGGGAGGGATAGTAAGGCTGAATAAAGGGGACGGTGGGTGGGCAGAGAGGGACAGTGAAAAAGCAGGGATACTGAATGAATACTTCTGTTCAGTATTCACAAAAGAAGAGATGGGGACGGTACCTAATCCAATCAATAGAAGCACTCTAGATAGGGGGATCAATCCCAGTCCTTTCACAAAAGAAAGGGTTCTGAAAGAACTCATAAAACTGAAGGTGGACAAAGCAATGGGGCCTGATGGGATTCACCCCAGAATTCTAAAAGAACTAAGGGGAGAACTAGTGACACCACTGACTACTGTTTTTCACAAATCATGGGAGGATGGTGTGGTACCTGAGGACTGGAGGAGGGTGGATGTGATTCCCCTTCACAAAAGTGGGAGCAAGACAGAGGCAGGAAACTACTGACCTGTCAGTTTGACCTCAGTGGTAGAGAAACTTATGGAATCACTTCTGAAGGAAAGAATTGTTGAGTAATTAGAGGCCAGTGGGGCAAAGGACCCAAGGCAGCATGGATTTACAGCGGGAAGGTCATGTCAGATGAATCTAATCAATTTTTTTGACTGGTTGACCAAAGTAGTAGACTAGGGAGGGGCTGTGGACCTGGTCTATCTAGACTTTAGCAAGGCATTTGACACAGTCCCACACAAAAGATTAATAAACTAATTATTGAGCCTGGGAGTGGGTTCCAGGGTGGTAGCCTGGGTAAAACATTGGATGGACAACAGGACACAGAAGGTAATAGTAAACTGAGTCCACTCTGAAGAAAGGGGGTTACTAGTGGGGTACCGCAGGGTTCAGTACTGGGTCTGGTCCTTTTTAATGTCTTTATAAGTGACATTGCAGAGGGACTGGAAGAAAAAGTATGCGTCTTTGCAGACAACACAAAGATCTGAAACAGGGTTGATAACACAAGGGGGGGTGGAAAGGATGAGAAGGGACTTGGTAAGGTTGGAGAAAAGGTCTGAAGTATGGCAGCTTGGATTTAATGCAAAGAAGTGCAATTGCACCTGGGAAACAAAAACCCAGGGAAAAGGTACACAATAGAGGGGGAGGGAGTAACAACAACAAAAATGGAAAGGGACCTGGGGGTAATCATATCAGATGACCTAAAGGTTAGCAAGCAATGTGAGAAGGCAGTAGGGATGGCTGGGGGGATACTGGGATGTATAGGGAGAGGCATCACCAGTAGAAAATGGGAAGTTGTTATCCCTCTGTACAGACGGTTGGTGAGACCCCATCTGGAGTACTGTGTCCAGTTCTAGAGACCCCATCTCCACAAGGATATAGACAGGATAGTGGCAGTCCAGAGGAGGGCAACTAAAATGGTGCAGGGTCTGCAACAGAAGCCAGATGAGGAGAGACTAAAGGAGCTTAATATGTATACCCTTGAGGAAAGGAGGGAGAGGGGGACATGATAGAAACCTTTAAGTACCTCAAGAGAATCAACAAAGTCCAAGAGGGTAACATCTTTCAGAAAATGAGATGTGCAAGAACAAGGGGACACAATTTAAAGATAAGAGGGGGGACAGCTCACGGCAATGTAAGGAAGTATTTTTTTCACAGAGATGGTGGTGGACGCATGGAACATCCTTCCTGAGGAGGTCATGGGGTCAAAAACAGTGGGGGAATTCAAGAATGCATGGGACAGAAATAAGGCAATTCTTGTCGGGGGTAGGAAGAAATAGGCTGTTGGTTAGCTAGGATCTGCAGCTTAAACAGTAGGTAAGGAAATGGGCAGACTAGGTGGGCCAAGCGGTCCTTATCTGTCAAAGTCTATGTTTCAATGTTTCTGTGCTTTTTACAGGCACTGCACTAAGCCCTACAGCAGTTATAATCAGCTGGAAGGCCAGTTGACTTGAAATGTTTCCAGCTCTTGTCTCTCAGAGTAATGCAAGTAGGTCTTTGTGCGCCCATCTAGTCTGTTTGCCCCTAACTCACCAAATGATTTGCAGGGAATGGATATCCTGCTGAGCCGTAAATACTGCAAGGAAGTTACTAAGAGCAGACTGAGCATCACTAGCCAGGTATAGACTGGACCAGTCGATCCGAGTGCAGTCATGAAGAAACTTGCCCTGATCAAATCAGGTGAAGTTTCTAAAGGTGCTGTGATGTGGTGGAGGAGAGGGGGCAGACATGGGACTCCATATGCAGAATATTGGAGAGTGATCACTTATCCCATCTGCAAGGGTTCCAGAGATAGGTACAGTATATGTTCCAAGCAGTTTGTGAGAACCCAATCAAGTAGAGAGCCAGTGTTTGACTGGGATGTAACCCTAGTGGGTTCATTCAAGGTTTGGTGCAGATTGTGGCTTAGTATCAGGGGATGGAGGGTACCCTGAGTTTTACCAAGCCAATTTTTTTTCCAATTGTTTAACCAGGAGAGACACATGAAGCTGAAAGCTTGTTTACAGGTGCGACCTGGGAGCACGTGGAAGTTAAGTGACTTGCTTAGGGTCACACAGTATGCAAGTGGGGGTTGTGGGATTCAAACCCAGATCTCCAGATTTGCAGCTCAGAGCCTTAAACCACTGCACTATATGTCTCCTAAATTTAGATTTAGGTCCCAGAGTATAAGTGCTTTTTTTTGCCCTATTCCCCTTGATGTGTGGTCAAGTAATTCCTCTAGTCCCGCTAGGCCTTCTTTAGGGGTTGTAAGCACAAACAATATGTACATATATGTATATGTATATGTATAGATATACCACTCTGAGGTGTGCGTGTTGCTCTGAATACGCATGCCATAGGTCTAGGTGGCACAACCGCCCAAGGCGTATGTATATCAGGAGCGTGACCAGCACACCTCAGAGTGGTTCATCTATCTTATAAAATGTCAAAATTGTTTTGAGGGGTAAAGTGCAGGTGTGCGGTCGCACTCTGATGTACACACGGTTATGTGATGCTCATCATCCAATAAAAGAACAACAATTTCCTTACCATTTTTTAAAAATATATATATATATATATATATATATATATATACAGTATATATTCAAATTCAGACTCCAAACCAAGAAGTTAGTGCACTAAGCAATATCCCCAGAAAAATGCTGAAGTAAGGATTACCTTGGAATGACACTGGCAATAAAAATAAGAGCAGACCCTGTGGCTACGGATGATGTGGTGGGAAGAGTTTTTACAGTTTATTTTGTAATTAATGACTAATGTCATTAAGGATGGCCGCCATTCACCATTTTAAAAATCTCTTACCCCGGTGTCACTTGCTGAATGTACATGCTAGATGTATACTGTAGATGTATCAGGATAGTTCTTCTACATGTTTGTAATGGTAAACAGCACAACACTGTGCCAGGATATTTAATTTTTCACAGCAGGCGTGGGAAGTTTGAAAAACTTAATATCTTGATTCAGGGTTGAAAGTCAATGAAAATAGAAATGTGTATCTTGATATTTTTTTGCCAGATGAACCTTATTACTGAAAAAAGTTATATGGTTAACAACAGATACAGCTGCTCACAGGGTGCCTCTGTGAAGAGTTGGGGGCCTCGGAATTATATATGTAAAAAAAATGCTGGCTATCTGAAGGTCCTGCTGACTGCTTCCCTAAAGGTGCTGCAATAGTGCGCATTATTGCACAGTCAGGCTGTATAGTTTAGCCTGATGTCTTAACTTTGGGCTGCTGAGTTTAAGTGCTCTGGTTCGTTCAGTTAAAAGGCAGCCACTATCTAGGGGCATCCATTGAATAAAAAAAATAAAATAAAGGAAACTAGCAGCCAAGTCTTAAAGGAAAACTACACCCAAAACTTGAAAAAATATATGCTGTGCAGAGTGTTTTAATTTATGTATGAAGTCTAAGTTGTTTCCTCTGACTGATATTAGAGTTTCCTACATAGCCTCGCTGGCTTTAGGCAGTTTTATCAATTCCTGGAGATCTCCATATCAATAGCTTTTATTGCACTTTGTTCCACACTGCACCTTGTTTCATGTGATGGTGATGTAGCACAGCCCATAAATCCAGCAGAAAGCATTGCATTACAATCAGTTCACAATAATAGAGATGGCTATATTTTAAAATCTGTAGAATTCAGCTTGTGACCACCCTCATCCTAAAGGTTTTACTG
This sequence comes from Neoceratodus forsteri, assembly GCA_016271365.2. Lineage (NCBI taxonomy): Eukaryota > Metazoa > Chordata > Ceratodontiformes > Ceratodontidae > Neoceratodus > Neoceratodus forsteri. The sequence continues at coordinate 370,428,863 of CM057449.1, read as the reverse complement.
TCCTGAAAACTTTGCTGCTGGTAATTTTTGTGCAGCTTGTAAAGCTTCCAGATATTTAGTTTGTTTGGTATGTGTGTGCTGAATGTTGGGTCTCTCTTACATCACAGTCACATGAGACAAGATGCACTGTGGGAACAAGAAATACAATTACACTATCAGGTATGAAGATCCCCAGGGGTTGAAAAACTAGCATAAAGCTAGCAGGCTAATTTGGGAAAAACTCCTAATACCAGTCAGAGGGAAGGAAACACTAGAACTTCACATACAAATTAAAACACTCTGCACGACATATATTTTTTCAAGTTTTGGGTGTAGTTTTCCTTTAAGCTTGTTTAAACTTTTAGTCAAGCATTCTTTAACTTTTGATTGTTCCGAGAGAGAGAATAAAAATCCAATATAGTTTGGATTTGTTTATAGTGGAACAAGTCTTAGTGTTTCTATTCTATTCACTTTCTGGTTTGCAGTAATATATAAAAGACAGAGTGCTTTCGGGTCAGGCGGCGTTTAGAACCGCCAGCCTGACTGAAACAAAAAGACAAGTGAATATTTGTTTTTATTCATTTACTGGTGACAAAATGTTAAATAAAATGAAGAAAGAGGGCTTTGCCAGTTATAATAAATGATACTGTTAATTCAGATTTATAAAAGAGCCAGTTGTTCTGTTTAAATCATACTGTAGATATTCATTTAAAATAGGTTAACAGGGAGGCGACAGCTGATCTTTGTTTTGGTCAATTTCAGCTGCCGCTCCTAAAATGTTCTGTGCGCTTTTAGTAAATTAATCCCCTTTTTGCTATAATAAGGGAAGCTGTGTGTACATTAATTGATAAAAGCTTCCTAAGTTACATTTATAGAGTGAGTCAGTCTCCTTAAAAAGAAATTGCCAAATGGAAATGTATGCCGACAGGCTGAAATGTCAGCCGTCGGGAAATGGGCTTGCTTTTGCTTTGCAAGCTTCGCAATAATGTTGAGAACCTTGTCTTCTTTCCTGTTCCCCTTTTCAAGAGACTTTACAGGGCACTGTTTAATACATTTAGTCTCTTTAGTTTAAGCCCTGTAATTAAGTTCGCTGCACCTTCGAGAGCTTTGTAAGAGTTTCAGTGCACTGCTTTCAATGCCCTAGTATTCTACAATTATGCCCTGTAAAAGATATTACTCTGGGTAGATTTTAAAATATGGAAAAAACCTCCTGGTTCTTTAGCTTTACCCTGTTAGGCTCTTTTGGTAAAGGCTCTGAAGAATGCGGCTGCTTTTAAGTAGAAATGCTGCTGAGGTCCTGTACGGCAATGCGAGTGCCGGTGAAATTACTGTGCGAGTGTGCACACCATCGAGAAGGTATTCTTTTTTCTAGCTCCCTTACAATTGTTCCCTTATGTCTAACATCCTCCATATGAGCATTACATACCTTGATGAAGTAAAGTGGTGGGGTTTTGGGCTGTTTAGGGTGTTTGTTGCAGACGAGGGTTCTGCTATTTTGTTTGGCATCCCAGAATACCATCTAAAGCCTCTCTCTTCATTTCAGCTTGCTCTTAAGAGCCGGCCAATCTCTGCATTCTTTAATACTGCAGTTAAAAGGGGTGATACTCCCTGATGCCAGAAATAAAGGTTAAAATGCCTAAAAAGAGTGTAAATCACTTATAAACTTAACTGTATAGTGTTATATGGATTTAAAGGTGTATTTTTACTTTAAATAAAATTAACATATTGTGAATAAAGAAATATTGTTTAGAATAAAATACAGGGGTGGGGTTTAAATGTCACCTGACCCCTTCAGGGTATAAAAGTTGAACATATGTTCAGGTAGATCAGATTTGCTTGTGGGTCTGGAGGTACACTCCAGGACCTTATGTGAAAGTGCTCTAAGGTGCTAAGAAGTATTATTTGTTGTGCCAAATGGAAGATTAAGCTGCCAGATCGTTCTGTTGTACTGAATTTGTCCTGATGTAAACAACTATTAAAGAAGGATTAATTAAAACTGGAACTTTAAAAAGAACTGGTGATATGTTTTACTATTTGATTGCCCACTTAGACCTGTGCCCTACCACACTTTGAAATACATAAAAAAATATTAAACTGAGCCAGCAGGGTGGTGGCCCCAAGTATTGGAGGGTTCTGCTCCCATAGACCCCCACAGGGGGTTTTGCTCCCTGACCCCTGAGCCCCACCAAAACGTTTACAAGCCCGGCACCTATGGTCATGCCTCCATGTTCTTGATCCACTACTAATGCTAAATAGTGCCTCAGAATGTGTCTTGTTCATTCCTTTTAAAAATTTTAAAGTCTATGTCATATCTCCTCTCTCTCATCTGGCCTCCAGCAAGTAAATGTTCAATGCCTTGAGCTGATCCTTGTAAGATCTGCCCTTCTGGCCCAGAATCATTTTGGTCACGCTACATTGCACTGCCTCCAGCCTGTCCTTACCTTTCCATAGGTGAGAACTCTAGCTTGTGCACAGTACTCCAGGTGGGGCCTCACCAGTGATCAATAGAGAGGAAATAATACTGTATCTCCTTCCTTCTGTTGTCAGTACCCCTTCCTATACACCTTAGCAACCTACCTGCCTCATTGTAGGTCTTGTTACACTGGCTTGATTGTCATGGGAAGTCATTCATGATGACCCCTAGGTCTCTTTCCTCATGTGAAGTCAATTGCCAAATTGAGAGGTCTAGGTTTGAATGTAAGAATTTTTTTATGTTTACACATCTCAAGTTTACTTGATCAACCATACAATTTGGCCATTACTATTATTTAAAAGTTCATACAAAAAAATGAAAAAGAATATTTTAAACCACAATTTTAATTTTGGTTCACAAACCCCACAAGAGCATATTGACAGCAATCAAGATAAATATTGGCTTTGAAGTTATTTTCTTTCAACACTACAAGAAAATAAATAGGAGTAACAGTCAGATGTTATCCAAATCCATTACCCAGTAAGTTTACCATCTGTTTCTTTTTCTGTCTTATTCTCTTTGCCACTAGGCTGTATTCTGCCATACACCTCATCATATCCCAATTCTCATTATTGAGGAGAAATGACCCAATCTCAGTTGACATCTGGACCATACTCAGGATATCTCCCAGCCTTCATGTGACATGAGGACCTGGAGAGAGTATCTTCCTGCAAAATCACACCAATCAACCTCTCTGACCATGGGGTGGTGAAGCTACAACTGGATCTAGATATATACTGAAGAAACTCACTGTGGAGAACCAATGACTCACTTCTTAATGACGATATAACAAAATCTAAGATCTTGGAATTCCTTCAGGAGACAAAAAATGACAAGGGAGACACTTTAACAAGCATACAATGAGACACGGTTAAAACAACCTTATGTTAACTTGTCATGATGTCCCACAGAAAAAAAGACAAAGAGAACAGAAGAAGTGGGATCCTGAGAAAAGGCTGCAACAAGAGCAAGCAGAACATAAACAAAGGAAACCACAGCCTGGGATAGGATTAAAAAAACAAAATCAAAATTGGAAGATATAACCTCCTACAATATGATATGGCACTACATAATTTAAAACACAGGTACTATGAAGGAGGGGGAAAGGGAGCCAAGCTATTAACATATAGGCTAAGGAAACAAAGACAGGACCAGACAAGACTTCAGATCATCAACCCAAGATATGCAATCAGAGAATTAAGTCTAAACCCATAGTGGGTGCCTTTTAACTATACTACTCCAACCTCTATTCAAATCAGTGTACAGACCCAACCGACCTCACAGATGCATTTCTCTCCTCCATGAACATTCCACAGATCTCTAAACAAAACACTCTGCTTATATGATCCATTTCCCTGGAAGAACTCAAAATGACAATAACAAAACTCAAAAGTAACAAATGCCCAGGGTCAAAAGTGTATACAGGTGCTTCCTACAAGGTATTTAAGGAAGCACTAACACCACTTTTTCTTCAGACTTTCACGGAGGTACTGAGAGATGGAAACTTTCCACCAACGTAGAGACAGGCAGTAATCTCCATTATACATAAAGAAGGCAAAGACCCAGACAAATGTGAATCCTACAGACTAATTTTTGTACTAAATATCAACTACAAGATGTATGCTGCAATACTGGCATGATGACTGGAAAATATTCTATCACAACTAATTACACCCAATCAAACAGGCTTTATTAAAAACAGACAAACTCACAATAACATCGGAAGTATGTCACATCTTTTAAACAAATAACCCAATAAACAATCAACCTTGTTTATGAATGTAGATGTTGCACATGCATTCAACAGTGTGCCTTATAGGTATATGTACAATGTACTGGCCAGGTTTGGATTTCAACCCAAGTTCGTCCAGGCTGTAAAGACATTATACACAGCAGTGGAAGCACAAGTAAAAGTTAATGGATACTTACGAGGCAGATTAAAGGGAAAGTCCCCTCAACCTTTTTTTTCTGTTTGCCTGTGTAACAGTGATTCCCTCACTTGCATCCCCCAATTTCATCCTAATTTTAATTTAAATGGAGTTGCTTCACCCTGTTCTGCCCTAGTGTGAAAACCTGTTTCATTACTTTGCAAAGGTCATGGCTCCACTCATAAAAGGAAACATGGGAGCTGATAACATGTATTTGCACAAGAAAGGGACTGGGAGTAAGCAAAGAGCTCCTAGCACATAAGAATGAACCAGTTAAATAACAAAATGTCACAAATACAAACATCCTTCAAACAGCATTTTCCAGCTCAGACACACTTTAAACAACAAAAAGCATTAGGGAACTTAACTTGAAAACTTTGATAGCACAAGACAAGAGTACAGGGAACTCAGAAGATATACAACAAAACTGACTGACAGTAGCACTTCTGCTGGCTTGTGCATATATACATCAAATCCCATGATACCTTGCATGAGTGGGGTCATGACCTTTGCAAGGTCATGAAACAGGTTTTCACACCAGGGCAGAACACAGTGAAGCAACTTCATTTAAATTTAAATTAGGATGAAATTAGGGGGGTGTAAGAGGGGAATCATTGTTCATGTCAACAAACTACACACACCAGAAAATAGTTGAAGGGGACTTTACCTTTAAAACTTAGGGGAGCACATGAGACACAGATATCCCGTCACCCTTACTGTTCACCTTATACCTGTAACCTCTGCTACTGAAGGTGAGATAACATCTAGGGATAAAATGCATGAAGGAGAAAGAGGAGGAATGCCGGATACTGCTTTATGCTAATGATATCTTACTTTACTTACAGAACCGGATCAACCCAATTGCACATTATGGACCTACTTCATACATTTGGAGAGCTTTGAGGGTACAAGATTAACCTAACAAAAAACAAGATGGGGGGACTTCCGGTGATGTCACCTGGGAAATGGCAGCCTGAAATTTCAGCTCCTTCCACCCTTCTGAATCAAACTCCATCCAGCATTTGTAAATAGCCCAAACCAACAAAAAGCAATTGCTGTATTGCCGACATGTCAACCAGACACAAGAATGAAGAATCGGTGGTGAACACAGCTCAGAAAGTGAGCAAACAGGCAACACTGAGCTGGCAACCTCCCTCCGACGTGAGCACAATGACAGTAGGGCTGAGCACCATTGCAGAGCACAATGAGTCAGTTATCGAGCAGAAGCCAGATTTCATAATCACGTCTCGGCAGCTGGTGGGCCAGCTACAGAAACTAGGAGACACCATATAGAAACTGGAATCTCTGGTGGTGGATAATTCCTGAGACATCAGGGCACTGGAAACCCATGCGGTGAGCTTAGAGGAGGCAGTGGTGGACCACTCACACACCCTGGGCCAGCACAACTCAGCCCTCCTAGACCTACACCAACGAGAGCAGGAACTCTATAATCAAATTGAGGATTTGGAAAACCGCAGCCAAAGATGCAATATTAAGCTACATGGGTTGCCTGAAAAAACAGAATCTGGCATTATGACAATATTTATGGAGGGATTACTGAAATAAATTTTGCCCCTACCTTCCGACATTCAATCCAACCTGATTCAGGTGCATAGATCGCTGGTAGCACCTCCGAATGATCCCTCAGCCCGGCCGTGCTCTGTGGTCATGGCTTTCATGGATTTTAGAGTTAAAGAGCAAGTACTGCATACAGCATGGGGTAAACAAGAGTTTTTTTGTCAACCATCGGTTGTTCCTGGAGCATGATTACACCTGTACCACGGCACAATGTAGAAGAAAAGTACTGGCAGTTCAGTGAAAGCTTAAAGAGAAAGGCCTAAAAGCATTTTTGAAATATCCAGCACAGCTCCGGGGGATAACCTCTGAAGGCACCGAAAGATTTGAGGAGCTTGGAGAGGTGAAGGATTTCCTATCCGATTTGGGGATTAACATCGAGGATCTAACCCCAGGCTTCCCCGAGAAGGATCTACAGTCTGCAGAATGGCGCTGACCAACAAACTCCAGGAGGAGCCAGAAGAACAAAGCCAGAGACTTGTGGCATAAGGTACAAGAGACAAGAGACCAGGCCAAGAAGGTACCATCGACAAGAAACTCCAAGGACCCAAGACTTAATACAGGAGCGGTCGACCAGAACTGTAACCATTGAGAGACTGTCTCAAGGATGGTTCCTAGCTGGACAGCCTTAGCAAACATGGGATTTGGACAAATGGTACAGTAGTAGGAGATCAGTATATTGATGGAGTAAACATATTTCCCAGCCACTCAATAAATGTTGGGTCTTAATACTGGTGTGGCCTCAGAGCTTCACTAGTAACAGCGACTCTCCCTAAACATTTATGGGAACAGAAGAAAAATACAGAGGGCTGGTTTAGCTTATATCACTGGTTTTATATGCTTAAAGGAAGGGGGGGGGCCTCAGGATAGACAACAGCACACCCAGGAAACCGATTGGGCGCACCCACATACTTGGTACTTGGTACTTGGTAGTTTGGACAAAAGAAGGTCGAAGCCCATCGAGGATGTCCTCCACACAATGTGGATCATTAATGAATTATGTTCTATCCAGAAGCCATTTATCAAGTTTGAATTTAAAGATGTTTATATTCTGGCAGTCAACAATTTCCTGTGGCAAGGAATTCCAAATTTTTGGGGCTCTGACAGTAAAAAACTGCTGTCTTTTGTTTGTTCTTGTTTTATCGATTCCAATTTGTTTGTTGTGTATTCTAGCTACTATTTGTCTGGATGTAAAGGGTAATCCACATTGGCTCATTAATGTAGCTGATTGTAAGATTTTAAATAACTGAAGGAGATCGCCCCTTAGTCTTCTGAATTCGAATGAGTACAGCCTCGTTTTATGAAGCCTAGTATCATAATCGAAGAGAGAAAGATAGGGTATAATTTTTGTGGCCCTTCTTTGAATTTTTTCAATTCTTATAATGTCCTTGGCTAAACAGGGACTCCACAAAGGTGAACCATAGTCTAAATGAGGTCTGACATGGGTTTTATACAAGGCCATAATGCACTCCTCGGTTTTAAGGATGAAAGTATTATTAATTCTATGTAAGAGGGCATTGGCATGATTAGCAACCTTATTATAATGATTTGAAAAAGACAACTTGTTGTCAACCAGTATACCCAAATCTTTTTCCATGGGGGATTCCCTAAGTATTGTGTTGTTAAGATGGTATGTTTGATTGGGGTTCTTTTTACCTATATGTAACACGGAACACTTAGACACATTAAATGACATTTTGTTAGTTACCGCCCATGATTCGATTTTTTTGAGATCATTTATAAGAATGCTCCTGTTGGTTTCATTATCAACTGGTCCTCCTAGTTTGGTATCGTCCGTGAATTTTGATAAAATATTGTTTGATGAGATGGTAAGGTCGCTAATGAAGATACTGAACAGAGTGGGACCTAACATCGAGCCCTGGGGAACACCACTTGACACCAATCTTTCATCTGATAATTCTCCATTCACCCTAATGGTTTGGATTCTATTATGAAGCCAGCTATTAACCCAAGACACAATACAATTAGAGGAACCTAGTGCTGCTAATTTATTTATTAATATGAAATGTGAGACTTTATCGAAGGCTTTACTATAGTCAAGCAGAATAACATCCACTGGAATGTTTAGGTCGAGATTTCTGCTGAGTTATAAAAAGGTATCAAGTTTGTTGTACAAGAGTGCCCGGGTTTAAATCCATGTTGTGTAACCTCGTTTAGATTTAATGCCAGCATTTCTTCTTCAATTAAGTATTTAATATATTTTTCTAATAATTTGCATGGAATGGAAGTAAGGCTGATAGGTCTGTAATTTTCAGCTTTATGGTGTACCCCTTTTTTAAAGATTGGCATTACGGTAGCTGTTTTCCAGTCTGAGGGGACATTAGACTCACTAAGAGATTTATTAAAAATAATGGTGAGTGGAATAGCGATATTATTGTATGTTCCCATAAGAAATTTAGGGGTTATATTGTCGGGACCTGGACTTGCTGTTAACTTCAATGTTTTTAAGAGTTTGAGGGTATCAGAGATGGTGATAGTATAGCTAGGAGATGTACTAACATTGGCATATGTTAAGGGTACATTGTCCTGTTCAAAAACAGAGCAGAAGTATTTATTAAGCTCAATTGCAGTAACCTTATCCGAAAGGATGGTTGTATTATCTATAATTAATGGGCCTATTTTTTTTTGTATCTCCCTTTTTATTATTTAGATATGAATATAGACTTTTGTATGAGTCCTTAGTGTGAGCAATTCTGAATTCTAGGTTCCGTTTAGATAGGACAATTGATGTTTTAAGATCCTTAACTGCCTTACTGTATTCTGTTAGTTTTCCCTCTAATTGTTCAGGTTGACACTTTTTTAAAGATGTGAACAGTTTACGTTTATGAATGCTGAGTTTTTTAATTTTATTGTTATACCATGCGGGAACCTTGCCTTTATTGTATTTCTTTCTTTCTGGCACATGTTGTTTTTCTAGATCGTGCACAATTTCTTTAAAGATGTTCCATGCATCATTAATGTTAAGAAATGAAAGTATTGAGTCCCATGGTGTAGCTGTAAGATGCTCGTTGATTTTTGAGAAATTTGTCTTCTCATATTGTTTAATCATACAGTTATTTGTAGAGTTTTTATGAACCAGGAGAATGGAAAATTGGATTGTCATGTGATCGCTATTACTCAATGGGTCCAAAACTCATAAGTTAGACAGGGAGGCCTTCATGTTGGTCATTACTAGATCCAATATGTTATTCCCACGTGTGGGTTCTCTAACTAGTTGAGCCAAGATCGGTGATAGTTGAGATTAACTGTAAATCATACTGACTGGTTCCTGATAGTGTGTCCCAGTTTATAGTTGGAAGATTAAAGTCCCCTAGGATAATTACTGACCCCTTATCCGCTATTTGGATAATTGTGATCCCCCTCTCCCTCTATGGAGCATTTTTCGATCAGAGGGAAAAGCACAGTTCAATTCCACCTTCCCCCCCCCCACTGCTACTCTCCTTATTAAGGGGTAGAGTGACGGGGTGGAATAAAAGAGGTTCTTTCACCTTGAGGTCACACAGCAGGGGAACTGCTTTCCCCAAAGGTGTGGAATTAGAAAAATTAATATCCTCAGTTTTAGGTTTTATTAACAGTTCTAAAGTGGGATGTTTTATCCATTGGTTTGTTTGAAAATGAGTGCTTTTAACCTTGTTGCACAGTTTCTGTTCATATTTTGCGCAGTATATCATTTGGGCTTTGGGGGAACCCCTACAGAGTCAAGACTTTTGGTATGGGGGGACTTAAAATAATCACATATAATGTTAGGGGTATACATAGCCCAATAAAGAGGGCCAGGTTACTACAAGAACTCAATAAACTACGAGCAGATGTAGTGTACTTACAGGAAACCCACCTGGGGGCAGGGGAGCACAAAAAATTGAAGAGGTCTTGGGTTGGCGAGGTTCACACCTAACACTATGTGGGCAACACTAGAAAAAGAGGGGTGGCCATCCTGCTGTGAAAGAACAGCCCAATTCAGGTACAGGATGTGCAAACTGACTCAGAGGGCAGATTTATTAGCGTGACCAGGGAAATGGGTGTAGGAAGCTAAATTTGATTCATTTATATGCTCCAAATGAGGAGGTGGAACGACACACTTTCTTCATGCAGATCATGGCTCAGGGGGGTTCGAACCCATGGGGGTAAACATCATAGCAGGTCATTTTAACACAGTGTTGGACCCAGCAATGGACAGGTCTGGTAGAACTGATAAGGAGAAGATGTCCAAATCAACTTTAACTCTCCTAAAAGTCATGAGAGAATTCGGGCTACTAGATATTTGGCACCACCAGAATACACGGGTTCGAGACTATAGTTTTTTTTTTCACTGAGGCATCAGCAGTATTCAAGATTGGATTTTTTCCTGCTGTCCACTGAGTGGGCTCACACGGTGGAGAACACCAAAATCGAAATCACCACGATTTCAGACCATGCACCAGTGAGCATGTTTTTGTGCTTTGACCCCCCAACAAAGGGAACATCTTGGTGACTAAATGTTAGTCTCTTAAACAGAGAAGATTTTAAAAGAGATGATAACCAAGGAGACAAAATCCTTCATTAGTATAAATGAACAGGAATCTCCTCCCCAACCCCCCAGTGCTATGGGATGCATTGAAAGCGTATCTGAGGGGGAAAATTTTTTCCTATGCCTCATACCAAAAAAATAAATCAGCGCAGCACCAGGTACAACTTGAACAAGAGACAGAGGACTTAGAAGTTCAACATAAACAGAGCCCAGACACTGGTGTAGAAAGCAAACTGAGAGAGGCAAGGAAGGAGCTTAAGTAAAATACTAGAGGCAAAATTGAAGGGGCATCTAAGGTATGCAAAGCAAACATATTACAAGCAGGGGAATAGGGCGGGCACAGTATTAGAGGCACAACTTAGAAAGAAGGTGGTAAATAGGATAGTCCTCAGATTGAGAGGCAATCCTAATGCCTCACCAGTAAGCAAACCAAAAGTGATAGCCCAGACTTTTGCAGCCTTTTATGAAGCCCTATACAAACCAGAAAGAGACCCTCAACATGCACAGAAAGTGGGTGCATACTTAAAAAAGGTGGTGTTGCCCTCGGTTAATACACTTGATGCAGAAGCCCTAGGGCCCCAATCTCTTCAGATGAGTTGAAACAGCAGGTGAAAAACCTAAAAAACTGAAAGGCACCAGGTCTAGACAGATTTCTATCCGAAATTTATAAGACCTTTCTCCTCGACCTTATGACATCACTACAAAAGGCTCTGACTGCAGTACTGAGGGAGGAAGAGCCAGCTCCCCCCTCCTGGAATTATGCACAAATTACAGTATTGCCTAAGCCAGGCAAAGACCCAATAGAATGCAGCTCATATAGGCCAATATCACTGTTGAACACAGATCTCAAGCTGTTCACCAGAATCTTAGCCAACAGATTACAACTAATAATAGGTTCAGTAATACATCATAATCAAACAGGCTTATTAAGGACAGACTCATTCAGGACAATATCAGGAGGTTTCTAAATAGCGTTTCTTCACAAAAAAACAAGAAACAATTCCAAATTACGATAGGAGTAGATGAGGAGAAAGCTTTCAACCGTGTTGACTGGTACTTTTTACAACAAACACCATCTAAATTTGGGTTAGAGGATAAGTTTATCGGAGCAATCAAAGCTCTCTATGCAAAGCCAGAGGCGATGGTCAGGGTTAACAGTTGTCTGTCGAGTAGATTCAGTTTAGGCAGGGGTACCAGGCAGGGCTGCCCCTTTCTCCCTTCTTTTTGCCCTATCACTAGAACCCTTAACAGCCATGATCAGGGAACATGGGTCAATTAAGGGTGTGGAAGCGGAAGGAGCTGAACACAAAATTGCTTTATACACAGACGATGCATTGCTTTTTCTGTCGGACCCTCTTAGATCTCCCCCCCCCCCCACTCCTAGAGGTGTTGAATGAATATCAAACACTGGCAGGTTACAAGATAAACCAGAGTAAATCTGAAGCTCCCTTTTTAGTGGTGCCCCACCACAAGGTTTCAGGGACAATTTTCCATTCACATGGGCTAAAAGAAACACAATCAGATATATGGGAGTTTATATCTCATTGGATACCACTTTGTTGCATGCAAACAACTATAAAAAGTTGCTGCATGCAGTAAAACAAGATCTAGCGAGCTGGAAAATTCTTCCCTTATCAACCAGTGGCAGGGCCCAAGTGATTAAAATAAATATCTTACCCCGATTCCTATTTTTATTTCAAACCCTCCCAATTTTGATTCCTGAGGATTACTGGAGAGAATTAAATGTTTCCAATAGGAGATTTGTTTGGGGGGGGGGGGGCAGACCACGACTTTCCCATAAGCTTTTCATGACATCTAGAGAAAAGGGTGGTTTAGGCCTCCCGGACTTTAAAAGCTATTACTTGGCAGCTCAAAGGCCATGGATTTATTCCTGGCTAAAACAAAGGGAGGAGTCGGGGTGGTACAGTATAGAAAAGGAACAATTGGTGGGAACACCCTTATGGGTAATACCTATGGCCAAAATTACCAAATCACTTTGGACCAAACCAAGCAACCTGTGGACCAAACACACCATAGAAACATTGACAGAGTTAAGGCACAAGGTGGGTTCCCCCAATGAGCTCGGCCCAATGTCCTTGATTAGGTACCATGCTGATTTTGTCCCCCCACCCCAAGATCGATAAAGGTTAAGCATAGTGGGAAAGAAAGGGGCTGGTGTGCTTTTCACATTTCTTTTCACTGGGTACATGCATGAGCTTTACAGTATATAGCTCAAGCAAAGATTTGGCTTAAGAAAGGAGAATCATTTCCGATACCTCCAGATCAGGAATTTTATCTTGCAAAGCAACCACCAGAAGCTGATCTTGAGACCCCACTCAATCTTAGAAGACCTTTTCTTTTGTTGGGTTCGGTTGGCAGTCAAGCTAAAACCTATCTCCCAATTATATGGGCTATTAATGGAAAACACCCCCTCTCCAGCAGATATAATTCGAATCCAGTGGGAAAGGGAAGCACAGATAACAATATCATCTTCCACATGGTCCCTAAGATAAGGAAGGGGATGGGCAGTTACGTCATCTCCACTTTAGAGAGAGAGTTTAATTGGAAACTGATCACAAGGTACTTCTTGACTCCCACCTGAACTAAGCATTTTGACACACAGAACACTGATCAATTCTGGAGGGAATGTGGGGGCAGAGGCTCCCACTAGCATGTCTTCTGGGAATGTCCAAAGTTAAAACCCTTCTGGCAGCAGATACATGCTCAAATTCAAATTCAAACCTTTCTGGAATTCCCACACCCATGCTCCTTTCAAGCGTTGGTGTTAAGAGTGGAGATGCCTTTGGTGAATGCCAGAGGGAGGCACAGACTATTCCATATTCTACGAACTGTGTCTCTTAAATGTATCACCCTGCAGTGGCTTTCCCCTGACCCTCCCACACTCACTTTATGGCTACAGAAAGTGGAGGAGGTAGAAAGCATGGAGAGACTCGCTGCCTCTATCCATTTTGGGCCTAGATAAGTTCATGTCTGTGTGGTTCCCTTGGCTTACCAGAACCCCTGATACTGATGGAGCCCTAGAGCTGGAGGGGCAGACATGGAGCTTGACCCCAATATTGTATGAAACTGGGCTATGACTGATAGAAGAAAGACACAAACTGCGCATATGAAGTTGGCAAAAATGTTATTTATTGATTGTTAGTTAGATGAAGTTGCTTAAAGATGTGATTGATGAGTTGACAAGATATGGAGAGGTTGAGGTTGGAAGTGGGAGGTAATAATCCCCTCTTTACAAGACACTGGTTAAGCTCCATCTGGAGTACTGTGTGCAGTACTGGAGGCCACACCTTCACAAGGACATTAGCCAGACTGAGGCAGTCCAGAGAAAGGCAACCAAAATGGTGCAGGGACTGCATCAGAAAACATATGAGGACAGATTAACAGAGCTCAATATGCATACCCTACAGCAGAGAAGAGAGAGAGGTGATATGATTGAAGCATTCAAACACCTTAAGGGCATTAACAAGGTGAAAGAGTCTAACATGTTTCAATATAAGAATAATAGCAGGACAAGAGGACACAGCATGAGATTAGAGGGAGGCTGATTAAGGGGCAATGTGAGGAAGTTCTTTTCACAGAAAGGGTGATGGATGCATGGAACGGCCTACCTCAGGAAGTGGTGGATATGAATACAGTGCAGGGCTTCAAACAGGCATGGGATAGGCATAAGGGAGCAATACAGATGAGTATGAATAGATAGGCCATTGACAGAGCAAATGCCGATGGCACATTCATAAGGTAGAAAAAGAAATGGGCAGACTGGATGGGCCTTACGGTCCTTATCTGCCATCTGCTTCTATGTTTCTATGTTGAACTCCTCTGGTGGGTGGAGGTTTTCCTCAGTGGTACTCTACTCCAGCAGGGAACAGGGGCTGATCCTAAACAAAAATGAAGAGAAACAAAAGAATTATGGATTTTAATATTTGTCAACTAACCACATACTGTTATTATATCTCAAATTGTTACGTAATAGATTACCTGTATTATAAGTGGGGCTCTGACGAGCCATGGAATGTTTGTAACATGAGAAGCAAAAATAAAGTTTAAAAAAAAAAACAAGATGAGACTGTATTACTCCCTTTCTACTGTACTGCGGGAACAGTTTCCACTGAAATGGGACAAAACCACCATAACATACCAAGGAATCAATATTCCCAAAAAAACTGAAAGAATTATGTACAAAAATGTATGGCCCCTTTGTCCAAAAAATGAAGGCAGATTTTCAAAGGTGGGTGGACATCCCACTCTCTGTATGTCACAGAATAACATCAGTCAGAATTAAGACACTATCTAGATTCCTTTACTTGTTCCAGGTGCTTCCTGTTCATGTGCCAAAGCACTCTTTCTGGGAGTGGAACAAGCTAATACCTCAATATGTGTGGGGTGGGAAAAAATGCAAATTGAATATTACACACTACAACTTCCCAAGAAGAAGGGTGACATGTTCCTCCCTAATCTCAAATGCTACTTCCAAGAGGCTCAACTTAGAACACTGATATACTGAGTCTTGGAAGGCAAGTCAGATGGAAAAGAATAGAACTAGACTCAGCAACATGGGGAAGCCTCCCCATAGCTGTCTTTACTAGCACGAAGAACTCCAAATCAGGAGAGATCATGGTCTTTACACAACATAGCAATCTGGAATGAATTGATGAAACATACCAGAAGAAAACATTATTCCTTTCTACTATAGAGTGTAGTGGATGAACTCCAATTCATACCTGGACTAACAGACCACTGATTCCCAAGATGGAAGTCCAGTGGGCTACAATATGTGTGACAAGCCATTCATTCAGACAAAGTAAGATTATTTACTGACCTACAACAAGAATTTAAATTTACACAGGTATACGTCTTCAGATACCTCCAGCTGCAGCATTACCTGGAATCAGCTCTGAGGAAAAGAGAAATAACAACACAGAACCCAATAATACAGATGTTTATTTTGGCACGTCAGGACTCCCAGGACAGAAATTAATCATGAGATTGTACAATGTTATAGAGAGGGCTCTCTGAAGACAGTGCAGAATACAATAATCAATGCTGGGAATGAGAAACATAGAAATAGAATTTGTTGGCAGAAAAGGACCAAATAGCCCATCCATTCTGCCCAGATGTTCCCTGCCTAATCTGTTTCTGCAAACCCTAACTGTACTCCTGCAACCCTCCTACCTCCGTACCTATTTTCTAATGTACCCCTATGTTTACCCCATCCATGCTTGAAGCCCCCCACTGTTTTCACCTCCATCTCTTCTACTGGCAGTCTGTTCCAGGTTTCTACCATCCTTTCAGCAAAGAAGTATTTCTTCATATCTCTCTTAAACTCCCTCCTCCTGCTTTATCGCATGCTCCCTGGTTTTGGTGATCTTACTCATTATAAAGAGACTCCGTTCCTGCACCCCGTTCACCCCTGAGGTACTGTAGGTCTCTATCATGTCACCTCTAGATCTTTGCTCTTCCAGGGTGTACATGTAGAGATCCCTCAGTCTCTCCTCATAGGGCCGCTCATGTGACCCCGCAACATTTTAGTTGCCCTCCTCTGAACGGCCTCCACCTTATATTCTTTTTGAGGTGTGGCCTCTGAAACTGTACACAGTACTCCAGTGTGAGACTCACCAGTGAGTGATGCAGTGGTAACACCTCCTCCCTCCTCCTGCTGGAGATACCCTTCTCTGTGGGGGGGGGGTCCAAGGTTACAGCACTGCTGGGGGAAGTCCAGTGCTCAGGAGGATAAACTGGCTTTAACTATTCACTATAGTGAATACTAAAGGACAATCACTCATAAAAAGGCAGCATTACTGTCCAGGGATATTGCAGCTGGGAGAAATCGACTGGCTCAGCTCCTCCATAAGGTTGACAGGTTACTAAATCCTACCTGTCTGCAGTCAATAGCAGCTGATTCATCTGCTAAGTACGAGGAGTTCGTTCAGTTCTTCTTGGGCAGTGTCCTCTATTTGGGCTGGGATCTCACTAAGCAGGCCCTCACAACTTGACAGTGTTGAGCCTGTATGTCATAAACATGCTCAACCTTTCTGGGATGCGTTTAGGCCAGTCACGATGGAAGAGGTCTGTGAGGTAATCTCTGAGCTGTAGCCCACACTTTGTGAACAAGACCCAGGCCCAGCGTGACTACTGGTGAGTTGCATAGGGCAGCTGGGTCCAGCGTTCACTGGGATTTTTTGGGGCTCCCTTTCAGAAGGAGTCTTCAGAGTTACATTGAAAAATGCACTAGTTCAGCCCCTTCTGGAAAAAAAATTGTTTAGACCAAGACATTCTCGCAAATTATCATCCAGTCTCTAACTTGCCATTCTTGGGAAAGGTTATTGAGAAGGTTGTGGCGCTACAGCTCCAGACACACCTGATGATTTATGACATTGATGAGCCCCTCCATTCTGGCTTTAGGTCCATGCACAGTGCAGAGACAGTGTTTCAGCATGCAATAATAACCTTCTCAAGGCAAGAGATGAGGGCAACAGTCAATTATTCTTCTCTTCAGTCTCTCCTCAGCTTTTGACACTAGCCCATCAATTGTTGTTGGAGTGCCTGAGAGATCAGCGGTGACTATCTAGGCTGGAAATGTACATGCTTTGCCATCTGAGTCCATAATGAAGCTAGTGCCCCTACTGTAAATAGTGAGTAGGGGGTTGGGGATCAATTCCTTGGGCACTCTATCCTCACTCCACAGCATTCAGTTGCAGTCATTATTGCAGTCACATGTCTGTTACAGCAATGCAGTGTAGAGATGGTACCCTCAGCTGTCTGATAGAAGGCCGACTCCTGGGTACTGCATCCTCTTTCCCCCAACCTCCCTGCATATCTGCAGCCCTGGGCCATGGAAGCACCCCAACACTGTCCTCAGACTGGTACCTGATTCAGTCAACAAAGGGAAATGGAAAATGCAGCAATGTCACTTCATGTTGTAGCCTTTATAAGTTCTTGCAGTTTCCCAATTATTTCAGTCAAGGCTGCTACAGACTGTCTTTTCCGATCACAAGAAGGAGCAGGGTGCTGTCACTGTGCTGTGAAGAGTGGTCAGGTTTTTTCTAGGCGTTCTGGTAGAGATGACACATCAAGTCCTTGGGCTTTCATATCTTTACGTGCCTCCAATGCAGTCATACAAGTGTTGTTTATCAGGGTACTGTGCTATGAGTTTAGCTGGGTATGTTTTGTTTTTTTAATTGTAATTTTTATTGATTATTTCAACACATAAACAAACAAACATTACAGTAACCACATAGACCATTATAAGACTATACATGTTCATGTCGTAGAACTCCAGACAATTTACGTAAACATTCTGTAAGACTGATGCCTTTAAATCTGGTCCCTAGGGAGTAGTACCTTGTTATAATTGATACAAACTTTAGTCGCTAATGTGGCCAC
The DNA here is from genome assembly GCA_016271365.2 of Neoceratodus forsteri. Taxonomy (NCBI): domain Eukaryota; kingdom Metazoa; phylum Chordata; order Ceratodontiformes; family Ceratodontidae; genus Neoceratodus; species Neoceratodus forsteri. Next base: position 370,410,976 of record CM057449.1, on the reverse strand, counting down.
TGAACAGACCTTACTAACTAAACTCACATAAACCCCCCCTTCCCTGAATACAGGCATCCCTTCCATTTCATCCTAACATTATTACAGCAATATCTAACCAGTATTTATCCAAGTTGTAGCAGTAGTTTGTTTTGATTTGTGTTAATCTGTGAGCAGTTTTGTACACTTTTCACCTTCCATCTGACAGGGGCAGGCTTGGCTAACTGAGAATTAGATCAGGCATCTTTCACCAGGAGTTCTAAAAGCAGTATACCTTCTCTGTCACTCCAAAATTCATTAAAGGGTAGCCACCTTGTGAATTTCTGGTAATGGGGCTTTAAAGCAGAGTTGGGCTTTGCACAGGGTCTATAGCAGGGGACTGTATGCCCAGTGGAACTGCATGATTTTGGTGGGATAGTCATTGTCTACAAAAATTCAAAACTCCTGCAATTTGAGAAGTTCCTTCTGCCATGCCATTTTTAATAGTTCTTCCTTGGTGGCCTATCTATGAAACTGTACAATAATTGATCCAGCACATTGTGCAGAGGATGTGAACTTCAGCCCTAATGCCTGATGAGTTCTTTCTATGCAAAAATCATACTTCAGAAAAAAAGTTTAAAAGTTCCTTAAGAAAACTGGATAGAAATGTATATATGTCTGTACCTTCCAATGATCCCAAAATTCCATACTGCCACAGTTTTTTTTCATCAGGCACGAATCTCTGAGTCCTCTTGTCCCTCCTATATTGCTGCCTGTGTTTGGACGACTTGCTCCATAGTAGCCTCCAGCTAATTGAGATGGGTGTCCGCTACACTGAGATGTTTTCCTCTTTCTTCCACCAGAGTGACCAAGTGGGCAACTTGCTCTTGTGTTTCTTTGAAGTCTTTGATTTCTAAGCATATGGCCTGGAGCTTCTGCAGGATGATATCAAACTTAGGGCCTTTTTTCTGTGTGTGTTTCAGCTTGGTAGGGATGAAGGCCCATTCTGTCACCTTGCTGGGGGTCTGAGAGAGACCTGAATCAGCCTGCTCTGCCTTCAATCTGTCACCATCCGGCTGCTCCACCCTCTTCTTTCCCTTCAATATTTTTGCCATGATTGTAAGTAACTCTCCTTTACCTGTTGAAGAAGTTTTGGGTTGATTATGTTGCAGTTGTGAGGTAGTAAGTGCTGGCGGGTCAGGAGCTAGTCTAGAGCCCTGCCATCAAGCCAATGGTGTCACCGGAACTCCACGGTGGATCTTAACATTAATTAACTGGCTGATGGCATAGCGCAAACTGCCTCAGGCTATTGCAATCCCCCCCCTTTCCTGTTTGGGCTGATGTAATAAAAGGCAACCTCCCATCACCAGGGCCACTGGAAAATTGCAGAAAAAGTTACCCAAAATTGTGGAGCTTTTTGCAAAAATTGCGAGAGTTCTACTATAGATCCTGAGTGCTTCACAATAAATCTTTTAATGTTTTCTGCAGCACATATTAGCCAGTAGAAACTGCTAAATGAATACACTGTCACTTCAATTTGTTTAAAACATAAAGAAAAGTTTACGTTCATAAAATGAATACTAAACAGATAGGCTATCATAAGCGTTGCCTATCTTCCAGAATTTTAAAACATCTGCCTCATACAGTACTAAACTGATTCTATAAAGTGAGTCACAGCAAATTAATATTAGATAAATCCAGAAGAAATAAATGTTTCTGTTTCTGGCTGTAGAATAATGAAGCCTAATCAACAGCTGTTTACAGTGCTCTGCCAGCTATTCACCCACTTTGGTACAAGAAAAAATAAGCAGACAGAGTGGTGAATAACTGAGTTTTAGTAAAATGTTGTTAAAGTGTTTAATGTTCATAATTTGCACTGTAGGTACTGTACACTATTTTTGAAATCACATATTTAAACATTAAATCTGGGGGTTATTGCAGCTGGCAGTATAGACTAGAGGTTAGAGTGACAAACTGTAAATGAGCTGGGGGCATCTAGCAGACCTGGGATTGATTCCCACAACCTCCACTGGCATACTGTGTGACTCTGAGCAGGTCACTTAACCTCCTCAGTGCTCCTGGGTTGCCCATGGAAAAAGGCACTTGTGCCTAGTGGGCCTTATCCAGTTACCAAAAAATAAAACATACCAATGTATTTTTAATGCATCATACAGTAGTCAGGGTACTCTGTAATTTACCTTTATTTTACTCTGGCTACAATTATTTTGTTTAGTTAAAGATAAATGTTCAGATACATTTTATATGCTTTATAAGCTTGTTTTTAGACTTTAGTTAGGGTTTTTTTTAGTCTTTGCATGTGAGCATCTAGGTGGTAGATTGCTTAGAATGAAAAAGGGACACTGTCAGCTTTGGGGATCAATTTGAAAGTTGCAAACCGAAGGTGTGTGGAACAAGTTGGACAGATGTAAAATACGTAGCTAACTACAGGTGTGCACAGAAGTACTGGATGCTTATTATTTTTGTAAAAATTCCATTTTGATCGGTCCACCCCAAATCTCGGCTCCACGTGTCCATGAGCTACAATGGCGTGGAGCCGAGGAGAAACTCGTTCATGATCGACTTACATATTTTTGGTGCTGTATTAGGAAAAGGTATTTTCTGTAACTGGTACCAACACAGAGTTTTGCAAAGTGTTTCTGATCTTGAAACGAGCTCTGTAACCTGCTTTATTCTGAGTGCAAAAACTGAAGCCATGATTCTGGACATGTGCATTGCCAGAGGCGGTAATGTGCATGCCCGGAATCTTGGCTTCAGTTTTTGCACTCAGAATAAGGCAGGTTACAGCACTCGTTTCAAGATCGGAAACACTTTCCAAAATTGTGTGTCAGTACCAGTTACAGAAACTACCGTTTCATACTACAGCACCAAAATTACGTAAGTCAGTCATGAACGAGTTTCTCCTCTGCCCCGCGTCATTGTAGCTCATGGCCATGAGCAGCCAAGATTTGGGGAGGACCAATCAAAATGGAATTGTCATGAAAATAATAAACATCCAGTACTTCTATGTACACCTGTAGTTAACTATGTATTTTACATCTGTACAACTTGCTCTACACACCTTTGGTTTGCACCTTTCAAACTGATCCCCAAAGCTGACAGTGTCTCTTTAAAATCAGCAGGATCATCCAAAAATCCTCAGCTGTTTGAATCCAAACTAGTGTGACTGAAAATATGCTCACAAGGAAAAACCTGTCCTAACACTTGCAAAAAGGCTTTATACTGTAGTTAGCACCCCCTTTAGATGAATGGGATAATTTGCACCTTTTCTCTCATCTTTTTGTTTCAGTCTCTGTGGCAACAAAAAGTTTTCTGATAGACTGCTTCAACACAAAACAAATGTTAAGTGTCTAAGTGTACTTATGCTTGGCCAGTGGACTTTGAAACCAAATAAGATAAGGGTTCAAAAGAAAACAGTGTCACATAAAACCCTTGCCCTACCTCGCACTGCATTATTTCAGTCAAACCCAAGTCTGCATGCAAAATTGTTAATATATTTGAGAGTATTTTATTAAAAATGTTAATATTTTTTACACAGTTCAATGTAAAAACTCAAAAATTGCAAGAAATTGCAGAACAAGTCAGTTGTTGCGGAGGATGATGAAAATTGCGGATTCCGCAAAAACAATTGCAGGTGCAATTTTCCAGTGGCCCTGCCCATCACCCTACCCATGCAGGTCTCCTTTGTCAGCAACTCACCCACAAATCATAACTGCAGCATGCTGCTAATCCTGTTTGAAAAGTCTCACTGTGATGTGTTCCAAACTACTAGCAATTTCTCCCTCATGTGCTAATATAATGCACTACTAGAAGAGATTGCCAGCATTCATGCTTTGTCAACAGTGAGACTAAGATAAGGAGGTACAGTACTTTTACTTTTGTACTGCTGCTTAGTGTTTTTAACACTTACTTGTGACTGAGTTGGTGACTAAGGGGACATGCTTGGAGAGGGTGGAGGCTGAGACAGGTAGGGGGAGGGTATGAATTACTTTATAAAACACTGTAGGCCTGTTTTACTTGTGTTTTTGAAAAGATTTTCTTCAGAGTGTTGAGTCAAGGGGAAGCCATTGTTTTTAACACTTCAGGACATGAAAGAAAAGTTTTGTGGCCATATCAATCAGATTTGCGCTTTGAGCGCAAGAAGAGCTATTCCTGTCTCAGCAGTCAAACGAGATATCATGATGTGCTGGTTCAAAATCAGCAGTTACAATTATGGTGCAGTAAAACATATTTATATTGTGCTATATAACATCAAAAAACCACTCTGTGCTAAAAATGAGCAGATTCTCAACACCTCCTTAAATCGGTGACATCAGAAGGCACTAGCAATTGTACAGCTGATATTTAAGCAATAATGCATGATGGTGTGTGCGTCGTGATGGGATAATGTCACGCCTCAGGTGGTTGGGCACAAGGCCGCAGGCCGAGTGAGTCCAACAACTGAGAAGTGAATTTGTTTACAGTGGCAGCTGGGAGCGGTGGCAACTTTAAGATTATATGTTTACTCACGTGGTTATGTGGTTATGTGCGTGCCTGGACTTTATACAGTAATGTTATACTGAGATAACATCACTGTTCCAGGCACATACTAATCAATTAGAGCCCAAGATTGTTTCCATGCCACTGTATAATATTGATTAACTCAATGTTGAGAACCTGGTCATTCTTAGCATGGAGGGTTTAATTTTTTGACATATTTTATTATTTTCATTAGCTGTGCTTGTATTGGACTACCCAAGGAGGTGAGTGGAGGGTTTGTGCTGGCTGCCTTTGGGAACCATGGTAGAGGGTTTGGGGTGCCCTGTACCACTAGACAGTAGGGATATCTTACAGAGATGGGGAGACAGTGGGGTGCCGTGGGACAACAGGGAGAAATGAAGTGACCATGGAGCATGCCACTAAAGGCATCATGACATTAACCATTACTGCCCCTCCACAGCTGGCCACTATCTGAAGAGCAGGGAGCAATCATGTGCCTGCTGTGCTTTCTTCTGTAAGCACGTGATTGCCTCCTGTCATTCAGAAGACGGCCACACATGGTGGTGAGATGAGTGACTGTGGTGGCCACTGTCCCAATATCGTATACTGGTATGCGTTCAGTGACTGTGGAACAAGGTGACTGTTTGGTGAGTAGGGTCCTGAACAGTTGGGATGGGAGGTGTTGCCTGCAGCATTGTGGTGGTAAGGGGGTGCTATGGGAATGTGGGCTTTCATTATCTGCCACTGGTGCACACTGAGTCTTCAGTCCAGCTTGAGCAGTGTTCACCAGGATGGCAAGTTAAGGGTGAAATGCTGTTAGTTGGGGACTTCAGTCTTCCAGATGTTCATTGGAGACTTCCAACTGTAACTTGGGGAAGTAGCTTGGCCATCTTTGACTCCCTACAGTTTTTTTTTAATCGGGTAGCTAGTCAAGAAACCCACTATGAATGGGGCAGTGCTGCATGCCATTGCAGATGTCACAGTGTGCAGCCCCTCAGTTACCAGTGATCACTGTACAGTGTGGTTTAACATTAAGATGGAAACAGAGGCAAACCACACAAGGATGATGGTCCTGGACTTAACAGTTCACTGGAAACGGGTATGGTTCAGGAACACTGAAGTAAAACAGATATGGTCCCTTTCCATAACAGTAGCAGCAGGTAGAAGGCTAACAACAACAGGATGCTCAGTGTCACGTAAAGAGGTGGGAAAATTAACGGAAAACCTGTTAAAGTAAATGTTGTTAGCAGTATCTTGAATCCAGCAGTATACAAGACCAAAGGCGGCATGGATTCCTGGGGTGGGGGGAGAGTTTTTTTTCTAGATTAAAACAATTGAATTCTTCAACTGGGTGACCAGGGAAATAGATCTAGGGAGGGCAGTTGATGTGGAAGTTGGAGGGGGTTGGGAGGGATGTGAGGAAGTATTTGCTGAAAGAGTCTTGGATGCCAGAGACAGACTGCCAGTAGGAGTGTTGGAGGGAAAAACAGTATGAGGTTTCAAGCAAGCGTATGATAAGCATAGGGGAATATTAGTCAATAAACAGGGAGGAGAGAGGGTGAACAGAGAACAGTTAGGGTATGTGGAGACAGACATGGTAGCAAACAATTATGTAGACTGGGTGTGGCAAGTGGTCCTTTTTTGCTGACCAGTTCTATGTTTCCATGTTTCTCTAGTGGGTCTGTGTTGGCGAAGCAGTCTGAGACTGACAGCCCTGCTGTCAGTCCACTGTCGGGCCCTGCATTTCATGGGCCATCATAGTCCCTGCAAGTTGCAAAAAACCACCCACTTAATCACCAGTCAGAAACCCCCACTGCCAATGTACAATGCATCTCCATGACTGTCTAGTGGCCCCACACCAGTTGCAAGTCCAAACCATTTCCCTGCCCCATCCACTCCATACCTTCTACCACCCCTCGATGGCCCCCCTCACTCACTTCCTCTGGCAGGACCTCACATCAGCACGCTATCACCACCACCACATTCTGTATTGTAAGATATTTTTTCCTTTGTAGAAATCGACCTTTCACAAAATTGTATTCTGGCAACTGTTTCTAAACTATAAAGAAGTAAGCATGAAAACATACAGAGCTGGAACAGTGAAAGAACTGATAGAAAATATTACTAATGAGTTAGAAGGCCACCCATCTTAAAAAAAGTCCAGAGATATCTCCTGGATTTCTCAGAATATGTTGATGCAGATGGTGACAACGATGTTATTGTAGTACATAAAGAGAGGTTTTGTACTTCGATGAACAGAATCAAATCAAATCATTCTTTATTTCTAAAAAAGCGCTTTTCCAAAACCAAAGCCCTCGTACACAAAAAACATACAAATAAGAATGCAACAATCAGTTTCCAGCCAGCACAATATGAAATTAATAAACTGAAAATCATATATCAAGAGAAACAATTATGTAACAGAATCCGGGAACACCTGGCTAAATAAATATGTCTTTATAGCTGTTTTGAAGCTCTGGACGGTCAAGCACTCTTCAACCCAATGAGGTAGAGAATTCCACAGTGTAGGGGCTGCAAAAGTGAAAGACCAAGCCCCAGACGTCTTTAAATGCACCCTGGGAATCTCCAGCAATCCCTCTTTGGTGGAACAGAGTGAGTGGAGGGAGCTCATGTTAACATGAACAGCAGGAAATTACACTACAACTTTTCTCAATACAGGACACAGATTAATTGCAGTCTCCCATAGTGAGTATTAGTTTGCAATACTTTTATTCTGATTAAAATTCTTATTGTGTTAAAAAAAAACTCTTATTTAGTGTGCTTTTTTTTTATTTTTTTTACTGGTCCTTTCAGGTTACTGTGGACACTGTGCCTGAATGTGGACCACTGAGAAACACCATTATGAAGAAGGCATCTGACATTATGCGCAAATATGAGAAAGAGAACTTTTTGTGTGAGATGTCCAGAAGAAAACTAATTAAAGTAGCTGTATCAGAACTGGCTGAGAAATATGGACTGTAAGTTAACACATTTACATACATTCAGTCTGTTGTCGACACAATATCATTCATTCTGAGTTCTGAAAAGCCAGATATAGACCCACCTCAATCACAGCGCTCATTGACTTCCCTACTGTGTACCTTCCTATCCCTCCCTGAAGCTACCTTTTTTTTTAATTTTCTTATTAATGCTTTATGCCCCCATGTCACTGGTCTGAATCCACCAGTCAACCCTGCCTCAGGCTGGCTCCACATAACCTCAGTTTACTCTCCGGGCAGGGGAAAGAGGTGGCCAGCTACGACCCCTCACACACCGGTCATTGGGTGCCTGCACAGTGGTGGCTCATGGACTGGTGCCAGGGCTGAGATTTTCTTGTAGAGTTTCCAGAATGGGGAAGCGTGACATACAATGATGCCATGGCGTATGTGCACCAAGCATCCGTACACCTCCCAGCCTCAGCCACTAGTCCCATTAAGTGGCCCCCCACTGTCACCCAGGGGTGCTATACTGGGAGGCTTAAGGAGGCAGAATCCCCCCTCCCTGGAAAGCGTGTGATTGCCGCTCAATCCTCCAGCCATCTGAGCCCATTCCTGAACCCGGGTCACTGGCGCCGCAAGTGGTAGCACTACCACTGTGCCAGCAGGCTGGCCCTACCAAAGCTACCCTTGATATTGTTTTCATTAGTTCCTGCCTGTTGATCATGATGGTCCCACCTCTTGTGAGGGTCGACTGGTGTTCTGTACAAAATAGGGTGAACATATTGCTTGTGCATAGCCATGGTTTCACAGGTTTTGCTTCTCATTCTCACCACTACTATGAACACTGTCTTGCTTCCTCTGACCTGCGTGGTACTTGGTGGTAACTGCAACAGTGGCACCCCATGGTGCTCAATAGATACAACCCTCAAACTGCATATTTCAGCCCTTAGGGCTTCCAGCTCTGTCCTAATGACCCGGAATCTCATACAGTTTAGACAGAGCCCAAACTTAAGTTCCTTTCTCCTCTTCTTGATGCTGTTTGCCTTTTCATTCCCTCACAGTCATAGACAGAGATGTCTATTTAATCTCCACCTCAAAAGTAACACAATCTGAAATGTTTATACATCAGTTATGAGCTGTAGATCAATCAGCAGACCAAACCAGATGAACAATGACAGTGGCATTCACATTAACTTAAGTCATTCATTCTGCAGAAGCCATTTTGAATAAGATTGTGTGGAGAAGGTTTTGACTCTTATACAACAAACTCTGGCCAGAGCGGATAGGGCTGCAGGTGAGGAATTTGGTGTAAAAATATTGAAAATTACAAAAAGTTATAAGCCTTTGTTAGCAAAATGTAACGTAGGCTCCTAAATTTATTGTTTTTGTAATACCAGTACGCCAATTTTAACATAGCCTTGTTATGACCCTGTCACTTGAAAAAGGATAGAGCAAATTTTCAAATCCTGGCCAAAAGGTGATTTCCCACAAGTACTGCAAAATCAATGTTCAGGACACAAATACACATTTTGGGCAGGAGTTGAAAAATGGCAGCTGTCACATTCATGAGGTGCTGTAAAGAAATGGCTATGTTGAAAATTTGGGTTAAAAATATTGAATATTGCCAAACCTACAAGCCTGCGTTTTCAAAATTCAACATAGCCTGTGTGACTGGGTCAGTAGGTGACCTATCACAGGTAATGGTCAGGTTAGAGACTGTAGGCATGTGCAGTTAGTGATGCCGCCTACCCAGACATCACCTCAGGCTAATTAATGTACAGCATTTCACCTACTATCTTGGGCTGAAGACTTGGGTCAGCCATATCTGTAACAATGCTGGTTGTGATGTCATGTGGATCTGTGATGTCATAGTAATTGTTATGCCATGTTGCCTTTATATCCTGATGTCCCAAATTGAATTAGTTAGGCAAGCAATAATACCCGATGAGGTGGGCAGTATTGGGCAATACCAGACCGCCCAGGGGCGTAATGAGGCCTGACGCCGCAGGCGGAGGGCCTTATAGCCCCTGGAAGGTCCGGTATTGCCCATACTGCCCACCTTGGAGGGTATTAGTGTGCTTAGAAAATGGGCACCGTGAAAAAAATGTTTAATTAAAAAATGTTCTTTCAAAACTAGTTAAAAATGAGTTTTTTAATAAAATAGTTCCTCCACCTGTATTTTTCATGGTCACACATACACACACACACACTCATATCCTGATTGCAGATTGTTTGTATTGCTTAAATGCCCCCACACACGAAGTACAAGCTGTGCTGCTTATTTTGCTTGTGGTCTCCTGTTATCGGTTCATTGTGCCCCCCCATCATGTGTTTGCTTGTCATTCAAACAGGTATGAAACAGCACTAGCTATCATCTGCTGCCCCTCCCCGTCACACTTCTAACAGCAGAAGAGACACTCGGAGTTTTGTTTTACCTTTATTTTATTTTTCACGCTTCACAATGGCTTTCTGAAGGAGTGTGGCACAACAGATCATCTGACATGAGTGCAGAGGCCGTTTGTTTTAGGGATCGCGTAGTTGACAATGACGTGTGTGAAGCCTTCGAGAGCAGTTACACTGGGCGCGTGAGCTGACTAAAGAAAAGTAAAGCAAGCCTGTTACATTGAATTATATTGATCTGGTCTGAGGTTGTAATGTTTCGTTTTCTTCTGGGGTGCCATGAGTTGGGTATAATTTTGAAAGTCAGCGCTTTGGGAAATCTCCAAGGAGCGGCGCTGGTAGATGGGCATCTTTGATTTTGAACAACGTAGGTGGTGTAGCTGAGAGGAGAAAAAAAGCAACATATTTATGTGATTCGGCGGAGTTTTAGTTTATTTAAACAAAATGATGGAACACCTGTGGTCCCGTTAGGGAGCTTTTACTGAAACAGCATTTGGGGGGGGGAACGGTAGCTCCCTGTAAGCGAGAGACAAAAATGGCGGTGCTTTCCAATGAAACTGGGGTTTTTGGCCAATGAGGAAATGGATTGGCAACTTGGATATCAAAATGAGTTAAAGGGCACTGTAGACTGGCACTTTTTATTTCCTGGGCATTTATTGAAAGTTAATGTACCCCCTTGGCAAGGGTACTAGCCAATCAGATGCCAGGAAATAAAAAGCCCATTTTCTAATCTCTGTGAAGACTCACCTGAAGAGAAACAGGACATGCTGCTGTATGTTCTGAATTGTTTTCTGCTGACCTGATCAGAAATGGTATTCTGCTCAGTGGACCTGACCTGATGAAGAAGGAGAAGACATGCTGCCTCCATGGCTTTAATTGTTTTCATTTGTTTATTTTTTTGGTTGTTTTCTGTAAAGGCTGAAAATAAACCCACACTGTTAGATTGCTTACTTGGTATCAAGGTCTATCTGTTATGCACAGCCTCCTACAGCCTGATAACTTTTTGGTTTTTAAATATTTTTTATACCAAATTGAGAACATAGCCTTCTTATAACCCCACCTCATGAACAACAGCAGAGAAAATGTTCAACTCCTGGCCAAAAGGTGATTTTGCGCAGGGACCACAAAACCACCTTTTGGGATGTAAAAAAAACATTTTGGCCAGAATTTGAAAAATGGCAGCTGTCACATTCATGAAGTGCTATAAAGATATGGCTAAGCTGTAAATTTGGGATAAAAATATCGAAAATTACCAAAGTTACAAGTCTGCGTTTGCAAAATTCAATGTAGGCTCATAATCTGTCTGTCGGGATAATGGATGCAACATTTCCTTTTCGGAGATATTGCCAGTACCAAAAGCCTCAGTGGAGAAAAAAATGAAGCTCACAGAGGTTAATGACTGGCTCAGGAAGTGGGGTGAAGAGAGTGGGTTGGGGGTGTTAGGGAACTGGAATGGAGTTTGGGAGGATAAGGGACTATATGCCAAGGACAGGCTTCATCTTGCCCCATTAGGGAAGGAAGTCCTTAAACAGGGGATGGCTGACTACATTCAAGAAAGGTGGGGTTTAAACTTGTGAGGGGAAGGGATAAGGGAGAGGCTGACCAGAAGCCCTCTCCTCCAGATGAAGGGAGTAGCCTTCAAGCCCAAGGGGAGGGAAACAGACTGGGGTGGAGGTTTCAGGAGGAGCAGAGGGAGGATGGAAGTATAAGGAATCTGGGTGGGGTTCGACAAAGAGGATCAGGGATAAGGGGTGGGGGTTGGTGTTAGTAAATGCCAGGAGCTTGGGAAACAAGTTGCCTGAGTTCCAGGCCATGCTGTTCGAAGGGAGGGTGGATGTGGCGGCGGTCACGGAGACGTGGGCCTGCAAAAACCATGACTGGGACCTAAACGTACGGGGGTACACTATGCTTAGGAAGGATAGAAAGGAGGGCAGAGGAGGTGGAGTGGCTATGTTCATTGGAGATGACATAGAAATTGCTAGGGTAGAAGAGGCAGAGGGAAACGTGGAGGCCTTATGGGTCACCTTACGATCCCCAGCAGGAGATAAGGCCAAGCTGGGTGTAGTATATAGGCCCCCGGATGAGTGATGTTCTAGAGGATGGTTTGCTGGACAACATCATTGCCCAGTGTGGACCAAAAGGGGAAGGAGTGGTGTTGATGGGGGACCTTATTATGCCAGGTACAAACTGGGGAACCATGTCCTCTAAGGTGGCCAAGGAGCAGAGGCTGCTGGACGGCTTCCAGGATGTGTTCTTAACACAGCATGTGATGGAGCCCACAAGGGAGGGGCATGTCCTGGACGTGGTTCTGGCAGATGGGGATCTGGTAAGGGACATGGTTGTACAGGACCCCCTGACTGGGAGCGACCACAACACTGTCTGGTTTCAAATAAGCATGGGGGAAGGGGGGGTGAGATCTAGGACACTGGCAGTGGACTTCAGGGGGGCAGACTTTATGGGCATGGGAAATATTCTCAAGGATCACTTGAAGGGATTACATCAATGACATGTGTGGAAAGAAGATGGGAGGTCATAAACCGGGGACTTCATGAGGCAGTCAGGATCTGCCCTAAGTTGGAACGTATGGGAGCAAGGTCACATAAACCATGCTTGTGGTCCAGTGAGGTACAGGTAGCAGTCAGAGAAAAGAAGCCGGCCTACAAAAAATATAAAACAACAAGAGGGGATAGGGATAAGGAAATGTACCGTCTTGCATCTAGAAAAGTCACCCGTATGGTGAGGGGAGCAAAGTCCAGTAAAGAGCAGCGGCTGGCACAGGGGATACATGATGGGGAAAAGGGGTTCTTACGGTACATTGGGGAGCGGAGAAAAACTAAGGGCCATCTCAGCAGATTGAGATCAGAAGGAGGGTGGGTGGGTGGAAGAGGCGAGGGACCAGGCAGAGGTATTTAACGAGTACTTTGCCTCTGTGTTCACTAAGGAGGGGGATGGGATATCTACAAAGCAAGGCACAAAGGGGATAGAAGCGGCAGTAAGTGGGATCAGGGGAGCAACAGAAATGGAGCAAGAGGGAGGGAGAGGTACCCCAGGGTTGTCACATCTGGGTAAGGATAAAAAGGCCAGTAAGGTGAAGGGGACGGATGATGCTATCTCCACCAAAAGGGTGTGGTTAGCCCTCAAGGCCCTAAAGAAAGACAAATCTCCTGGGCCGGATGGCATTCATCCGAGATTACTATGGGAATTGGCGGACATACTGGCTGCACCCCTGGTGGAGCTCTTCAACAGGTCACTTGAGACAGGGAGGGTACCTAGGGATTGGCGAGAGGCACATGTGGTGCCAATCCATAAAGGGGGGTCGAGGGAAGTACCAGGTAACTATAGACCCATCAGTTTGACCTCGGTGGTGGAAAATGAATGGAGAGTATACTAAAGGAATGATTGGGGTGTACTTGGAGGAGGTGGAGGTCTGGATAGTCGGCAACATGGGTTTGTGCCAGGTAGATCATGTCAAACCAACCTTGTGGAGTTCTGACATGGGTAACATCAGAACTGGACAGGGAAAGCCTGTGGATGTATTATTCTTGGACTTCAGCAAGGCATTTGACTCTGTCCCCCACAATGGTCTGGTGGAGAAACTGATGGGGTTAGGAGTAGGCCCTTTGATGGTCAGATGGATTGAAAACTGGCTAGCTGGACGCACACAGAGAGTAGTGGTCTGTGGGGAGCTCTCGAACCCTAGAAAGGTTGGTAGTGGGGTACCGCAGGGCTCGGTCCTGGGTCCGATCCTGTTTAATGCATACATATCGGACATCATGGAGGGTATAGGGTGTGAAATGAGTCTCTTCGCGGATGACTCCAAGATGGGAGCAGTAGTTGAGGGAGAAGAGGGAGGTTGGCCCTGCAAGGGACCTGGACACCCTGGAAAGCTGGGCTCACCGTGGAAGTAAATTTCAATATCACCAAGTGCAAGGTGTTGCATCTTGGTCAGAGCTCCCTAAACACAGGTACACCCTGGGAGGGGAGGCGCTGGAGGCCTCAATAGGGGAAAAAGACCTAAGGGTCATGGTGGATGCATGTATGAATAACTCTGAGCAGTGCAGGAGAGTGGCTAGCAAGGCAAACAGGATGTTGGGATGCATCGTAAGGGGGATCACCTCTAGGAGCAAGGAAGTGATTCTGCCGCTGTACAATGGACTGGTTAGACCACACCTTGAGTACTGTGTACAGTACTGGAGACCACCGAAGAGGGACATACAGCTCCTGGAGAGGGTACAGAGGAGGCAACAAAGATGATACGAGGCTAGGGGATTTGGCGTATGAGGACAGACTTGAGGAGCTCTGCCTGTTTTTCATTGGAGGAGAGGAGAGACAGGGGGACATGATTGAGGTCTTCAAGTACCTCAGGGAATAAATAGGGTAAACATGGAGGGATCTTAGACTAAAGCAGGGAGGTATCACCAGAGGGCATGGTTTGAAGTTGGAAGGTGGAAGGGTGAGGGGGAAAAGAGGAGGAGGTTTTCACTGAGAGGGTGGTGGACCCTTGGAATGCACTGCCTGGCAAGCTGGTTCAGAGATCCACAGTGGAGGGCTTCAAGAGAGGGTGGGACAGACACAGAAAGTGGATGTATCAGATGATAGCCTGTCCCGGGGGGTGGGGATGGATGATAGGGGTTTCTGGAGCACAAGGGATGGGAGGGCCTCGGCACCCAACTAAGGATCTAAGGTTCGAGCAGACTCGATAGACCATAAGGCCTACTCTGCTGGCAAGTAGTATGTTAGTATAATTATACTGTTTTTTATTATTTTTACACCAAATTTTCAACACAGCCTTCTTATTACCCCGCCTCATGAACAAGGGCAGTAAAAATTTCTAATTCCTGCCCGAAAGGTGATTTCACACAGGGACCACAAAATCACCTTTCGGGATGTAAAAAACATTTTGGCCAGAAGTTGAAAAATGACAGCTGTCACACTCATGAGGAGCTGTAAAGATATGGCTATGTTGTGAATTTGGGGGAATAATATTGAAAATTACCGAAGTTATTAGCCTGTGTTCACAAAATTCAATGTAGGCTCATAACTTTGTTTTTTTAATATTTTTACACCAAATTTTAAACATATCCTTCTTAAGACCCCACCTCATGAACAAGGGCAGAGAAATTTTTCAACTCCTGCCTGAAAGGTGATTTCACACAGGGACTGTGAAATCACCTTTTGAGACAGATCTGTCTAATGACAGGTTCAGTTGTTCATGAGGTAGGGTCCCAAAAAAGGCATGTTGAAAATCTGGGCCAAACATATGCAAAAATGCCCAAGTTATGCCACTAAATTCAAAACCCCATTGAAATACATAGAACTGCATACTTGTTTCTTCAGTTCGCATTCAGGCTTTGATGAGTGAAGATGTGTCTGTGGTCCAGAGAGGATTACAGCATTGGACTCCCAATCAGTAAGTAAGGTCTTGGGAGGGGTGTGGGGTGGTGGGTGCTGAGTGGGAGGGTCACGTGGGGAATCTAACGGCCGCAAAAGACATCAATGGACTTTTTTTTACAGTGCTTTATTTTTGAAAAAGAAACCCAAGAATTACAGATCGTGACACTGGGGGACTGGGCACCCCAGTGTCACTCTTTCTGTTTCTAGGGGGGCACTGAGAGGAGGGTCGGGTGGGGGAATATGAGGAAAAGGAGAATTCCTGATCAGGACACTGAGGATTGGGCACCCCAGTGTCACTCTTATGTTTCTGGGGATCGGGACACTGGGGGATTGAGCACCTCCAGTGTCATTATTATGTTTCTGGGGGGTTGTGGGGTGGTGGGTGATAACAGAGAGGGTCAGGTGGGGGTATACATAATTAATAAAAAATTGTCAAGTATGACACTGGGGGAGTGGGTACCCCCAGTGTCACTGTTATGTTTCTGGGAGTGGGTGAGGTGGTGGGTGCTGAGAGAGAAGGTCCAGTGGGGGGATATGCATAATTGTAAAGAAAAAAAAAACAAATGGCAGTCACAGTGGAGTGTAGCACACTCCACCATGATCAAGATAGCCACTGCACTACAATGAGCATGTGCTAGTGCTAACCCATGCACAGTAGAGTGCAGGACACGGTGGAGTGTTCCATGTTCCACCTTGACCGCCATTTGTTTTTCTTTAAAATTAGGAATATGCCCCACCCAACCTCCTCTCAGCACCCACCACCTCACCCCACCTCCAGAAACGTAAAAGTGACACTGGGGTGCCCACTCCCCCAGTGTCGCACTCAACATATTTTTTTAATTATGTGTACCTCCACCTGACCCTCCCTCTTAGCACCCACCACCCCACACACCCCAGAAACATTAGAGTGACACGGGGGGAGCCCAGTCCCCCAGTGTCCTGATCAGGACTTCTCCTTTTTTTCACCCATATTCCCCCACCTGACCATCCCTCCCTCCCTGCCCTACCCCTTCTTGCCTTGACGCTAAGGTTCCCCCATGCCTGTCCCATGCACTCTTGAACCCCACCCCAGTTTCTGACCCCACCACCTCCCCCGGGAGGCTGTTCCAGGCATCCATCACTCTTTCTGTTAAGAAGTACTTCCTCACATCTCCCCTGAGTTTACCTCCTCCAGCTTCATAGCATGACCCCTTGTTCCTGAGCATCTTTTTTTTTTGAAAAATGCTTCCTTCTTGCACCTTATTTATATCCATGAGGCATTTGTAAGTCTCTAGCATATCTCCCCTTTCCCTCCTTTCCTCCAGGGAGTACATACAGAGGTCCTTCAGCCTTTCCTTCTAGGATTTTTTATGCAGATCCTGCACCATTTTGGTTGCCCTCCTCTGGACCACCTCCACTCTGTCAATGTCCTTCCAAAGATGAGGTCTCTGGAACTGTACACAGAGGTCTAGGTGAGGTCTTACCAATAATCTATACAGAGGTAACATCACCTCCTTCTTTCTGCTGGTGATACCTTGCCTGATACACCCCAGCATCCCACTAGCTCTCCCAGCTGCCTTGTCACACTTCTTGGCCACCTTTAGGTCATCAGATATGATTACCCCAGGTCTTTCCTGTTTTCTGGTCATCCGTACCACTCCCCTCATTTTGTACTCTGCCCCTGAGTTTCTGTGCCCTAGGTGCATGATTTTGCACTTTTTCACATTGAAACTTAGCTGCCATACCCTTGACCACTACTCTACCTTTCTCAGATCATTTTTCTACCGCACATAGCATGTCTATCCTATTGCAGATTTTAGTGTCATCTGCAAAAAGACAGATCTTCCCATCCAGCCCTTCTACAATGTCACTAATAAAGACATTAAAGAGGACCAGTCCCAGTACTGATCCTTGTGGCACCCCACTGGTCACCCTCCCCTCACTTTCCAGGAGTGAACTCCGTTTACCATCACCCTCATCTGCCTATCCCTTAATCAATTTCTTACCCAGTTTACCACCTCTGGACCCACTCCTAGACTGCTCAGCTTACTTAAGAGTCTCCTTTGTGGAACAGTGTCAAAGGCCTGACTGCAATCAAGGTAGGCCATACTGTATCTACTGCTCACCCTGATCCAATTCCCTGGTCACTTAGTCAAAGAAATCTGTCATATTCATTTGACATGGCCTCCCCCTTGTGAATCCATGCAGCCTCAGATCTTGTAAGCCACTGGATTCAAGATATTCCACAATCCTTTCCTGCAGTAGTGATTCCATTAATTTCCTCATCACCAACGTCAAGCTGACTGCATGGCCTGTAGTTACCAGCCTCCTCCCTGCTATCACTTTTGTGAAGTGGGACTACATCTGCTCTCGTCCAGTCCTCCAGAACCACTCCCTTCTCCAGTGAGTGGTTGAACAGGACTGCCAGAGGTGCAGCCATTACCTCCTTGAGCTCCCTTAGTATCCTTGGATGCACCCGGTCTGGCCCCACTGCTTCATCCACTTTTAGATTTGTGAGTTCCTTCAGAACTCTCTCCTCTGAAAATGGATTGGTGTCCACCTCCCTTCCTTTGATGCTCCTGTTAGTTTTCTGTGGCCCCTCACATTCCCCTTCCTCTGTGAACACAGAACAAAAGTATTTGTTCAGGATGTCTGCTTTTTCCTGGCCCCCCTCCACTCAATTCTCTCCTCCCACCCCCTTTCTTAGCCATACAATCTCTCCCCTGGTCTTCCTTTTTTCACCTACATACCTGAAAAAAAGTCTTGCCCCTTTTCGTTACTGTCTGGGCTATTACCTCCTCTATTTGTGCCTTTGTGCTCCTTACTGCATTCCCTGCCTCCTTCTGTTTCTCCTGATATACCTCCCTATCCTCCTGCCTCTGTCTTCTTATACCTTCTGAATGCTAAATTATTTTGCCCGTAGCTTCCCAGCCACATTTTTTGAGAATCAAAGTGGTCTCTTTCTCCTCTTGCTTTTGCTCACTTGCCAGATGTAGAGGTTTGTTGCCTTCAGTATGGCCCTTTTAGCTTCACCTATTGTTCCTCCACTCCACCCAAGTCGTCTCCCCTGCCAGGGCATCCCTGAGGCACTTGCCCATCTTTTTAAAATCTGCCCTCCTGAAGTTCAGGACCTTCACCCTTGTGTGGCTCGATTGTGCCACAGTTCTTACATTGACCCACACTGTACAGTGATCACTGATCCCCAGGTGGTCTCCCACTGTGACGTTTGTATCCCTGTCCCTGTTAGTCTGTACAGGGTCCAGTATTGCCCCATTGTGAGTGGGTTCCCTTACTATCTGCCTGAGGAATGCCCCCTGCAAGAAGTAGAAAATCTCCCTTTTCCTAGCTGAAGCTACAGCTGGGAGGCTCCAATCTACATCTGGCAGATTGAAGTCCCCCACCAGCAGCACTTCCCTCTTACTTGCCATCTTTTGGATGGCTTCAACCAGAACCTTATCCAACCCCCCCCCCACACCCCATGCTGCAGGTCTGTAGATCTTGCCAGTGCAGATAGAGGCTCTATTCCCTGTCTGTAGGGTGACCCACAGGTCTTACCTCCTCCTTGTTTCAACTCCACAGGTTTTTCCACCCACTATTTCATGGTGACTGGGCAAAATCCACCCCTGCCTCCTTCTAAAGTATGGAGGCAGGAATTTTCTGTGTGGATGAGCAGTGGGCAGCATTGATGGTCATGGCCCAAGTGTACCAGGTCATCCTGCACAGAAAAAAATGAAGGGCATTGATCTTACTGTAATATGATAATTTATTGAATGCACTAGAATTAGCTGAGCACAGTCTTCTACTTGCACTTTGTATTTATTGTATTTTAATGATTTTACTTATCCACGTATTTTCTTTTTCTTGTCTTGTGTTTTGTAAAATTGTGTACGACTTTTTTAGTCCAACAATAAACTACAACATGCTGCACAGAAGAGGGTTCTTTCCTTAGTTCTGTTGCCTGGCCCTTGGGATGCAGGCACATGGATTCCATGCATCAGCACACAAAGCATGCAGGGGTGAGCTACATGGACAGCCACCCTTCCTATTACATTGCTGCTGCAGTGCCACCCATAGTCACCTAGATGCCAGTGCACAGCATCTGCAGCAACCATCGCTCTCCCATGTCTTGTTTTGTAATAATCCAAACAAAGGGTTCTTTAGATTCTTCTAACACTTTATTCCAGCATAACTTGTACTGCATACAGAAGAGCTAACTGTTCTTTGCAGCCACACTGACTGTCTCACTTTGCATCCTGTTTCTCACATGCCCTGTAACTCTCTACATGTGACTTACACTGTCATATTTGCATTTATTAATATTCACACCTTTACTTGTATCTTATCATCACATACCCCTTTTGCTTTTTTTTTTTGTACTTGCCCCTAGTCGGTGGCTCAGTAATATAAGCTCCCGATATCAGCTG
This sequence comes from Neoceratodus forsteri, assembly GCA_016271365.2. NCBI lineage: Eukaryota > Metazoa > Chordata > Ceratodontiformes > Ceratodontidae > Neoceratodus > Neoceratodus forsteri. Next base: position 370,391,385 of record CM057449.1, on the reverse strand, counting down.
GGTCCCAGCTTACCGGGATCCCCCCAGCACTCCTTGCTAGATCCCAGCATCACGTTACTCGACGCCGAGGATTTTTATGTTTTTTTCCCCCTTTAGTCCCTGACCCCAGAGGGTGCTGGCACGAAGGACATACTGTACATCCAGGCTGGCAACATGCTGACACACGCTTCAGCCAAGTGCCTAACATCGTCCTCTCCTCCTGACTCGTCGAATTTGCAACTGCCACCCATGCTTCCACTGGCAGCTGTACTAGTGCAGGCGCAAAAGCAGCCTGGTATCCCTCACCCCTGGAGGAGGAGAGTGTCCTCTGGGATGTTCAAGCCTATCCCCCTTTTTCTAATTGAAAAAAAAAATAGGTACTTTTTTAAAATAGACCAGAGGTTACATATTACTTTTGTGTGTGCCCACTAAATAAAATTCAAGCTACAGCTTTTTTTTTAAATAAGAAAACATTTGCTTTATATTTTAACATGATCCAGTAAGTCTCTTTGGCTTTTTTATTAGCCAACCACATCTCAATCTACCCAATTGTTCAGTAGTCGTAGCACTAACAGTTTTATTAGACATTTTCAGTTCAGTATTGTCTTTTGATATTTCAGGAAAGTCAGGTAAAGTCCTGTCTCACTGGAGGTGGGGGTGACAGCTGCACTTTAGGGGTGCTAGCTGTGCATTCAAGCAGACTTGATAGACCATGAAGCCTGTTTCTGCTGGAATATTCTTATGTTCATATGTCTGGAGAATGAGAATTTCTTTCCTGTTCAGGAAGACAGCCAGCTAACTTCTCAGTGCAGTATAGCGACTGCTAGGCAGTTTTAAAGGGCCATCACTCATAGGCATTTCACTTTCAGTATGCTGTTTTTCTGATAAGTCCATGGGTCTCTCAGACAAATGCACTTGTTCAGTAGGTAAAGTCACTGGTGGTACAGGAAAGTGCACTGATTTTGCATGCACTGGCATCAAATGTGTCCTGTTTTGTCTTATCAAATGTCTACTTTCAGTAAGTACTAAACAGGATCTTGTAGCCACAAGTCGCTGAACTATTGCCAGTTCTCCCCAGCAGCCATCACTTCTCACTCGAACTGTTTCTTCAGTTTGCAGTGGTCTGTGACTCTTTGCTATTTTGCCATATGCACCATATTGTTTCTTAAATTGCAAAGTCTTTTTTCTTAGTATACCTTTATTGTCAGTGTAACATTCTAGTTTTAACTTAGGTAATCTGGTAAGAATCTGGTGTCCTATGAGCAATTTTGCAGGTGATTTGCCACACTCTAATGGTGTTGCTCTGTAGTTCAGTGAAGCAACTGATGGGTCAGTGTTTGCATCTTTAGCCTTTTTCAGTAAAGTTTTAATGGTTTTCACTCTACATTCTGCTACCCATTTCCTTGTGAATATGTAGGACAAGAGGTGATACTTTATTTTATTTCATTTTAAAATGAAAGCCTATGGACAATAAATGCCCGTTTTCATAGGCAACCGTGGTCATGGTACAAATAACAGAGAGTCAATGGCATAGAGACATAAATAAACAAGAACAGGAAAAACAGAAAAAACAATGCTCATTACGAGTATCTGTCACACTAATGAAATTCCTTAAGGCAGTAACAAAAAATTTACAGTTTGTTAGTCTTGGGGCTAGATTCACAAAAAAAATCACAAAGCATAATGCAAAATTTTGCATTGCGCTTTATGTTTGCCCAAATGTCCAAAATTGCTATTCAATGTCAGATTGTGCACTGCACTATCCCTCTGTGAACAGGGCTAGGTTGGGTCAGTGGTAACCCCAGTACCAGTAGCACTACCCCACTAGTGCCGCCCCAACATGCAGCCAGGAGTATAGGCCCGCAATGAATAGCATAGGTACGCTATTCCCAGTTCACAAAGGCAGCCATGCAACTGAGCCCACTGGGCATGCAAGGAGCCAGGTGGTCATCTGCATGTCCATTATGGGCCCATTTGTGTAGGCTTCATGGAGTTTAGTGTGGCCCCCCCTCAGCCCCTGCCCTATACACAGCCGTAATCCCTCATGGCTACTGGTCCCTCCCCCCACCGATCGCCGACCCGAGTATGACAAAATAAGTTTTTCTTGGTGGCTAGTGGTCCCTCCCCCCCACTAATTGACGGCCCGAGTATGACAAAATAAGTGTACTCTGGTGTCCAGTGGTCACTCCCCACTCCCACCAATTGCCAGCCTGAATGAACATGTCTAATATTTCCCTGGTGCTAGTGCCCCCCCCCCGCAATCACTGATTGTTGTCATGAGTATTTAAAAATAAGTTGCTCTGGTGTCCAGTGGTCCCTCACCCCACTTGAACCCGTGCCCGATCTACAAATAATATGTCCCTGTTGCTAGTGGCACTCTACCCCACCATCACCGCTCACTGGCCCCAGTATGAAAACATATGTACATATGTTTCCCTGGTGTTCAGTGGTCCCTCCCCCCACCTGATCACCTGCCCAATGATGAAAGCATATTCCTGGTGTCCAGCATAAACCCCCCATCCCAATCCCCCTGTATAGTAAATTTAAACATGTTCCTGGTGGTCTAGTAGACTCCCCACCTCATCCTGATCCTCTGTATAGTGAATTTAAACCGTTCCCTGGTGGTCTAGTGGACCACCCACACCCCGGCAGGCAGTGCCCCACCACCCCACTCCCCCCATCCCATCCCCGAGCCAGTGTCTGGCACAGCCCTCTACTCTCCATCACAGTCAGTCACCGACTGAGCTGTCAAGAAGCATGTACTGCTACAGTACATGCTCACTGACTGATAGTGATCAAGAAGCACATACTGTAACAGTACTCACTCCTTGACAGCTCAGGCGGTGGCCGGCCATGGTGGAGAGCAGAGGGCTGTGCTGGTCACTGGCTCGGGGATGGGATGGGGGAGCGGGGTGGTGGGGCATTCCCTGCCTGGGTGAGGGGTTGGGGGATCCACTAGACCACCAGGGAAAGGTTTAAATTTACTATAGAGAGGATCGGGGATAGGGAGGGAGGAGTCCATTAGACTACCAGGGAAATGTTCAAATATACTATACAAGGTATTGGGATGGAGGGTTACACTGGAAACCAGGGATATGCTTGCAGCATCTGATGGGTGATTGGGTGGGGGGGGCCACTGGACACATGGGTAACTTATTTTTTCATACTTGGGTCGGCGATGGCAGGGGAGGTGGCCACTAGTACCATGGACATATTATTTGTAGATTGTTCACAGGTACGGGTGGAGGGAAGGACCACTGGACACCAGGCAAACTTATTTTCACATACCCGGGCTGGCGATTGGCAGGGGAAGGGATCACTGGACACCAGGGAATTATTGTATGTTTACTAGGCATGGGATCAGGTGGGGGTAGGACCACTAGCTTCAGGGAAATATTATTTATAGATTCACATGAGTGCAGGTGGGAGTTGGGCCACTAGACCCCAGAGAAAAAACGTATTTTGTCATACTCGAGCTAGCAATCAGTAGGGGGGGACTACTAGTCACAGAGGGAAACTTATTTTGTGATACTTAGGCCGGCGATCAGTGGGGGGGGCCACTGGCCACCAGGAAATACATAAATGTTTCCACTTGGGCCTGCAATTGGGAGGGGACACTAGTCAGGAGGGAATACTTCAATGTTTCCACTTGGGCCAGGAATTGGCAGAGGGGGGAACGCAGTACCTCCGCCAACCACTAGGGTTGAGCAGGATTAAAAAAAGGTCTCAGTTAGCGGTATCTACTCCACACAAGGGAACCCCACAAAAGGCCCTTGTGCAAAGCAAATGCTTTGTTTATTGGACTGTGCTGATATGCCAGTCCCTTCCCCTTCATTTACATTGGGCCCCTCCACACTTTGCCATGGTACAAGCCTGGTTTGTGCCCACAAACCAGGCTTTTGTGAATTCCAGCTCAGCACAAAACCCAGTTTGCTCGCGCAAAACCGGGTTTGTGCTGGGGCAAAGTTTTGTGAATCTAGCCCCTGATCTTTAAAGATAGTGAATTCCAGTAACTAATAGTTCCATAGTAAAGTAGTCTGTCCAACATTTTCAGAACATTTAAGTAATTTTAAGTACAAATTATCTGCCGATCTAATTTTAATGTTTAACAAAGATGGTCTTTCTACCAATGATTTTAATTTAGCCGGCACTTTTCCATATACCATCTTCCAAGCCCAGCAACCCAACTGGTGATTAATCCTTTGCTGCAAAGTATACTAGTTTGTTCTACTGTACAAACAAGTGTGACAATCTAATGGCAGTCAAATGCAAACCTACAAGCTTTGTTTAGTAACAGTGCAATTCTTTGCATCAGAGATTTACCAGCAGAAGAATAGATGATTAAACCATAATCTATGGGAGCTAGAACATTTGTTTGTATGAGTTTTTTACATCAATTGTGAAGTTAAACTTGATGAGAGATAGAACATGTGTTTGTATGAGTTTTTTGCATCAATTGTGAAGTTAAACTTGTTCCTATACAGTATACGAATAGTTGATTTACAGACTTCACAACATTTTCAATATGCTGATGGTAACTAAGACAACTATCGAGTGTTAAACCTAAGTATTTATATTCAGTAACTTGGTCCAAGATAATTCCTTCTGGAGTTCTTATAGAAATAGGGCTGGATACTCAAAAGGGTTGCGCCATGCGCAATAGGGTTGCGCCTGCGCAAGTCCAAAATTGCGCCATTCTGCCATATTCAGCAGGAGGCAGTTGTGCCCCCCCAAGTCATGCTGAGCAACAGCGCAATGCTAATGAAGGCATGCTCAACCTGAGGGGGAGGAACCATGCATAAACTGCACAGCCCAATATTCAGCCGGGCTGTGCAGAGTTGTGCAGGCGCAACCCCAACCCGCGCCTGCACAACTTTGAGCAAAAAAAAAGGAGTAAGTCAGGGCCACCCACAGGTGAGCTGCCACATTGCAGGGCGCAACACAGCAGCTGCCACCTGTGGGTGGCCTCCACTCCTCCTGTGCCCCCCGCAGTTCAATCACAGGCATAATAGTAACCCCGACTGGCCCATCGCGGGCAAACCCGTAGTAATCCCCTCCCACCAACTGGCCCGATCATGGGCAAACCCGTCGGTAATCCCCTCCCTCAACTGGCCTGATCGCGGGCAAACCCATAGTAATCCCCCACCCCACTAGCCGATCGCGGGCAGAACAGAGTTCAACCCCTCAAGAACAATCTCTGGTGGTCCAGTGACCACGGCTCGATCACGGGCACAGAGTCCACCCCATGCGTCTAAGTACCCTGGTAATTCAGTGGCTCCCACCCACCCACCCACAGCACTCACCACCCGCTTCCTCTCGCCAGCCGGCAGGTGGCAGCACCTCACCCGCCTGCCGCCGGCGTGACTGACTGCTTAGTAGGGCTGCACACCATTGGTTCAGAGCAAGAGCCATGGCGTAGTAGTTTATACAGACATAGTAGTTCAGATATGTGAATGAATGAATCTATTCACATATCTGACTGCTTTGAGATAGTGGCATGCCCATTGGCTCTTGCTCTGAACCAATGGGCATGCAGCCCTACTGAGCAGTCATTCGGTGGGTGGCGGGTGGCAGGTGGGTGGTGCTGCTGCCCACCGCTGATGGGGAGCGGGTGGTGGGGCTCCATGGGTGGGTGGGTGGGGCCACTAGATCACCAGGGTACTTGGACCTTGGGGTGGACTCAATGCCCACGATCGGGCCTTTGCGTCCACTGGACCACCAGGGATATTGTTCTTGGGGGTTGAACTTGTTCTGCCCGCGATCGGGCTAGTGGGGGGAGGGATTATTATGGGTTTGCCTGCATCAGGCCAGTCGAGGGAGGGGGATTACTACGGGTTTACCCGCGATCGACCAGTCAGGGGAGGGGAGATTTATGTCATGCCCACAATCGGGCTGCAGGGGGCGCTGGTCTCGATATGGTTGCTGTTTCCGGCAGCCAGGCGAAGTCGTGATTGGCGCACCTTGCATGCAGCATGCAAATGCTATATAGATGCAAATGGCCCTCTGCACCTTTTCATGAATTATGGCCCCATTTGCATGTCACCTTTTGAATAGAGGGAATTTGCGCATGGCTCAATGGAACTTGCGCCACCGCATCTTGAATGCTCCACTCTGACCACTTGCGGTGGCGCAAGTTCCACTGCACCATGCACCAAGTGGCTGTGGCTGGGGGTGATATTCAAAGGAGTTGCTCAATAGCGCAACTCCGTTGAATATCGCCCCAGCCACACCCCAGCGCAACTTATTTGAGTAGTACAAGGGCACGCACCACAGAATGACGCAGTTTGAATATCCAGCCCATAGACTTTAGTGAACTTGAATATCACCTTGAATGAAATAACATAACTTTTGTCTTTTTAGAATTCAAACATAATTTGTTATTAATGAACCAATTATGTGCAGAGTGGAAATCTGACTGTAAGATGTTGAACAAATCATTTAAATCCTTGTTCCGAGAAAAGATTACCGCATCATCAGCATACAACAGGATCTTTAAAAATTGTATAACACAAGGTAAATTGTTCAAAAAAGACTAAACAGCAAGGGTCCAAGGATTGATCCTTGTGGTACACCTAAAGTTACAGGTTGAAAAAGGATTGCTGATTTTAACCTGTTTTACGTGGTTTGTTAGGTAATATTTAAACCATGATATAAGAGAACTGGAAAAACCAAGTTGTCTCAGACTGCTAGCAGCTTTAAATGCTGTAGCAAGTCAAACGCTTTTAATAAATCTATCTATCTATATATCTATATATATATATATATATATATATATTGAACCAACTAGATCCCCGCTCTCCAAGGCCTTGTGTATACTGTTAGTAAATTCAGCTACAGTTGTGATGGTACTGTGGTTTTATTCTGAAACCATGTTGCTCTACAGTCTGTAATTTATACTTTTCTAATTCTTCCAAAATCTGATCATGTATTATCCTTTCAAGTGCCTTAAACAGTAGAGATAATACAGAAATTGGTCTGTAGTTGGAAACTGATCATCTGTCATCGTGTTTAAATATCAGAATAACAAAAGTGTGTTTTCTAAGTGAAAGAACTACACTATACATTAAAGAAAAATTAAATAATTTTGTAACAGGCACAACTAACTCCTCCACAGCACTTTTGAAAAATTTTGAATCTAATCCATCAGGACTTACACAAATTTTTAATTTTAGAGTCCATAAGTATTTAAAACAAGTGTTTTCAGTAATAATTTTAAAGTAAAACATGGGAATGATAAAATTGTTTTCTAGGCCACCTAGATTACAATAAAAAGGATCAGATGAGGGCAAATCAGTTGCCAACTTTTCAATTTCACTGGTGAAATATTGATTGAATCCATTTTATTGACTATATCCACTGGGTCATTACATAGAATTCCATCTAAATTCACTGCATTTAGTGTAGAATTGGAAGTAGTGTTAAGGCGTTTATTTACACTATACCAAAAAGAACGACTATCACCAGTTAAAGAGGTTTGTCTATCACAATAATACTTGCATTTCAATAACCTAACCTGTTTTTTGCACTGGTTTCTTAATTCTCTAAACCTTATTAGATATGTATTGTTACTGGTCTCTCTGTATTTATATCATTGATGATCTTTCTCCCTCAACAACTACAGTAAGGGGGGGTATCCATTTATGTGAGTTACCACTTTTCGTAACATTTCTATATGGGGCAAATTTGTCACAGACTCTATTAGGCTCAGTCAGAAAAATATCAAATGCTAAGTCAGTGTCAGGCATATGGTCAATAAAAGACCAATCTATCTGGCCCAATGTGTTTTTAAAATCAGTAATTTTATCCAAAGGTAAAACCCTTTCCCTCATTGTAATGGGGGACAATCTTTGTATATTACTGGACAAAGTACATTTTATTGGTGGTCACTTAATGAGTCAGAAAGGATATGAACATTTTTTTATCCTCCATTAATTGCTAATAGCCTAGTAATAATTGTAACAATGCCTGTGGAATAGTTTATATAAGTCAGTTATTTTACGAGTTGTATTAAGGACATAGCACCACTAGAATCACAATAGTTTTTATTACTTTGGGCATTCCGATCAATGTTGAAATTGCCCAAAATAATTTTTTTCTGTATTCTTGTTGTGCATTTCATAGCATTTTATAAAATGGCCAAAACCAATTGTGTGACTATCGGGTGAAGATAAGTTGTAGTGACAATCAAGTTCTTATGTTTCCCTGATGTTAATGTTAAAGCTAGAAATTCACAGCTAGGATCTTCAGATTTTATCTGTATGTTAGTATAATTTAAGTTATCCTTTATGTAAAAACCACATCTTCCTCCTCCTTTCTTAACAGACCTATCACATCTAAAAACAATTTGATAGCCAGCAATTTGCAGATCATTGTCATTGATTCATGGAATTAACCATGTTTCAGATAAGGAAATAACATCCAGTCTGTGTTGTTTAAGCCAAACAATAAACTGGTTGAATTTTGGAGCAATGCTCCTGATATTCACATGTGCCATATGAATTCCAGATTGTTTTGGTGAACTATACTCAGAAAAAACAGTAGTCATTGGTCCCAGATTGGGATGTACATTGCCTGAAACCAACAAGTACAACATGAGAAGCCTTGTATCCAGTATTGACCAGGAACATTTCAACATTTAGATCTTAAATTTTGAAACAGTGGCTTCATTGAGGGTACTTCCACAGATTCTTGAACACGCAAATACAAATTGTCATTTTACCAGACCCATGTTAAAGTAATCGTCCAGCAAATTCCAAAACATCCAATGTAAGAAAACTAACCAAATTTGTAGGTAAATTCTTGGAAGCACCCTCAAAGGTCAGATCACTTATAGTTTGCTCATTTAGCTGATTTTGGTTCCCAGCCCTTCCCCAGAGTAACAAAACAGATAAAATCAAAATAAACATTTTAAAAAATTAAAAGAATTAGAATAGTACAAAACTTAAATAGTAAAAAGGCTAGAATTTCTGGCCACAGCCACATCTAACTCTGTTGACTCCACAGACAGCACTCTGCTGAGCACTCTACAGCCGCTCAGGAATGGGCTGCAGATTTGAAAGTCCTGTGCCCACCCACACAGTGCTGCTATTGGTGGATGTTGCTCTGGCTGAAAATGATTGATGCCCTCTGGCTGGAAGGTGTCCATGCAGCTCACAGTTGTTTTAAGCAGCAGAAATGGCCATTGAATGAAAAATACAGCAGTGGCCACTTGGAGGAAGTCTGCCACCCACCCCACAGTAGAACATACAACAGTCTGCCCTGGACTGCCAGTGAGCACCGCCACTCAGGAACTGTCTGCAGATTTAAAAGCCCTGTGCCCACCTCCACAGTGCTGCTATTGGTGGATGTTGATATGATTGAAACCAAAAGATTTTGCAAAAGATTTAAATTCTGCACTTGTAAACTGAGGTTCATTCTCAGTCCTTACAATCTGTGGTATGCCAAATCTTGCAAAAAGTACTTTAAGCTCGTATGTCACTTGACTGGATGTGGGTGCCTGAAGTTTAACAACTTCTGGGTAACAAGTAAATGCATCAATTACAGCCATGTGCTCTCTACCTTCTAGAGTAAATAAATCTACTCCTACGTTTTCCCAAACTTTGGCATTTTCTGAGTCTGAAATCAAAGGTTATTTTTTGTAGCACAGGCCTGTATTTCTGACATAGAGTGGTAATCACACAAAAGTATACTGGTAGTGTGGTATACCGAGCATTGCACAAACATGGTACCCATTGAATAACATGAATACAGCTACCATGCAATGATGCACAGTGCACGGTACTGATAAACTTTTGTGTGACTACTACTGTAGTATGTGACAAGCAAAAACTGTATTTTCCACTTCTTTAGTGATCCCAGACCAGTAGACGACATCTTTACATCTTTTGCTCTGTGTTTACATTTTTCAATATCCATATGACCTTCATGAATTTTATGTAGCATTTCCTATTTTCATGTACTAGGAACCACACTTCTATCACCTTTCAGTAACGCTACCAACCATTGATAAATTAGCCTAAAATGACACATACCTGTGTGGATTATACTGTCTTTTCCATCCAGTATGCATAGCTTTCACTACTGCTTGCAAACTTTCATCAGCTGCAGTTTCAGAATGCAATCTTTTCCACATCTGTGCTGAGACAGCTCCTGAATTTTTGATTCAATTTATGTGAATATCCAGTTGTGTTTCCAATTTCTGTTAATTGATTCTGTGAGTTTTAACCCGTGTTCTTGATAAAGCATTAGCCACAATCAAACAATTTCCAGGTGTGTATTCTAGCTGGTAATCATACTTCTGTAATTTGATTAAAAGTCTTTGTATCCATGGTGGTGCCTGCCATAAGTCTCTTTTCAAAATAGTAATTAGTGGTTTATGATCTGTTTCAATCACAATGGGAGCTCCATAAATATAATTTTGAAATGTGTCACATCCAAATGCGATGACCAACATCTCTTTTTCTATTTGAGCATATTTGTATTACTCTGGATGTATAGGCAACAGGTCTTCAGTTATTATTTCTCAGCTGTAAAAGAACAGCTCCCATGCCATCCTTCAAGGCATCCACGGAAACTTTTGTCAGAAAAGAGATATCAAAATATTCCAAAGTTGGTGCTCTTGTCAAAAGTGTTTTTATTTCTTTGAATTCTTGGTCATGTGACTCCATCCAGGACCATTCACTTGACTTCACCAGTAGTTTTCTCAGGTTACATGTCTTATCAGCTATGTTGTTGTTGAATTTTCCAAGGTAGTTTACCATTCCCAGAAAACACTAAATCTTTTTATACTTTGTGACAGTTTTTGTGGACCCCCCCCCATCACCACTAGACACTTCTCTCTACCCTGGACCCTATTTCTAAAAAAATCTACTGCAGTAGTACTTGTCTTCTCTATAGGTCTCCCTTGACCTTTTTCACCTTTCTACCACAATGGGGTGGCCTCCTATTGCGGTATTCTTCTTTTTTCTAACCCGCTAATTTTCTACTTTTTGTCTAGGTGGTGATACTGTAGAGGCTGACCTAGCTGCCTGTTTTGGCTAAATGAATACTGGGAAGTAATCAAATTAAGCCACATCCCTTTCAGTTTTTAAAAGGGAAGCTTGGAAAAGAATTCATACTGTTTAAGTAAAATGCAGTAAAGCAAAGCCAGGTGGGAAAATAGAAAAGGGGTGGTTGCTTTGCACCACTTGATAAATGCATTCACATTCCCAAACAGACCCTGTTAATTATGTGCACACTTCTCATCAGTACTTTTCCCTTGCCCTACGCCTCCCATATCTGTATCGCTAATGTGGTGCTGTTCACTTGTTTAGGGCTTAAATTGTACTGCATGCAGACTAACACTTTTGAAGGCTTTTGGGGCTTAAAACTAAAGTAAAATTCTTCTTGGAAATAAGCCAGTGTACTGCAGTTGTTAGTTATGTTAAAGCTCTAGTAGGAACTGCTTCAGGACACACTTAATATATGTTTTGTTTTCAAATTAATTTAAGCAAGAAATCAAAGAGGTACCTGTATGTTCTTGAGGCCTGCTCAGATGTGCCCTTGATGCCTGCTCAGATGAAAATGAGTTTCCTTAAGGGCTGCAGGCCCCCTAGTGGACTCTATTTATTATACATTTATGGTGATGTCATGATTTGGAGGAGGAGACAAGGGTCATTATAGGACCCTTGCTTATTCATCTCTATTTATCTCTCCTATGAATAATGCTATTTTATAGTTTGTAAAGATTATTGCAGTACTCTTCAAGTGTGATAGATCAAGCAGAGTCTGAAGCCCCATTTCCTGTATTAGTATAGGATTATCCTCTGTATTAGATTGGGGACAGATCACATGATTGATGATGTCACGGTTTTCAGTATATAAAAAAGACTTGGACTCAGTATGTGGGCAGATAGGTTGTGGAGCACAGATGATGGTGGTCATGCTGAGAGGGAGCTAGTACCACTCTGTGACATTTGTTTTTTTTTTTTTTCAGAGAAGAATATCTGAAGCTATTTCTTTTGGAATGAAGTTTATTTTCTTGTTTTCCTGAAGTTTTCTTTATTTTGTTTTAATAAAAGTCACACTACATCAATTGGTGTAGTTTCAAGAGAAAACTTGTGTTAAGTGTTGTCACTACCCACACCCACTCACAGTTTGGTGTCAGAAGTGGGATCTGGTCATCTGCGGGATAGAGTGGGGAGGCCAGAATGGTACCAGACCTGGTACAAGTGACAAACATGGCATCAGGAACAGATGAGAAGAAAATGGGCACCATGACATGCTCTCAGACAAAGAGGACAGGTGAACCTCTGTATACCGGTCTGATCACAGATGTTAGACAGAGAGTGCCAAAGGACCAAACCTCTAGTGGAGAAGAGGAGGAGGAATGATCGGAGAGATGCCAGGAGCCATATGAGCGGCCCCCTGAAGGCTTTTCTGAACTTTTACACTGGTTGGCGGTACAACAGATGGAAATTGAATGGCAGAGAGACCTAGACGCCCAAGAACGGGATTGAGACAGAAGGCGACAAGATTTAAGGTGGGCTGAAACTATGCAGCTGTTTAAATCTTCCGGAGCAGGAAATGGAACTGGGGGTGGACAGAGTAACAACAACCCTAAAGATATAAAACTCACAAGAATGACTGCTAATGATGACATTGAGGCCTATTTGACCACTTTTGAAAGGGTGGCCAAGACCTGTGATTGGCCAAAGATACAGTGGGTAGTACACCTGGCACCATATCTATTAGAGAAAGCACAACTGGCCTATAGTAATATGGACCCACATTTGGCAGAGGACTATGACCTAGTAAAGCAGGAAATATTGAAACGTTATGACATTAATGCAGAGACATATAGGCAAAGGTTCCGGGCTTTAAAACACCAGACACATGATTCCCCAAGAGAAACTTATATTAGACTCAGAGAACTTTGTTTAAAGTGGATCCAGCCAGAGGGAAAATCCAGAACTGACATTATAGAGACATTTGTTATAGAACAGTTTTTACAAACATTATCTACTGATGTGCAAATCTGGATAAAAAAGCATAATCCAGAATCTGCAGAAATAGCTGTGACACTAGCAGAAGATTTTTTATCTGCACATCAACCTTTTCGGAGAGGTGGTAATAAGTCCACAGACTATGCAACAAAACTTCAGGCCACAGCAGTAAGACTACCTCAGACTGCGTCTAAGACTTATGAGGGAAGGAACAAGCAAGGAAGGAGGACATTCCCAGCAGACATAATATGTCGGAACTGTAAGGGGGTGGGGCATATTGCCAGATTTTGTTCATCAAAAAAATGTGATATAACCCATCTAGCCTTATTAAATGCTGGGTATGTGACAACTACAGTGGAAATAAAAGGACAGGAGGTGGTGGGATTGGTGGATTCGGGCAGTAAAAATACCCTGGTCAGAGCTGATATAGTTCAAGGGGTAAAGAGAACAGCTCCTATACAGGTCATATGTGTACATGGTGACACAGATCAGTACCCCACCATTAAAATATCATTAGAGGTAAAAGGCAATACTTTTATAATAACTGCAGGAGTAGTACCACAGTTGCCAGTGCCTGTAGTAATAGGGCATGATTTCCCAGGTTTTATCACCCTTTTGAGGGAACCAGGAAACATAGCCGCTATGACTACCAGGGCACAGAGCAAAAGAGAACCATTATTGGGGGAAGTATTTCCTTTTGAAGAAGAAGTATTGAAAAGTCCTGGTAAATCCAGATTGTCTAAGATGGCCAGAAGAAAAAAACAAAGGGAGTGGGTTAAAGAAAAATATGGTCTAACACAGGACAAACAACTGCTATATGTGAAAGCTGATATGTGTATCCAACAGAAGAATGACAAAACCTTAATTCCTTTTTTTCAACAGGTGGGACAGGAGGTTAGACAAGGGGCCCCGGAGTTTCAAGTGATCAAGAATTTATTGTATAGGATTTGTACAAATCCAGGTACCCAAGAACAAGTGGAACAACTTATAGTACCCCCTTTGCTATCGCCAAGACATATTAGCTCTAGGCCATGATACACCCTGGGCAGGACACACAGGGAGGGACAAGACTGCTAGTAGAATCTTACAAAGGTTTTTTTGGCCAGGGATCCATAGTGATATCGCCAAATATTGTCAAGAGTGCCCAGAGTGTCAATTGACTGCCCAAAGGACCAAGAAGGACACTGTTCCATTAATACCATTACCCTTGGTAACAACCCCCTTCGAGAGGGTCGGTATGGATATAGTGGGTCCTTTAAATAAAAGTAGCAAAGGGAATAGATTTATATTGGTGGTATGTGATTATGCCACCAAATACCCTGAAGCCATTCCTATGAGATCTGTGACCACTCCCCAGATAGCTGAAGAACTAGTGAAGTTATTCAGCAGGGTAGGGATTCCCAAAGAGATTTTAACTGACCGGGGGTATGAATTTTAATGCAGAGCTTCTAAAGGAACTGTACCGTTTGTTGAGAATAGTAGCTGTACGTACATCACCCTATCATCCTCAGACCGATGGCCTGGTGGAAAGATTCAATCAAACCCTGAAACGTATGCTGAAGAAATTCATACACGATGAAGGGCGAGATTGGGATATGTATCTACCCTTTCTTCTGTTCGCATACCGTGAGGTACCACAGGCCTCCACTGGTTACTCCCCTTTTTCCCTATTGTTTGGTAAGACCCTTAGAGGTTTGTTAGATGTGGTCAAGGAGTGCTGGGAAGAAGGAAAGGATTTAAAATCTCCAGGGATAGTTCAGTACATGAGGCAGTTAAGGAGGAGATTAGTCACTTATACTGCAAAAGCTCATGAAGCAGGGAAAGAAACACAAGAACATCAGAAGGATAGGTATGATAAAGGGACATCCAGTACAAAATCATTTCAACCAGGTGACCAGGTATTACTACTATTACCCAGCTCCACTCACAAATTATTGATGAAGTGGCAGGGCCCCTACAAAGTGGTACGCCAAACTGGCCCAGTAACATATGACGTAGAAACACCTGATAAAAGGGCAGGTAAAAAGATCTACCATGCCAATCTATTAAAAAGGTGGCATGAGAGATCCACTCAGGGGATACAATTGATGGTATGCCTGAACTTCACGAATCAGAGTTAGAAACCGCATATGGACGGTTAGAAGGAGAGACTGGTATTGAAGCCATACAAGTAAATCCTGAGTTACATGAGTCACAACAAATGGAATTATAGTCTTTGATACAGGAATTTAGCACTTCTTTTACCAGTAGACCAGGCCTAGCTAAAGGAGTGGAACACCAAATCTATACTGAATCTAGACCAATCAGGAAGAAACCGTACAGTCTCCCTGAAAGGAGCAGGGCAGATGTACAGAGGGAAATACAAAAATTAAGAGAAATGGACATAATTGAACCATCACAAAGTCCATGGGATCCCTGTAGTAATTATACCTAAGAAGGAGGGTGGCATAAGATTGTGCCTGGACTTTAGAGGTCTAAACCAAATGGCACAATTTGACGCCTATCCCATGCCAAGGGTGGATGATATATTGGACCGCATTGGCAATGCTAAGTATATCTCCACCCTTGACTTAACAAAGGGTTATTGGCAGATCCCTTTGGCTGAGTCTGCTAAAGAAAAGACAGCTTTCAGCACTTCAATGAGCTTTTCCCAGTTTAAAACCATGCCATTTGGACTACATGGAGCCCCGGCTGCATTTCAACGTTTCATGGATCAGGTGCTGGCACCCCATCATAATTTTTGTGCGGCTTACCTGGATGACATTGTTGTTTTTAGCCAGGATTGGGAAACCCATTTACAACATCTAAAAGCTGTCTTAACCTGTATACAGCAAGCAGGGATGACAATTAATCCCTCTAAATATACACTTGCCATGCTGGACACCTGATATTTAGGATTTATTTTGGGTAACGGATACATTAAATCTGAGGTCTCAAAGATTGAAGCAGTAGCCCAATGCCCAATACCTGAGATAAAGAAGCAAGTACGTTCTTTCCTAGGGTTAGCAGGTTATTACGGGAGATTTATCCCACAGTTCGCTACTTTGGCAACCCCTTTGACAGAATTAACTAAAAAGAAATTCAGTAATCAGGTCAAGTGGACACCCGAATGTGAGAAGGCCTTCGTTCAGATTAAGGCAGCTTTATGCTCCTCACCGGTGTTACGAAGTCCCAATTTTAACCACCCCTTTGAGGTCCACTCCAATGCCTCTGGAACTGGTATTGGAGCAGTTTTGAGCCAGACCATCAATGGAGAGGAACACCCAATTGTATATATTTCTAGGAAACTGCATGAAAGGGAGCAAAAAATACTTCACCATTGAACAAGAGTGTTTGGCTGCCAAATGGGCAATCGAAACCTTGAGATTTTACTTATGGGGTGCCCCTTTTACTCTGGTAACAGACTACAACCCTCTGTGTTTTATTTCGCAAATGAAGGAAAAAAATAATTGAATAATGAGATGGTATTTATCTCTCCAACCTTACAAATTTACAGTAAAGCACAGGGCTGGGTCTGCCCATGTAAATGCAGATTTCCCTCTCTCGCCTAGGAGCCAATAATAAAGCATAAACATTTGGTGGTTCTAGAAAATGTATGAATGTATGACTGTTACTGTTCAAGTAATTGTACAGACACCCCAGGGCAAAATATTTAGTTGTTATGATAAACTAATGAAGGAAGATACAATGGTCCTCTTTAGAAAGACTTGGACCATGTTCATGTTTTGTTTTTTAGGGTGCCCTGGGGTGGAGCTTTCAAGAGAGGGTGGGTGAAAGCTCCATCCTACCCACTTTAAGAGGGTAGGTTGTCCTGAAAACCAGTTATGTTTCTTTTGCTACTGGTTTTCGCTTAACCTTGGGGATATGTGACAGTTTTTGTGGACCCCCCCCCCCATCACCACTAAACACTCCTCTCTACCCTGGACCCTATTTCTAAAAAAATCTACTGCAGTAGTACTTGTTTTCTCTATAGGTCTCCCTTGACCTTTTTCACCTTTCTACCACAATGGGGTGGCCTCCTATTGTGGTATTCTTCTCTTTTCTAACCCGCTAATTTTCTACTTTTTGTCTAGGTGGTGATACTGTAGAGGCTGACTTAGCTGCCTGTTTTTGCTAAATGAATACTGGGAAGTAATAAAATTAAACCATATCCCTTTCAGTTTTTAAAAGAGAAGCTTGGAAAAGAATTCATACTGTTTAAGTAAAATGCAGTAAAGCAAAGCCTAGTGGGAAAATAGAAAAGGGGTGGTTGCTTTGCACCACTTGATAAATGCATTCACATTCCCAAACAGACCCTGTTAATCATGTGCACACTTCTCATCAGTACTTTTCCCTTGCCCTACACCTCCCATATCTGGATTGCTAATGTGGTGCTGTTCACTTGTTTAGGGCTTAAATTGTATTGCAAGCAGACTAACACTTTTGGAGGCTTTTGGGGCTTAAAACTAAAGTAAAATTCTTCTGGGAAATAAGCCAGTGTACTGCAGTTGTTAGTTATGTTAAAGCTCTAGTAGGAACTGCTTCAGGACACACTTAATATATGTTTTGTTTTCAAATTAATTTAAGCAAGAAATCAAAGAGGTACCTGTATGTTCTTGAGGCCTGCTCAGATGTGCCCTTGATGCCTGCTCAGATGAAATGAGTTTCCTTAAGGGCTGCAGGCCCCTAGTGGACTCTATTTATTATACATTTATGGTGATGTCATGATTTGAGGAGGAGACAAGGGTCATTATAGGACCCTTGCTTATTCATCTCTATTTATCTCTCCATGAATAATGCTATTTTATAGTTTGTAAAGATTATTGCAGTACTCTTCAAGTGTGATAGATCAAGCAGAGTCTGAAGCCCCATTTCCTGTATTAGTATAGGATTATCCTCTGTACTAGATTGGGGGCAGATCACATGATTGATGATGTCACGGTTTTCAGTATATAAAAAGACCTGGACTCAGTATGTGGGCAGATAGGTTGTGGAGCACAGATGATGGTGGTCATGCTAAGAGGGAGCTAGTACCACTCTGTAACATTTGTTTTTTTTTCAGAGAAGAATATCTGAAGCTATTTCTTTTGGAATGAAGTTTATTTTCTTGTTTTCCTGAAGTTTTCTTTATTTTGTTTGCTTTAATAAAAGTCGCACTACATCAATTGGTGTAGTTTCAAGAGAAGACGTGTGTCAAGTGTTGTCACTACCCACACCCGCTCACGTACTTTAGCTCTGGTATCATGTGCATTACTTGCACCTTG
Source organism: Neoceratodus forsteri (assembly GCA_016271365.2). NCBI lineage: Eukaryota > Metazoa > Chordata > Ceratodontiformes > Ceratodontidae > Neoceratodus > Neoceratodus forsteri. The sequence goes on along the minus strand of CM057449.1, from coordinate 370,373,180 downwards.
GTCATATCAGGTTTTATACCCTCAGTTGAAAGAATCCCACTCAAGTACAGGATTTCTGTTTTCTTCACCTGGCACTTTTGTTTACTCAGTTTACATTCTTTTTTCTCTGGCAATTTGCAACACTTTTTCAACCAGTTGTTGCATTGTTCTGTCACTGTGAAAAGATTTCTGCTGCAGAACAAGTGCCAGATGGTAATCTTTTAAAACAGTATCTTCCATAGAAAATGTTAAAAGTACATAAGCAAGCACTTTCAGGTGTCAGTGATATTTGACAGAATCCTGACAAGGCATCCAATATTGAAAAATACTTGGTCTCTGCCATTTCACCAAGAATTTCATGTCTAGTTGGAATATGAAAATGTTCTCTTTTAATGCAAGAATTCAGTTCTTTTGGATCCAAACACAAATACAGTGATACATCTTTTTTCTCTATGATCACCAAAGAGTGAACCCAGGGTGTTGGTTCTTCCACCTTTTCTATTACATCCATTTCTTTTAAATGCTGCAATTCTTTTTCCGTCTGTATCTCAGCACAACAGGTACTCTTCAGGAAGCATGTATCACTAGCACTACATTCTCAAAAATTGTACTCTGAATTGTAATCCATAACTTGCCCATCCCCTTAAAAATATTGTATTCAGACATAAATATTGTCAGTGGGAGGCATCTCCTTTTCTATTGTGAAGTTTTTTCTATCAGATCCAACTTCTGGCTGGTTTCTAGCCCCCAAATTGTCTTTTTTTTCCTCCTGTAACAATGACAAAATTGTGTGTACTGACCTTGTCTGTATGCCTCAGGTGGAACGTACTGTATCCTATTGTAGGTATACTAGTCCATTGTATACCTCTACAACAGTAGTCTGTTTCTGAGCTGTGGTCTTTTATGTAGCAGATGCCACAGTTGAGCTGGCAGTACATTTATTTCTGTACCAGTATTGATCATACACTGAACCTTTAAGCCATTAGTAACTATACGAATACTCCATTCCTTTCTCTGAGAAGCCTTGCTTTTCTATTGCCCCTATAAGCAAGTCGTTTTCACTGGTTGAATCTTTCATTTTAGTAACAGGTTGTACAGCTTTTTTCTGTCTACAACATCTAGTAAAATGATTACATTTTCCACAGGATCTAACGAAAGCTGGACAGTTTCTGTAGGCATGCTCTTTTCAACATTTACTGCATACTTTACTTTCAAGCTTTCTTCGCATGGATACAGTCCTTCCTTTCACATTTTGTTTTAAGTCTTGCCTTAATAAACTTGCAGAAGACTTTTGCACTTGTTTCTGTGCTGCATGCACTGCTGTGACTTACAGTAAGTTTTGTCTCTTTTTACTTTAGTAATGTTGATCACTTCCATTTGCATCTCAGTTTGCACCTCAGCCTTGCAAATTTGAACAGCTTTTTCCATTATAAGCTCACAATCTCTTAGTAAACGTTCATTCACTTTTTTATCATAACAGCCCATAACAATTTGGTCTCATATCAAAGAATTGCAAAGAGCATCAAAATTACAAGACTGAGATTTTAGTTTCAAGTCAGTAACACATTCTGCTATAGTTTCTTGCTCCTTCGGCTTGCCGGATCTAAATATACAGTATGTCATTCATAAGTCTCATTTTTTTCTGGGCACATAGTAAGCTTCAAACACGAGATGAGAGACTAATAATGGCAGCCCAAGATAGTGGGCTACGCACAAAATGGTTCACAAAATCCATAGAAAAAAAAGGAGAAACAGACAAGTGCAGGTTCCGTAGTACAGAATTAGAAACAGTTGCGCATCTCGTGGCTGGATGTGAAGTACTCATGGCAGAAGGCCTGTATACTGAAAGACACAACAATGTAGCAAGATTGATCCACTGGAAACTGTGCAAACACTATAACATACTGGTAGCAGAGAGACACTGGAAACATGAACCACAAAGAATCACAGAGAATGAAGAAGTAATGATCACATGGGATCACCCAATACCAACAGCCAAGAAAGTGGAAGCAAGAAAACCCAATATTGTAATGCAAGAAAAGAGAACAAAGGTAGCATTGCTGATTGAAATAGCCACCCTAGTGACTACAGTGTGCTGCGTACAGAGAGACACAAAATCATGAAATACCAAGATATGCAATCAGAAACCAAACTGATGTGGAATAAGGACACATAAATTGTTCCAGTAGTGCTTGGAGCAATGGGACTAATCAAAAATAACTTTCAGGCACATTTAAATATGCTACCAATACTTGTGACACCTTATGAACTTCAAAAGGAAGCCATTTTGGGGATGTTACGTGTGCTGAGAAGAGCGCTCTCAGCAAACATCAAAGATTAATACAGTACTAATTTCTTGAGTTTTGAATATGCCCTGGCTAAAGAATGGGCTCCATTCTTGCCACGGTATTAGAAATCCCTAAATATTTGAAGACACTAACCCGTGAAATACCATTACAGTATGATCATTCTCACTAGCAGCTGCAGGTAATTGAAAAGTATTGTACATATGCAAAGCTTCTGAGCCTGCCACAGTCAGTAATGTTACTTTTTGTGAGCCCTCTTTCTTGTCTGTCCCAGTTGTTTTTAAATACAAATTGAAACATTGCTTGAAATGTTTCGATGTTTCTTCTAAATTGCCCACAAATCTGATCTCTGGTGGTGGTCTTCGTTGCTCCATTTTAGCAGACTCTGGTATCGATAAGCCCAGCAAGCAAAGTCTGCACTTGATCCTTTATCACTGTGAGGCAAAATGACCCTTTTCCACAAGATTCCTCCTCTGTGGTTATTTTTCTTTATAATTCAAAAAAAAGTCCTGAAACCACTCTTGGTACCATGCATTGTCTTGTAATAATCAAAACAAAGGGTTCTTTAGATTCTTTTAACAACACTTTATTCCAGCATAACTTGTACTGCATACGGAGGAGCCAACTGTTCTTTGCAGCTACACAGACTGACTGTCTCACTTTGCATCCTGTTTCTCACATGTCCTGTAACTCTCTACATGTGACTTATAACACTGCCACATTTGCATTAATATTCATACCTTTACTTGTATTTAATAAAATACATCCCAGAGGAATACAGTGTCTCCTCTGACACTCAGTCTTCCTCCCCCATGAGTGTCCCATTATGACTCTAGCTTGTTCCTGAACTTAGGTCTCCAGCAGTACAAGTGGTAGTGGTACTGCTATGTCAATGACCCAGAAACGATGTTTCTTTTATATACAGAGTGTGTATGGTTGCGAGGACAGGAGATTCTCACACTAACACACTCCCAAAAAGCATAAAAAGTGCAATTGATGCAGAACAAAAAGACTTATTTACTTACATCAATTTGAGTTTGTATACTTTCTGTGTGTTTGTGAGTGGGAGACTCTCCTGTTCTCCTTTTTTTCTTGTACTGGTCTGCTGCACCCCACTTGTCTATGGTGGACCCTCTGTCTGGTTGTTTGTTTATGTATGGTTATCCATATAAATGTATATTAAAAGAAACATAATTATGGACCTCAGATGTTATTATTTGTCCACCCTCAGAAGCCATGAGCAGCAGCTGCACCACAAGATCCACCCACAGGCTGCCTCCATCTCAGTGACCCCAGTCCACTAGTCAAGAGGGCCAGTCTCAGAGCTCTCCTCCCACCTCAGAAGCCAGGAGCAGTGGCTGCACCACAGGATCCACCCGCAGGCTACCTCCTTCTCAGTGATCCCAGTCCATGGGTCAAGAGGGCCAGTCCTGGAGCTCTCCCCCCACCCTCAGAAGCCAGAAGTGGTTGCACCACAGGATCCACCCACAAGCTGCCTTCTTCTCAGTGACCCCAGTACATGGGTCAAGAGGGCTAGTCCTGGAGCTCTCCCTACCCACCCTTGGAAGTCAGGAGAAGTGTCTGCACCACATGATCCACCCACAGGCTGCCTCCTTCTCAGTGACCCCCAGTCCATGGGTCAAGAGAGCCAGTTCCAGAGCTCCCCCCCACCCTCAGAAGCCAGGAGCACTGACTGCACCACGGCATCCACCCACAGGCTGCCTCCTTCTCAGTGACCCCGGTCCACAGGTCAAGAGAGACAGTCCTGGAGCTCTCCCCACCACCCTCAGAAGACAGAAGCAGTGGCTGCACCACAGGAACCACCTGCAGGCTGCCTCCTTCTCAGCGACCTCAATCCATGGGTCAAGAGGACCAGTCCTGGTGCTCTGCCCCCCACCTTCAGAAGACGGGAGCAGTGGCTGCACCACAGGATCCTCCCACAGGCTGCCTCCTTCTCAGTGGCCCCAGTCCATAAGTCGAGAAGGCTAGTCCCAGAGCTCTTCCTTCACCTTGGAAGCCAAAAGCAGTGGCTGCACCACAGTGTCCACTTGCAGGCTGCCTCCTTCTCAGTGGTCCCAGTTCACGGATCAAGAGGGTCAGTCCTGGAGCTCTCCCCCAACCCTGAGAAGCCAGGAGCAATGGCTGCACCACAGGATCCACCCACAGATTGCCTCCTTCTTAGCGACCACGGTCCATGGGTCAAGAGGACCAGTCCCGGAGCTTTCCCCCCACCCTTGAAAGCCAGAAGAAGTGGCTGTACCACAGGATCCACCCACAGGCTGCCTCCTTCTCAGTGACTCCAGTCCATGGGTCAAGAGTGCCAGTCCCTGAGCCCCCCCGCCCTCAGAAGCCAGGAGCAGTGGTTGCACCACAGGATCCACCCACAGGCTACCTCCTTCTCAGGGACCCCAGTCCATGGGTCAAGAGGGCCAGTCTCGAGCTTCCCTCCACCCTTGGAAGCCAAGAGCAGTGACTGCACCACAGGTCCACCCACAGGCTGCCTCCTTCTCAGCGTCCTCAGTCCACAGGTCAAGAGGGCCAGTCCCGGAGCTCTCCACCCCCACCTTCAAAAGCCAGGAGCAGTGGCTGCACCACAGGATCCACCCACAGATATATTACCTTACCTGCGGCTCTGCAGCTTCTGATTTTGGCACTTGCAGTTGGCCCAACAAAACAGATTGACTAAGGCCCCTAGGGCATGGTTGTGATTTACACTATGAACTGCTATTTGTGATGGTTACCTTAAATCGGACTGGCTGTGATTTACTGTTGTTTAAACTGTAAAGCCAGCTAAAGCCTTAACTCTGTTGTAATAATATGCTATGCCAGCTAGAGTATTCTGCCTGTTTGTAAGTGGGAACTTTTCACAGGTTTTAATGCAAGAATACTGGTAGCGAAGTCCATTTGCCCTTACTTTCACCCCCCCACTCAGGCTACACTCTCATTGCTGTTTCCTGCCTTGACCTTAGCTCCAGCCCTATTGTTCTTCTCTCTGACCCCTTAATCCTACTAATCCCCTCTTTTTGTGTTCTCCAATACAGGCTGCCTCCTTCTCAGTGACTCCAGTCCATGGGATGAGAGGGTCAGTCCTGGAGCTCCCCCACCCCCACCCTCAGAAGCCAGGAGCAGAGGCTGCACCACAGGATCCACCCGCAGGTATATTATCTTACCTGCAGCTCTGCAGCTTCCAATTTCAGCACTTGCAGTTGGCCATTACAGCACTGCATATCATTTGCCACCCACCCTCCCCAGCCACCTTCCCACCCTAAGCTGGTGTTGTTTATACAGGGACTATGGCATGTAAATCAATCAGCCCACTTTCATCCCCCTATTCCTCTCCTGCTGTTGGTTCTTTCCGCTTACTTCACTCCCTCCATACAGTTCATTCATCCCAGCATTGCCTTACTCATTAGTTATCTCTCTCCTAGAGCTCACTGCCTGCTGCTCAAGCCTTCAGTGTTACTGTGCCTGGTAACCAGATGCTGGGGAATTTTTTTTCGCATGCTATTAAAAGATCTTGATAGAGGATACTAGGTGTGGAGGGAACTCTGCTTGCTACTCCTGATTCCACCTCACTGCGAATTATTGTCACTTCAAGCAGTAAACCTCAGGAACTCCAATTCAGGACTATCTAGTCTCCTCAACTATCCACTTCCTTACCTGTTACTGAAATTCTGTGACAGCCTGTAAGTTACCCTTATACCCCTGCTCTTTAGGGGCAACTTGCTGGTTGCCCTCCCCTTACTGCCCAACACAACTCACCGCTAGTCCCTCAGGGGGCAGAACTTGGGTTTTCCTCTACCTCGCCAACTGGTAATCCGACGTCTGCCTCCTGCATCAGTACACAGCTCTGTGCACAATCTCAGCATTTGAACTCCCTATGGTACTGATGAAAATGGCTTCACGAGGCATAGTTATGGCTATTCTATATATTTTTCTACCTCTATGGATTGACCATCTGCTTTATAGAATAACAGCTCTAGGACCCCCTGGGCTTTCAGATGACACCTTCCCTCCTTTATTCCTACCCGTTTTCCCCTTTGAAGTATGACAACACATTAGTCCTACTACACGAGTTGTCCCACAAGGGGATCTGTTACCTAATCTTTTCTGTCTCAAATGGTAAACCAGGAGAGTGTGCACTTGTAATGTTATTCCATGCTCAGAAGATTCTGTCCTAGCTCCTAATATTACTTTCTGGAGATGTGCAGCCTAATCCTGGACCCCCTTTATTTAATCACAATATCAGCTCTCCTGCCATCCCTAACTGGATCTGCTCCAGAGGCCTAAAAATGATACATATTTATTTATGTTATTTATTTATTGAAATGTTTTACCAGGAGGGCACACTGAACAACAAGTTGCTCATCTCATGGTGCGACCTGGGGGGAGGGGTTACATAGGGTTGTGAAGGATGATCAGTTACAATAGTATGTGGGTAGTACAAACAATACAACGTTGTAAGATTGTGCAACAGTGGAACACAAGGTATTATACAATAAACAGTAGTGGAACATTGGGTAAATTGCAATACATGTCCAAAATCATACAAAAGAACATATAAACGTACAAAACATATGACCATATGAAGCCTGCACCCCAAGATGCACGAGCTGGCCTGTGCCCCAAGGTGCATGAGCTGCAATGCTGGGTTGACCTTTACAATCCAGATCTCCTTGCTGTATCCAAAACATGGCTGAAGCCCCAAATCCTCATGCATGAGATAGAGCTCCCAGGGTTTGAAGTCTTCAGGAATGACAGCTGAGAAAAAAAGGGGGAGGTGTACTAATATACACAAGAGATGCACAAAGTGCTTCTATAGCAACTCTCCCTCCCCTCATTAATGCTGACAGTGAATCACTGTTCATAATGTTAACCCTTGGGAAAGCAAAATCTCTCACAGTTGGCTGTGTCTGCTGCTCCTACACTAGAAGCTCTCTCAAATTTGCTGGCAGAACATGCCCTTTTTGAGTTAATTATTTTGAGAGACTTCAACCTCAACTGGTCTCAGAACAATGAGCTTGGTTTTAAAACTCACTTAATAGATGCTCAGCTATCCCAAATCATTTGTGAATCGATGCGGCTCAATAAGAAGATAGGGAAATCACTCCATTCTCGACTGGGACCTTGTATCAAACCCTGATAGGATACAAGCTGCTGGAATATTCTCTGACACTTTACGTGACTATTTCCCTATCTTCTGTACTTGGAAGAACTGCCTCCCCCCCCAAAGTCCCACCAAGAACATTTGTAGCAAGGGATTTCTCTAACTTCTCTGCTGAATCCTTTCAGGACTCCCTTGATGAAATAGACTGGAGACCTATCCTAGAACTTCCCAGTACAGACACTGCCTTTGACTACTTTGTTAATAACTTTCTATCAGCTGCAAACAAACATTCCCCTCAAAGGAAGCTCAGGATCAAGGAAAAATGCTATAAATGGATTACCCCTCCCCCAAAGAAATTAATGACCCAGAGGGATAGGGTCTGGGGCAAGTACAAGAAGTCAGGTCTCCATGCTGACTGGATCAAATACAGGGAGCTCCGCAACTGTTGTAGAAAAAACCCTAAGGCTACAAAAACATAGTACCTAAGAGGTCTGCAACAAAATAACCTCACTGACACAAAACAATTCTGGAACCAAATGAATGCTCTGCTCAAGGGAGGTCACAGCTCCTCAAATTGCCCAATCATTCACAATGGTCAGTCCATTAGTGATCCCCAGTCAACTGCCAATGCCTTTAATCTAGATATGTCCAGGGCTGTACCCTCAATGTAACCCTTGGGTACCTTGTATTTGTCTGTAACCTATTATAAGCAACATTATTATGTTACCTATGTGTACTCTATGTTTAATGTTCTGCACCTGTACTGTTTTCACACTATGTAACTCTGTCTACCCCACCCCCCGCAATGAACTGTCTTTGTAAATGAGTCCGTGACTCAAAGGTTGTAAATCCGACTTTTATAATAAATAAATTAATCAATCTTAACCTCACAGACCTTAATAAATACAAAAATGGATCCACTGCCACCCCTCCCCTCACCCCAAATCCCTCTGGATTTGGTCCCCTTCCTCCTAAATTCCACCTAAGGTTAGTATCCAGGAATGAAGTACTTGTCCAGCTCAGAAAAATAAAATCCAGTAGCTCAGTGGGTCCTGACAAATTGGAACCTAGGCTACTAAAGACAGCCACTTCGACAATAGCATCTCCATTCACCATGCTGTTCAATAAATCTCTCCTTGCTGGACAAATACCAGGAAAGTGGAAAGAAGCAGTCATAGTCCCTGACACAAAGGTGGTTCCAGGGAATTGATAGACAACTACACATATAGCTCCCTCCTCTGTATCAATCAATCAAAATCTTTATTTATCCAGGCGATCACCATTGAGCAGGGCTCATTTGCAAGATGGACCTGGATACGGGCTAGTCAGGAAAGGCTGGTTTACAACCAGCTGAGAGATTATCTTGAACTGCATCACCTGCTCTCTGACCAGCAGCATGGTTTTAGATGCAACCATGGCACAGACACCACTTTAACCAAGTTTACAATGGACGTACTGCAGGCACTTGACAAAGGCACCCCTACCAGGGCCATCTTTATAGACCTGACCAAGGCCTTTGACTGGGTTAGTCATGAGCCTTTTTGTCAAGAAGCTAAAAAACCTAAACTCCCACTCACTAGCCTGATTCACCCATTACCTCTCTCAGAGGGTCCAAGCTGTCAAATAGAAAGGTACCCTGTCCACCCTACTGCCAATCTCAGATGGGGTATCCCAGGGCTCCATACTAAGCCCTCTTTTGTTCTCTCTATTTATCAATGACCTCAGCAACAACTGTACCAGTAGTCAAATCTTACTCTATGCAGATGATGCAGTCCTTTATAGGAACTCCCATGACTCTGAGGCTTTCCACACCCAACTGCAAAAGGACTCTACAAGCCTTGAAAAATTGATCCTGGCCAACAGACTGGTGTTAAATATAAAAAAGATGAAAGCGGTCATATTTGACTCTAAACAGCTAGGCTCAGCTAGATGCCACCTGCTGCCACTCACTACCTCTAAGGGGCTCATGATTGAGGTGGTGGGTATGATTAAATACCTCAGAGTTATGCTTGACCAAGGCCTTACCTATAAGGCTCATGTGGAACAGACAACCTGCTCGATCCTCCAAAAACTGGGTCTCCTATGCAAAATGAACAGTCACCTCACACCTGACGCTAGAATTGCAATAGTAAATAGCATCCTACTTCCTAAACTTACTTATTCCACCCCTGTCCTGCAGTCCCTAAGTAAAACCGAAACAAATAGGCTAGAAATACTAAATAACAAAATTGAGCACTTTGTGTCTATGTCCCCACCAATGAAGCACCACTGTAAGGTTCTGGTCTCCCTAAACCAGTCATCACTAGCAAGCTTGTACACATCCCTAACCCTACTGTACAAAATACTAAATGAATCAGCTCCCCCTAGCCTCAATGTTCTCCTCGTCCATAAGCACTCTGCCACACTGCTTCATACCTCTAGCAAAAAGCTGCTTGAGGTATCCAGGATCAGAACAGCAATCAGGAACAGGTAATTTGCTTAAATAGCCCCAACACATTAGAATGTCTTACCAATCAACTTACAAATGTCGAGCTCCTTAGATAGTTTTAGAAAGGGCCTGAAAACCTGTCTACTTGAGATATGCCTGTGTTCTTGTATTTTTTTGTGCTTTCTGTGTCTCCTATGACCACAATGTTACTGTTACTTGTAAACAATTAATCCTGTACAACTGTTCTGCAGTTTGTAACCTGTGTCTCTTCTGTATTTATCTCAATGACTCTGTATTGCTGTACTCTGTATGCAATTTTCTTGTTTGTAATTAATCTCAGGTTGCCCCTGAAAAAGGGACCTTTGGTTCCAGTGGATTTACCCAGTCACCAAAATGAAATAAATAAATAACAGTTACCCTGCTCTGGCTGAGAAGACAAGGCTGGCTAGGCAGATTATTGAATTATTCCCTATATTAAAGTTGATAGCTCCAACAGATAAAATGAAAAGGCTATGTAAGTATGAAAGTGTTCACTATTTAAAATATGCTTGTACTTGATTGTTGTTTTCCAGTGGCATTGAGAATGAAATGCGTTGGTAACCTAAAACAGGCAAGAGACAGTGATGATTCCTGGGAGCTCTAAGCCTTAACAGAACACTTGAATTTGACCCTTTGTTGTGGTTGTCTCTTTAATGAAACTGTTGATGGCCCCTTATGCACCAGATCTCCTGTCCAGCTGCAGCACTGCAGGAGGGCAGCCAAAGGAAGTAACCTGATTTAGTGCCATACCCGTGCACTGCATGAAGTTATGGACTACTGTTGGAGGGTGGCACAAGCTACAACCTTGGTCACCCTGTAGTAGCACTATATGCTCCCTCTATCTAGAGGCTGGCAGAAAAATTATGAAAAAATAATGTTGATGACATAAAAGTCGAATCAGGAGGGGGTGGTTTGAGGGTGGGGTGGTGGAGGACAGGTGTTCTTTAACTGATTAATGTTTTAATTCAGATCAAATTGGATGGAAAGTGCTTATTCATTTAAATATTGCCTTAATGTTTATGTGTAGGACCAAGGCAATGTTCTTCATTCTTTCAGTCAAAGTTTATCTTTCCACATCCAAAGTGTTTCCAGTATGCTATGTAAATTCACAGACCATTCAAAGTTCAGTGTTGTGTTGGTAAAGGTGTAGTGTACATCGTTATATAGAAAATGCATCTTTGTTTTAATGCACTTGCCATCATAACAATGTTGGATCAAATTTTGTAATGAACTATAAATTCACATATACAAAATTTCAATTTGTTTTATTCAACTTGGAACATATATATCCACATTATGCTGAGAACTAGAAACATCATGCAAGCAAATAAGTTGTAAACAACCATATGTTGTGAGTATTGGATGGCTGTCTGACCCAGACAAACAATTTATTATCCTTGTACCAAAAGATAAAATTGTAGTACCTATTCCAGAAGACAATTGGACTTCCGTAGTTGATAAACTATTTCAGTTTCTGTGGATTTGTAACCTAGCCTATCCAAATGCCACTTCCAAGTCTGTATGCATTCCTTGAGTACATATATGATTTTGACAAACCATCAACTCCAAGCAACAACAGGAAATCTACAATACTGGAACTTGTATCAGAAAATTCTTTATTCACGTAACAAACACAAAAATGTACACTTGTCCCAAATGCACATGTTTTCAAAGTGATGGCACTAGAGAACATTTCTGACATATGCACAAAGTGCATGCACTGCATGATTCCTTTGATTTTATTTATTTATTTGATAACCTGGTAGGTACTCTAGTCTGTGGGACTGTTTTCAGAAACAACCCCGGACATCTAGATGGCACATCCTATACAAGAAATACAATACATGAGGTTCAGCATACAGTACATAGGTAATAGCAGTACACTTGGAGGTGATACTTGAAGTCAGGCAGTTCAGACAGATAATCAGTGCAATAGGATCAACATGCAAGTGAAAGTGATACACCCAGTCTGACAATACATGCAAGATAAAAGCCACCATGAGGCAAGTGGATTGGCCAACCTAGACAGGTAGAGTAAATGAGCAAACTGTAATAACTGTGCCTCCACCCTGTGTTAGGAAGGGCACTTGCAAACAGAGGTGGATAGGAGGGAATTTTTGAAATGCAATTTGAGGAGGTAGGACGTTACTTGAGAGTGAAGTGTGTCCAGTAAGCTATTCCAGAGCCTGGGGGCAGCCATGTAGAAGGCTCTGCAATCCATCTCGATTGCAGTCTGGGGACAGTTGAAGAGACATTGAGAGGAGGACCTCAGTTTGCATGTGCCAGATTTAATACTAAGGAGTCTTAGTTAGAGTGGAGCTAACCCCATCCCAAAGGGACTTATCAATAAGGATACCCATGAGGCAGTCTCAGTGGCCTGAGGGGACATCCAACCAAGCATCATGTATAAGGAGCAGTGGTGGGTGTGGAACAGGGCAAGTGCAACAAACCTGTAGATGCTGTTGAAGGTGGCATTGATCATGTGAGGTACCACTTTAAGATCAGGGAAGACAGGACAGCAGTAATCCAGGAGGGACAGTAGCATGCCTTGGGTAATGGGCAGATGCACCTCAGGGGTCATGAGGTGCTTTAGGTGGTATCTGGTTCACATTTGATTACTTGTTTAATGTAATCCATGAAGGTAAGGGAGGGATTGATGGTGACTCCCAAGTATTTGAAGGTAGTAACTTGTCTAGGAAGGACCCATCTGGGGCCAGAATACTCAGGGAGTTATTCTGACCTGTGGTATATTTGGCAAGCCTTGGTTTAAACCCAAATAGCTTTGCCTTCTTTTTATGGCATTCACAATTAATCTGCTAGGTGCAAACCACTTCTGGACAATCCCAAATTCCCTGGAGAGGGAGAGGGATAAATTCAGTGGCTCTTATCACTTCTGTAGAAAACAAGATCATCCGCATACATAACCATGCAGCAGTCTGTACTATCCCTAAGAAGGTGATTGACAAAGAGGGAGACTGGGATAAGTCCTAGAATGGAATCTTGTGGGACTCAATTATAAACCCTTGGGTGCTGGATGTGACCCCTCTCCAGTATAGGCTCTTTGGGATCTACCTGTAAGGTAGTTCTTGAACCATGACATGGTCCCTGTTGAAAACCCATAGGAGCAGAGTTTACCCAGGATGATATCATCAGCCAACCAGAAGGCATTAGACAGATCTATGACAGTTGCACCGGTGAGATTTCCTCATCCAAGCTCCTAAACAGGCCAGAGCAGTGGTTGTACTGTGAACCTTTCTAAAGCTATGCTGGTGGGGGGATAACAGATTATATTTAGAGACATGGTCTAAGATTTGCTGGAAGAATGATTTTTCCAGGATTTTACTCAGGTGAGAAAGGATGGACGATGTTCTGTAATTCCCCAGGAGTTTAGGGTCACCTGATTTGAATATGGGGAGGACTCTGAGCTGCTTCCATAATGAAGGGATGGATGAGGAGGAGAAGGAAAGATTGAATATGGTAGTAAGGGGCCCAGAAATGAGGCCAGCTGTCAGTTGAAGGAACTGAGAGCAAAAATTGTTTCTTCCCACACTACCAGAATTTGTGAAGGTCCTCAAGAGATGCTGAACCTCTGTGGGGGAAGTGGTTTTCAAATGGGATGCAAGAATACCATTAGAAACATAGAAATAAATGATGGCAGAAGGAGACCAAGGGTCCACCAAGTCATTCACATCCACTCTCCCCTCCTCATGGGTGGGTGTGGCATCCTTAGATAGGAGTTTGGCCAGGTGCTCAGCAAGATTAGTGAATCTGTGTTTCAGAGCCTCAGTAACTTGAGAGGGCTCAGTTACAAAACCTGCATTAAAGAGCAAGATGATGTGGCACTGCTTGGAGCCAGGTTTAATTAGGGAGTTAACCATGGTCCAGAACCTACGAGTCTTTGTCAAAGTTGACAAAGCCTTGAAGGAGGCAAAAAGTCAATTCATTTCATACACCTATTTTTGGCATCTGTGGAGTTTGGCAATAAACTTTTTTTAGTCTACAAGAAGCCCAATTGGACATTTGATTATTTGTGGAGCTGTGAGTTCTGTGACTGCTTCTGATGATTGATCATGTAGTTTTGGTCTGAAAAGTAAAGTTTGTAATGTAATTCAACATCTGGCCTACTGGAAGAGCTGATGCAAGACTTCGACTATTGCATAAACATATTTTCAAGTACTGACATCCTTAACAATTGAAGAAACATTTCTTGAAAATTTCAATGTTGTTCTCCCTAGAGAAATTATGCTAGGTCATAGAGCAGACACTCATCAAAACCAAACAACTGGTGTTCATTCTCAAGCATTGGCTTGTGATACTTCCCAAAATACTGTATTTCCATTCATGAGACTGTAACAATGCTATTCCAAAACAAAAGTTTTCAACAACCATACTTTGCAAACAATATCACTGTTTAATTACTGTGATGAGCAACATTTTAAGCATCATTTATTCTTTAAATGAGACCCAGATGCTTTGCAAATTCAGTTATACTGTGATTTTATTTATTTATTCATTTGTTAACCAGGTTGGTGCACTGATCTGAAGACCTTTTTCAGGCACGGCCCAGGCCAGGTACTGGCACATACAGAGGTAGAAAATATCAAACGCAACTGGATCGAAGACTAAAATACATAAGCTTGGAGTAGTTCATTTTATCATTAGAAATATCCAACCTTGTAGCAATTCAATGCTTTCTGATATCCACTTATGCATAATGTATAACTTAACAGAAAAATATGGTTTTGGAAAGATTTTAGAACCATTAATCAATCACTTACTAATTCTAGAAACAGTTGGCATTCAACTTGAGGATGAACATAGAACACGTATCCTTTATGGTGCAATATGTTGCCTCAGTGATGATAACCTATGCATTCATAGCATGTGTGGCTTCCTGAAAGCTTCAGTGCAAATACATTTTGTCATTTGCTTCATTCATAAACATGACTCCCAGTCTCAGTTTGATGAAAATCAAACCCTTAAACAGATAACAGAAACGCACTGCCAACATGTAAGAGATCTGAATCCAAGTGAAAAGTTGCACAAAAAGACAGATTTAAATGTATTACTGTACTTTCATGTCACAACCAATGTTCCTCTAATTTTTAGTCTCTACGGGTGAGCGACTGATAAGTGTGTGGCACTTTGTCAACAAAAATTGATTCATGTGCGTAAATTGGGTGGCCCAAACAAGTGATATATTTTATTGCCAGTAAACAGTAGAAAATATAACCAAACACTCAAATACTCAATGCAAAGTATAAATATACATTCTGACACAGTCCGAAGCTTCGATGTGCATTGTGCGCCATAACAGTATGAACCGGAAACATGTGTGAACTATGTACATTTTAAAGAGTCTTGCATGCATCTAAAAGGGGTGCTGCTGATGATGCATTGCTGAGAAATCAACATTTACTGTTTTTCTCTCCTGTCTTTCCCATTCTTCCAGTGGACTTATATTTTATTAAGATCCATTTTTCCACCAGATGTTAAAAACAATTTTGTTTGCATCAGCATATCTAAATGGCTTTCTTCTAAGCGGTTTCTTTGTTTGCTCTTAATGCAGTTCATTAAGCTGAAGCCTCTTTCACGGTCAGCACTAAAAGCTTGGAATGTAGCAGTAGTAATACAATTTATTGTTCCACATAAAGCAGTTACAGTATACTAAAATCAGGACAAAATACATAGTAAATATAAATAGACAATAAATAAATCAGCAAGGAACTTAAATATCTTTACAGTGCAATTTAATTTAACAGAGTATCTTTTCACATAAAAAACCTCCACAGAACTTCAAGTCCCCCTAATAAACTTTACAAATGAGTTGAGATGAAGAATCTCACAAAGATCTCTTCCATGTTCTTCTCTTTCATAGTAAACAAATATTCCAAAAGATCCTCCAGGGGGAGGCCGAGATCCCCAGCAGTTTTTTCCTAGTTGATTCATACCTAGGACACAAGAGTACCAACATGTTTGAGATCATCTATAGTCCCCACTCCACATTTACAATATGGAAAATGTACCCCCTCTCTTTTGTCTGAAATGAATGCATTAAGCATTATAGTTTTCAGTTCCAAATCTTGTATAGATTCTTCTTTGTTTAGGACAGGTTAAAAAAAGAGAGATATGGCTCATATCCCGATGAAATCTTTACTTTTTTATAAAATCCATATAGCTTAAGCTTGGAGAGTTGAACATGGAAAGAATTTATGTCATAAGTCAATAAGCCTCAGTTTGACATCCTGCCTAATCTCCTCAAATAGTCTCGTGTAAATGTTATATAAGAGGTGGCCCAATCTGGCCAGCATTATTGTTTCCTTAATAAGTTGAATAAAGGGATGTGGTGTTAGTTGCTTTGTTTTCTCAGAAGGAACTGGAAGGGGACAGGATCAGTTGTGTTCCAGGACAGTAGCTGCTTCTTGTTGTTTTTACAGGATTTCTTGTGGATTTTACTTGGTAGAAGGTTATTTCTTTTCTTTCTTTCTTCTAAGGGGCTAGCAGGGTATTGTTTTGGGGGCTGTTGGAAGTTTGAAAACTGGTTTGGTGGCTGTAAGTGGGCTCATTTGTTGGATGTTTCACTGTGTAACAGGCTGCGCTGGTGGAGGCCTATTTCTTCTGATTTAAAACCTATTTGGTGGGATTTGCTTGGGGCTGGTTCTTTGGCTGCCGGGCTTGGAGGGGGCAGACACAGGGCTGATACCTCTCGAGAGAGTCAGGTGTGAGCCCAAACCCACCTCCCCACCCTCCTCCCCAGAGCTCTGCTAATTTATAGGGGAACACCTGCCCTGCAATTGGAGAAAACCTGCAGGTGCTGCTCATGTAGTTCTAGCCACTGGGGTTGGATTTAAAGGCTGGGAGAGAGGAGCTTAGAGAGTTGTTCACTTCCCTTATAAGTTTACTGTGTTGTACTGCACCTAGTAACAGGTTTACCGGTTTACTGTGGGACTGTATCTAGGATTAGTGGGTGACCTGATTAGGCAGTAGGGGAGTATCTTGGACTAGTGGGGAACCTGGTGGCTCACCCAAGGAAACTACTTGGAGGGGGATGGGACCACACATCATTAGGGCCGGCATCTTTGGGAGGGTGGTGGGGTGCACAGGGTGTCGAGCAGCCATGACACTGGACTGGGCTTGGAAGTTCAGTGGTTGCCCAGTGTGCTACCAGCTGGCACAGATTAGGGAGGAGGTTTGCGGGGATTAGGAGACAGCTGGGGGAAGGGGGGAGGTATGGTTGGGGAAGGGGCAGGGGATCTCCCACGGGGTTGCACCAAGCACTAGGGGTGGAGGCATAGGAAAAGGAGTGTAGGAGAATACTCAAGGGTCACATAGGGACCCTGGCAGAAGGGGCCCAAAAGGAGGACTCTACCAAGGAAGCAGGCAGGTAACTGGGGACCCTCACAAAGGGGGGCCAGAGGGACAACATTCTCAGGGAAGTAGGCAGATGGCCGGGGCTGGACAGAAGGAAGCAAGGCGGGGAGGTGGATCAGACCTTACACTCAGTAACCACTTCAATTCTCTTCTTCTGCTTGAGGATGAGGGGGTGATGTAGCCACGATGGGGTGGTTAGAGATGGAAAGGGAGTGGGGGGCAGGAGGCGGGGGCCGGATAGCAGGAGGAAAAGGGGGGAACCTGGAATGAAGGAAAATGGGGGGAGCAGTGAATCAGAGCAGGAGGAGCAGGGGGAAGAGGGAGGAAAGTGCAAGGAGAAGGACCAGTTGGGAGGAAAGGGCAAGGAGAAGGACCAGAAGTACAAGGAGGATACAGTAAAGGGAGCTGAGGGTTTAGGCCAGTGGAGCACGACAAGCAAGGAGGGACTAAACGAAGACAGGAAGGAAGGAAGGAAGGAAGGAAGGAAGGGAGGACGAGCCAGGCTAGTTTAACGGATGGGGGAGAAGGACCAGTCGCAAGCAGTGAGGTGGGAGTTAGCGAGGTACAGAAGGATACCAGGAGGAGGAGAGGCATAGGATCAGAGGGAGGGGATGGCCAGGGCAACAAGGAGGGGCAGCATGTGACACCCAGATAGGGGAGGAACAAGGAGCCGCTGGGTGGAGAGGCCAGTAGAAAGGATGAGGGACATGGAAGGGGAATAGAGGAAAGGAGGCGGTCAAGTGCTCCTGTGGGGATTCTGTGATCAGGGGTATCAAATGGGATAGGGAGGGAGAAGTCTGGCCAGTTAGAACAAAATGCTTCCCTGGATTAATGGTGCACAGGGCCAAGCATGAGGTATATCAGCTGGCAAAGGATTGTGGGGGTTCCCCAGACATACTGGTCCACCTGGGTACAAATGACATTCAGGGAAATAGGAGCTAGAGATACAGGCAAGATTCAGGGAGCTTGCCAGGGTCTGTCATGACATAGGATGCACAGTTTCCTTCTCAGAAATCCTGCTGGTGCCAAGGGCTAGTGGGGAACACAAAAGGAAGATTAGGGAGATAAACCAGTGGCTCAGGGAGTGGTGTGAGGCCAGAGGGTATGGGTTGATGGGGGATTGGGGGGAGACCTGGGAGGATAAGGAGCTGTATGCTAGAGATAGGCTCCATCTCAATTTGGAGGAGGGAATCCTTAAGTTGAAAATAGGGGTTCATTGGTGAAGAAAGTGGGTTTAAACTTGTGAAGGGGGAAGGGATGGGAGAAAAGGCTATCAAGGGGGTGCCAATAAAGGAAGAACTCTGTCTTCACCCTCCTGGGGAGCTGGAGGAATGCGGGAAAAGGTCAACTGGTAAAGTGCAGACCAGAGGAAAACAGAATCCCCATGGGAACATGAGCAGGGGAAATGGAAGTATAGGGAAGGTGGAAGATAGTCCTGCTAAATGCCAGGAGCTTGGGCAATAAAATGCCTGAGCTCCAGGCGATGCTAACTGAGGGAGCAGTGGATGTGGCAGTGGTCACTGAGACCTGGGCCACATGGAACACGACTGGGACCTGAACCTGGAGGGTTACACTATGTTCAGGAAGGACAGGGGAGGGAAGGGAGGAGGGTAGCAATGATAGTCAAAAACTGTATTGGCATAGGGGAGAAGAGGCGGAGGGAACCGTGGAGGCGATTTGGGTCACCTTGATAACAAGGGGGGGGCAAGAGAGTAAAACTAGGAGTGGTGTATAGACCCCCTGCACTGGCAGAGGAGCTGGAGGAGAGTCTGGTGGCAGATGATGGGAGACACTGCAGACTGTGCAGGGGAAGGGTGGTGGTGTTGTGGGACTTAAACATGCCAGGAACAGACTGGGAGACTGACATCCTCGGTGGCCGGAACAGGTTGTTGGATGTCTTTCAAGACGTGTTCCTAACTCAGCAGGTGGGGGAACCGACCAGGGAGGCGCGGGTACTATAAATCTGAAGTCATTGTACTGGCTAACAATTTCTGCCGGGTCCACTGTTGAAAATAAATAGTCCTGATATTTGCTGTACAGTCTCCCAATATTTGATAAGCCAAACTCAAAGCTGCAATATGGCACTGCTGAAAAATCAAAGGCAGATCAGTCAGAAAGTTCACCTGCAGGAAATCAGCTGTCCCGATGGTCACATAGCAGGCCAATGAATTGCAAAATTGCTGTTGTGCTTACTTCAGCTGTGCAATTAGCCAAAAGCAGTTTTACTGGTGGGCTCTAGTAGACAGTTTCACCCAGGTACTGGCTTCTGAACTTTTTTTATTTTTGCCCTAGCAATCTGTACAGCTTCAACTTGTTAGACCACTTTCTGAAACATCTTGACAACTCTGCCAACTCCAAAAGTACATAATTTAATACTGTTATGGCAATGTGGTATTCAGGGTTGGATATCTTCTTAAGAGTACTTAGCAATGGGATATTTGATGGATGCATGCAAAATTGTATGTGATGTCATTTACCCTTGGTATGGTTCACAATAACTATGCTGGGTATTGTCAAGCTCAGTGGGGTTTTAAAATGTATTTTTGCAATGTAGTGAGTGAGTCTGTGTGATATGAGAGAGGAGATGCATTTAGGAGACTGTAATTCTCTTCCATTCTGGATCCATACTAAGAGCAGCCTGAATTTATGAAGTTAAATGAAAAGGACATTTGTTGCACTGCTATTTCTTGTTATCCATTTTAGCATTACTAACCCCATGTAGCCAACATGGGTAACCTTTTACAAGCACTGATTCATTGAATCTTAAATGAGTGTATAATGTGAGACCCTGTTTTAAAGAGAAGCGCAATCTCATCACTCTAAACATATGTAGTCTTGTACTGAAAAACAAAATGAACATGCTTTCAGTGGTGAGGCTTTAACTCCATTATAAAACACATTTTGTATGTGAGACGCTGCTTGGGGAAGAGGCAGATTACACTGAAGTTGTGCAACTTTAAAACTGAAATATTATAATATACACCCTATGTCAGAGAATCTCTCGCATTGCTTTGTTGGGGGGAATCTACCAAACAAATAAAACATGCCATTTCTGTGAACAGCAGGGGAGTACTGTTCATTATCAAGTACTGTCTTACTGAAAAGAGGTGTCAAGCCAAAAACATTGCTGTAACTGCAAAGCCGAATGGTTGGAATTTTGCAGAGAGGTTCCATTGTTCAATAAGTGGAACAAGAACGAGACGTCTGGCCTGTTAAAGTTAGTGGGCTGTGGCCTCAGAGGTGGGCATACAATGTTTCTTTCCCATTCACTTTCATGTCCTGCTGTCTGAGTCTTAAATCTGAGTGATGACTGTAGTCACTACTTCATGAACATGAGGATCCCTGTCAGCTGCTTTGTGCGCTACTACTGAAGCTGTGTGTGGGTTACTTCTGACTGCTGCGATGCCATACATTAACCTTAGGGGAACATAGGTCACAACCAATGCTGCCATAGCTATGCACGATGTCCTAGAGGGTGTAGGCTCACATGTGCTGAAGTTATTGTTGAAAGAGTTCACTGAGCAAGGATATCTCACAGTGGAGATTTTAAACAAAGAAATCAGTAGCTTTAGCTATGGATTTTCAGATGCAAAAAACAAAGTGCCATAGTGAATTTACAATCCTGTGATAACAGTTTAAAGCAAAGAGCTTCTCAGATGTGGGGTTTGCTAAGAACACTTCCATTTAAAATACCAAGCGATAATACTCATTGGTATTTATACTGTCTTCTTAAAATTTGTAGTGTTATCTTTGCACCAGTTGTAACACCAGCTTTAGCAATGTACTTAAAGCAGCTCATTATGCATCATCACAAACTGTTCAAGACGCTATACCCCAAGGACAATTTACTTCCAAAGTATCACTTCATGACACATTATTCATCTATTATGTTGCAGTCTGGCCCACTTGTCAGACTATGGTGCATGAGCTCTGAAGCAAAGCACAATCCATTTAAAAGACCATCATATGCTGTATGTAACTTCAAAAGCGTTTGCAAAACTCTAGCTGTTTGACATCAGTTTACAAACATGCATCTGCAAGAAAAGAAAAAGATTAATATTTGTAATGATGAAATGGTGGGATTGGCCTCTATATCACATGCTTCTTCTCTTGTAATACAACTACAACAACACAGTTCATTTGGGACAGTAATGTTATCTGATCACGTGTTTTTGTCAAACTTGGAAGAAATACATGGAATAAGCTACAAAACTGGAATGCTTCATGCACTTGCATTTGATTCATTTCAATACCCAGAATTAGGAGAGATCACCATATGTTTCTCATTCAAAGAGATGTAATCATACTTGTGTGTGTCAGGGTTGTAAAAGTGAAAGATTTTGATATGCATTTCAATTCTTATGTAATTTAAAAGTCAAATGATTACAAACTGGTTTCTGTCACAGATTACCTTTTGGGTTACAAACAACATATCTTAATTCTGAACAGAAAATGTTTTCAAACATGAAGTCTTACTGTATTCTGACTATATGCAGTTACCCCCAGCACTTGAACTGCACTGAAGAGTAAAGGGTTAACTCTATGCCAAGGTATAGAACGTTGAGCACGAGCTCGGTTTTCAAACCTCTGCCTGTGGTACTCGGAAGTGTAACTGTCAGATTTCTTACTCCACCTAATTGTGAAGTTGCTCCTGAGATCCCTCCTGCACTTCGGTACAAGTTTGAAACGGTCGGTTTATTCAACTGCTTTCTTATTTTTTCAGTATTCTTACCTCTGTCACGTTACAATAAGTGGTAGTTTAGTAGGTAGTGTCATTTTATTGATAGATATTACATTATTATGTTACCTATGTGTACTCTATGTTTAATGTTCTGCACCTGTACTGTTTTCACACTATGTAACTCTGTCTACCCCACCCCGCAATGAACTGTTTTGTAAATGAGTCCGTGACTCAAAGGTTGTAAATCCGACTTTTATAATAAATAAATTAATCAATCTTAACCTCACAGACCTTAATAAATACAAAAATGGATCCACTGCCACCCCTCCTCACCCCAAATCCTCTGGATTTGGTCCCTTCCTCCTAAATTCCACCAAGGTTAGTATCCAGGAATGAAGTACTTGTCCAGCTCAGAAAATAAAATCCAGTAGCTCAGTGGGTCCTGACAAATTGGAACCTAGGCTACTAAAGACAGCCACTTCGACAATAGCATCTCCATTCACCATGCTGTTCAATAAATCTCTCCTTGCTGGACAAATACCAGGAAAGTGGAAAGAAGCAGTCATAGTCCCTGACACAAAGGTGGTTCCAGGGAATTGATAGACAACTACACATATAGCTCCCTCCTCTGTATCAATCAATCAAAATCTTTATTTATCCAGGCGATCACCATTGAGCAGGGCTCATTTGCAAGATGGACCTGGATACGGGCTAAGGTCAGGAAAGGCTGGTTTACAACCAGCTGAGAGATTATCTTGAACTGCATCACCTGCTCTCTGACCAGCAGCATGGTTTTAGATGCAACCATGGCACAGACACCACTTTAACCAAGTTTACAATGGACGTACTGCAGGCACTTGACAAAGGCACCCCTACCAGGGCCATCTTTATAGACCTGACCAAGGCCTTTGACTGGGTTAGTCATGAGCCTTTTTGTCAAGAAGCTAAAAAACCTAAACTCCCACTCACTAGCCTGATTCACCCATTACCTCTCCTCAGAGGGTCCAAGCTGTCAAATAGAAAGGTACCCTGTCCACCCTACTGCCAATCTCAGATGGGGTATCCAGGGCTCCATACTAAGCCCTCTTTTGTTCTCTATTTATCAATGACCTCAGCAACAACTGTACCAGTAGTCAAATCTTACTCTATGCAGATGATGCAGTCCTTTATAGGAACTCCCATGACTCTGAGGCTTTCCACACCCAACTGCAAAAGGACTCTACAAGCCTTGAAAAATTGATCCTGGCCAACAGACTGGTGTTAAATATAAAAAGATGAAAGCGGTCATATTTGACTCTAAACAGCTAGGCTCAGCTAGATGCCACCTGCTGCCACTCACCACCTCTAAGGGCCATGATTGAGGTGGTAGTGATTAAACACCTCAGAGTTATGCTTGACCAAAGGCCCCCTATAAGGCTCATGGAACAGACAACCTACTGATCCTCAAAACTGGGTCTCCTACACAAAAGAACAGTCACCTCAACACCTGACTGCTAAGTACAGAGTAAATAACATCCTACTTCCTAACTTACCACCCTGTCCTGCAGTCCCGAAGTAAAACGAGCTCGACCAAAAAAACAAATAACAAAATTGGAGGCACTTTGTGTCTGTAACCTATAAGACACCATGAGTTCCTGGTATCCTAAACGTCATCACTAACAGCTTGTACACATCCTAACCCTACTGTACAAAATACTAAATGAATCAGCTCCCCTAGCCTCAATGTTCTCCTCGTCCATAAGCACTCTGCCACACTGCTTCATACCTCTAGCAAAAAGCTGCTTGAGGTATCCAGGATCAGAACAGCAATCAGGAACAGGTAATTTGCTTAAATAGCCCCAACACATTAGAATGTCTTACCAATCAACTTACAAATGTCGAGCTCCTTAGATAGTTTTAGAAAGGGCCTGAAAACCTGTCTACTTGAGATATGCCTGTGTTCTTGTATTTTTTTGTGCTTTCTGTGTCTCCTATGACCACAATGTTACTGTTACTTGTAAACAATTAATCCTGTACAACTGTTCTGCAGTTTGTAACCTGTGTCTCTTCTGTATTTATCTCAATGACTCTGTATTGCTGTACTCTGTATGCAATTTTCTTGTTTGTAATTAATCTCAGGTTGCCCCTGAAAAAGGGACCTTTGGTTCCAGTGGATTTACGTCACCAAAATGAAATAAATAAATAACAGTTACCCTGCTCTGGCTGAGAAGACAAGGCTGGCTAGGCAGATTATTGAATTATTCCCTATATTAAAGTTGATAGCTCCAACAGATAAAATGAAAAGGCTATGTAAGTATGAAAGTGTTCACTATTTAAAATATGCTTGTACTTGATTGTTGTTTTCCAGTGGCATTGAGAATGAAATGCGTTGGTAACCTAAAACAGGCAAGAGACAGTGATGATTCCTGGGAGCTCTAAGCCTTAACAGAACACTTGAATTTGACCCTTTGTTGTGGTTGTCTCTTTAATGAAACTGTTGATGGCCCCTTATGCACCAGATCTCCTGTCCAGCTGCAGCACTGCACGTGAGGGCAGCCAAAGGGAGTAACCTGATTTAGTGCCATACCCCGTGCACTGCATGAAGTTATGGACTACTGTTGGAGGGTGGCACAAGCTACAACCTTGGTCACCCTGTGGTAGCCACTATATGCTCCCTCTATCTAGAGGCTGGCAGAAAAATTATGAAAAAATAATGTTGATGACATAAAAGTCGAATCAGGAGGGGGGTGGTTTGAGGGGTGGGGTGGTGGGAGGACAGGTGTTCTTTAACTGATTAATGTTTTTAATTCAGATCAAATTGGATGGAAAGTGCTTATTCATTTAAATATTGCCTTAATGTTTATGTGTAGGACCAAGGCAATGTTCTTCATTCTTTCAGTCAAAGTTTATCTTTCCACATCCAAAGTGTTTCCAGTATGCTATGTAAATTCACAGACCATTCAAAGTTCAGTGTTGTGTTGGTAAAGGTGTAGTGTACATCGTTATATAGAAAATGCATCTTTGTTTTAATGCACTTGCCATCATAACAATGTTGGATCAAATTTTGTAATGAACTATAAATTCACATATACAAAATTTCAATTTGTTTTATTCAACTTGGAACATATATCCACATTATGCTGAGAACTAGAAACATCATGCAAGCAAATAAGTTGTAAACAACCTATATGTTGTGAGTATTGGATGGCTGTCTGACCCAGACAAACAATTTATTATCCTTGTACCAAAAGATAAAATTGTAGTACCTATTCCAGAAGACAATTGGACTTCCGTAGTTGATAAACTATTTCAGTTTCTGTGGATTTGTAACCTAGCCTATCCAAATGCCACTTCCAAGTCTGTATGCATTCCTTGAGTACATATATGATTTTGACAAACCATCAACTCCAAGCAACAACAGGAAATCTACAATACTGGAACTTGTATCAGAAAATTCTTTATTCACGTAACAAACACAAAAATGTACACTTGTCCCAAATGCACATGTTTTCAAAGTGATGGCACTAGAGAACATTTCTGACATATGCACAAAGTGCATGCACTGCATGATTCCTTTGATTTTATTTATTTATTTGATAACCTGGTAGGTACTCTAGTCTGTGGGACTGTTTTCAGAAACAACCCCGGACATCTAGATGGCACATCCTATACAAGAAATACAATACATGAGGTTCAGCATACAGTACATAGGTAATAGCAGTACACTTGGAGGTGATACTTGAAGTCAGGCAGTTCAGACAGATAATCAGTGCAATAGGATCAACATGCAAGTGAAAGTGATACACCCAGTCTGACAATACATGCAAGATAAAAGCCACCATGAGGCAAGTGGATTGGCCAACCTAGACAGGTAGAGTAAATGAGCAAACTGTAATAACTGTGCCTCCACCCTGTGTTAGGAAGGCACTTGCAAACAGAAGGTGGATAGGAGAATTTTTGAAATGCAATTTGAGGAGGTAGGACGTTACTTGAGAGTGAAGTGTGCCAGTAAGCTATTCCAGAGCCGGCAGCCATGTAGAAGGCTCTGCAATCCATCTCGATTGCAGTCTGGGGACAGTTGAAGAGACATTGAGAGGAGGACCTCAGTTTGCATGTGCCAGATTTAATACTAAGAGTCTTAGTTAGAGTGGAGCTAACCCCATCCCAAAGGGACTTATCAATAAGGATACCCATGAGGCAGTCTCAGTGGCCTGAGGGGACATCCAACCAAGCATCATGTATAAGGAGCAGTGGTGGGTGTGGAACAGGGCAAGTGCAACAAACCTGTAGATGCTGTTGAAGGTGGCATTGATCATGTGAGGTACCACTTTAAGATCAGGGAGAAGACAGGACAGCAGTAATCCAGGAGGGACAGTAGCATGCCTTGGGTAATGGGCAGATGCACCTCAGGGGTCATGAGGTGCTTTAGGTGGTATCTGGTTCACACATTTGATTACTTGTTTAATGTAATCCATGAAGGTAAGGGAGGGATTGATGGTGACTCCCAAGTATTTGAAGGTAGTAACTTGTCTAGGAAGGACCCATCTGGGGCCAGAATACTCAGGGAGTTATTCTGACCTGTGGTATATTTGGCAAGCCTTGGTTTAAACGCAAATAGCTTTGCCTTCTTTTTTTGGCATTCACAATTAATCTGCTAGGTGCAAACCACTTCTGGACAATCCCAAATTCCCTGGAGAGGGAGAGGGATAAATTCAGTGGCTCTTATCACTTCTGTAGAAAACAAGATCATCCGTGATACATAACCATGCAGCAGTCTGTACTATCCCTAAGAAGGTGATTGACAAAGAGGAGACTGGGATAAGTCCTAGAATGGAATCTTGTGGGACTCAATTATAAACCCTTGGGTGCTGGATGTGACCCCTCTCCAGTATAGGCTCTTTGGGATCTACCTGTAAGGTAGTTCTTGAACCATGACATGGTCCCTGTTGAAAACCCATAGGAGCAGAGTTTACCCAGGATGATATCATCAGCCAACCAGAAGGCATTAGACAGATCTATGACAGTTGCACCGGTGAGATTTCCCTCATCCAAGCTCCTAAACAGGCCAGAGCAGTGGTTGTACTGTGAACCTTTCTAAAGCTATGCTGGTGGGGGGATAACAGATTATATTTAGAGACATGGTCTAAGATTTGCTGGAAGAATGATTTTTCCAGGATTTTACTCAGGTGAGAAAGGATGGACGATGTTCTGTAATTCCCCAGGAGTTTAGGGTCACCTGATTTGAATATGGGGAGGACTCTGAGCTGCTTCCATAATGAAGGGATGGATGAGGAGGAGAAGGAAAGATTGAATATGGTAGTAAGGGGCCCAGAAATGAGGCCAGCTGTCAGTTGAAGGAACTGAGAGCAAAAATTGTTTCTTCCCACACTACCAGAATTTGTGAAGGTCCTCAAGAGATGCTGAACCTCTGTGGGGGAAGTGGTTTTCAAATGGGATGCAAGAATACCATTAGAAACATAGAAATAAATGATGGCAGAAGGAGACCAAGGGTCCACCAAGTCATTCACATCCACTCTCCCCTCCTCATGGGTGGGTGTGGCATCCTTAGATAGGAGTTTGGCCAGGTGCTCAGCAAGATTAGTGAATCTGTGTTTCAGAGCCTCAGTAACTTGAGAGGGCTCAGTTACAAAACCTGCATTAAAGAGCAAGATGATGTGGCACTGCTTGGAGCCAGGTTTAATTAGGGAGTTAACCATGGTCCAGAACCTCGAGTCTTTGTCAAAGTTGACAAAGCCTTGAAGGAGGCAAAAAGTCAATTCATTTCATACACCTATTTTTGGCATCTGTGGAGTTTGGCAATAAACTTTTTTTAGTCTACAAGAAGCCCAATTGGACATTTGATTATTTGTGGAGCTGTGAGTTCTGTGACTGCTTCTGATGATTGATCATGTAGTTTTGGTCTGAAAAGTAAAGTTTGTAATGTAATTCAACATCTGGCCTACTGGAAGAGCTGATGCAAGACTTCGACTATTGCATAAACATATTTTCAAGTACTGACACTCCTTAACAATTGAAGAAACATTTCTTGAAAAATTTCAATGTTGTTCTCCCTAGAGAAATTATGCTAGGTCATAGAGCAGACACTCATCAAAACCAAACAACTGGTGTTCATTCTCAAGCATTGGCTTGTGATACTTCCCAAAATACTGTATTTCCATTCATGAGACTGTAACAATGCTATTCCAAAACAAAAGTTTTCAACAACCATACTTTGCAAACAATATCACTGTTTAATTACTGTGATGAGCAACATTTTAAGCATCATTTATTCTTTAAATGAGACCCAGATGCTTTGCAAATTCAGTTATACTGTGATTTTATTTATTTATTCATTTGTTAACCAGGTTGGTGCACTGATCTGAACCTTTTTCAGGCCTGGCCCAGGCCAGGTACTGGCATACAGAGGTAGAAAATATCAAACTAACTGGATCAAGACTAAAATACATAAGCTTGGAGTAGTTCATTTTATCATTAGAAATATCCAACCTTGTAGCAATTCAATGCTTCTGATATCCACTTATGCATAATGTATAACTTAACAGAATATGGTTTTGGAAAGATTTTAGAACCATTAATCAATCACTTACTAATTCTAGAAACAGTTGGCATTCAACTTGAGGATGAACATAGAACATGTATCCTTTATGGTGCAATATGTTGCCTCAGTGATGATAACCTATGCATTCATAGCATGTGTGGCTTCCTGAAAGCTTCAGTGCAAATACATTTTGTCATTTGCTTCATTCATAAACATGACTCCCAGTCTCAGTTTGATGAAAATCAAACCCTTAAACAGATAACAGAAACGCACTGCCAACATGTAAGAGATCTGAATCCAAGTGAAAAAGTTGCACAAAAAGACAGATTTAAATGTATTACTGTACTTTCATGTCACAACCAATGTTCCCTCTAATTTTTAGTCTCTGCGGGTGAGCGACTGATAAGTGTGTGTGGCACTTTGTGCAACAAAATTGATTCATGTGCGCAAATTGGGTGGCCCAAACAAGTGATATATTTTATTGCCAGTAAACAGTAGAAAATATAACCAAACACTCAAATACTCAATGCAAAGTATAAATATACATTCTGACACAGTCCGAAGCTTCGATGTGCATTGTGCGCCATAACAGTATGAACTGAAACATGTTGAACTATGTACATTTTAAAGAGTCTTGCATGCATCTAAAAGGGGTGCTGCTGATGATGCATTGCTGAGAAATCAACATTTACTGTTTTTCTCTCCTGTCTTTCCCATTCTTCCAGTGGACTTATATTTTATTAAGATCCATTTTTCCACCAGATGTTAAAAACAATTTTGTTTGCATCAGCATATCTAAATGGCTTTCTTCTAAGCGGTTTCTTTGTTTGCTCTTAATGCAGTTCATTAAGCTGAAGCCTCTTTCACGGTCAGCACTAAAAGCTTGGAATGTAGCAGTAGTAATACAATTTATTGTTCCACATAAAGCAGTTACAGTATACTAAAATCAGGACAAAATACATAGTAAATATAAATAGACAATAAATAAATCAGCAAGGAACTTAAATATCTTTACAGTGCAATTTAATTTAACAGAGTATCTTTTCACATAAAAAACCTCCACAGAACTTCAAGTCCCCCTAATAAACTTTACAAATGAGTTGAGATGAAGAATCTCACAAAGATCTCTTCCATGTTCTTCTCTTTCATAGTAAACAAATATTCCAAAAGATCCTCCAGGGGGAGGCCGAGATCCCCAACAGTTTTTCCTAGTTGATTCATACCTAGGACACAAGAGTACCAACATGTTTGAGATCATCTATAGTCCCCACTCCACATTTACAATATGGAAAATGTACCCCCTCTCTTTTGTCTGAAATGAATGCATTAAGCATTATAGTTTTCAGTTCCAAATCTTGTATAGATTCTTCTTTGTTTAGGACAGGTTAAAAAAAGAGAGATATGGCTCATATCCCGATGAAATCTTTACTTTTTTATAAAATCCATATAGCTTAAGCTTGGAGAGTTGAACATGGAAAGAATTTATGTCATAAGTCAATAAGCCTCAGTTTGACATCCTGCCTAATCTCCTCAAATAGTCTCGTGTAAATGTTATATAAGAGGTGGCCCAATCTGGCCAGCATTATTGTTTCCTTAATAAGTTGAATAAAGGGATGTGGTGTTAGTTGCTTTGTTTTCTCAGAAGGAACTGGAAGGGACAGGATCAGTTGTGTTCCAGGACAGTAGCTGCTTCTTTGTTGTTTACAGGATTTCTTGTGGATTTTACTTGGTAGAAGGTTATTTCTTTTCTTTCTTTCTTCTAAGGGCTAGCAGGGTATTGTTTTGGGGCTGTTGGAAGTTTGAAAACTGGTTTGGGTGGCTGTAAGTGGGCTCATTTGTTGGATGTTTCACTGTGTAACAGGCTGCGCTGGTGGAGGCCTATTTCTTCTGATTTAAAACCTATTTGGTGGGATTTGCTTGGGGCTGGTTCTTTGGCTGCCGGGCTTGGAGGGGGCAGACACAGGGCTGATCCTCTCAGAGAGAGTCAGGTGTAGGCCAAAACCCACCTCCCCACCCCTCCTCCCCAGAGCTCTGCTACTATTTATGGGAACACCTGCCCTGCAATGGAGAAAACCTGCAGGTGCTGCTCATGTAGTTCTAGCCACTGGGGTTGGATTTAAAGGCTGGGAGAGAGGAGCTTGAGAGTTGTTCACTTCCCTTATAAGTTTACTGTGTTGTACTGCACCTAGTAACAGGTTTACGGTTTACTGTGGGACTGTATCTAGGATTAGTGGGTGACCTGATTAGGCAGTAGGGGAGTATCTTGGACTAGTGGGGAACCTGGTGGCTCACCCAAGGAAACTACTTGGAGGGGGATGGGACCACACATCATTAGGGCCGGCATCTTTGGGAGGGTGGTGGGGTGCACAGGGTGCTCGAGCAGCCATGACACTGGACTGGGCTTGAAGTTCAGTGGTTGCCCAGTGTGCTACCAGCTGGCACAGATTAGGGAGGAGGTTTGCAGGGATTAGGGAACAGCTGGGGGAAGGGAGGTATGGTTGGGGAAGGGCAGGGGGATCTCCACGGGGTTGCACCAAGCACTAGGGGTGGAGGCATAGGAAAAGGGTGTGGGAGAATACTCAAGGGTCACATAGGGACCCTGGCAGAAGAGCCCAAAAGAGGACTCTACCAAGGAAGCAGGCAGGTAACTGGGGACCCTCACAAGGGGCCAGAGGGACAGCATTCTCAGGAAGTAGGCAGATGGCGGGGCTGGACAGAAGGAAGCAAAGGCGGGGAGGTGGATCAGACCTTACACTCAGTAACCACTTCAATTCTCTTCTTCTGCTTGAGGATGAGGGGGTGATGTAGCCACGATGGGGTGGTTAGAGATGGAAAGGAGTGGGGGCGGAGGCGGGGCCGGATAGCAGGAGGAAAAGGAGGAACCTGGAATGAAGGAAAATGGGGAGCAGTGAATCAGAGCAGGAGGAGCAGGGGAAGAGGGAGGAAAGTGCAAGGAGAAGGACCAGTTGGGAGGAAAGGGCAAGAGAAGGACCAGAAGTACAAGGAGGATACAGTAAAGGGAGCTGAGGGTTTAGGCCAGTGGAGCACGACAAGCAAGGAGGGACTAAACGAAGACAGGAAGGAAGGAAGGAAGGAAGGAAGGAAGGGAGGACGAGCCAGGCTAGTTTAACGGATGGGGGAGAAGGACCAGTCGCAAGCAGTGAGGTGGGAGTTAGCGAGGTACAGAAGGATACTCAGGAGGAGGAGAGGCATAGGATCAGAGGGGAGGGGATGGCCAGGGTAAATAAGGAGGGGGCAGCATGTGACACCCAGATAGGGGGAGGAACAAGGAGCCGGCTGGGTGGAGAGGCCAGTAGAAAGGATGAGGGACATGGAAGGGGAATAGAGGAAAAGGAGCGGTCAGAGTGCTCCTGTGGGGGGATTCTATGATCAGGGTATCAAATGGGATAGGGAGGAGAAGTCTGGCCAGTTAGAACAAAATGCTTCCCTGGATTAATGGTGCACAGGGCCAAGCATGAGGTATATCAGCTGGCAAAGATTGTGGGGTTCCCTAGACATACTGGTCCACCTGGGTACAAATGACATTCAGGGAAATAAGAGCTAGAGATACAGGCAAGATTCAGGGAGCTTGCCAGGGTCTGTCATGACATAGGATGCACAGTTTCTTCTCAAAATCCTGCTGGTGCCAAGGGCTGGTGGGGAACACAAAAGGAAGATTAGGGAGATAAACCAGTGGCTCAGGGGTGGTGTGAGGCCAGAGGGTATGGGTTGATGGGGATTGGGGAGACCTGGGAGGATAAGGAGCTGTATGCTGAGATGGCTCCATCTCAATTTGGAGGAGGGAATCCTTAAGTTGAAAATAGGGGTTCATTGGTGAAGAAAGTGGGTTTAAACTTGTGAAGGGGGAGGATGGGAGAAAAGGCTATAAAAGAGTTGCCAATAAAGGAGGAACTCTGTCTTCACCCTCCTGGGGAGCTGGAGGAATGCGGAAAGGTCAACTGGTAAGTGCAGACCAGAGGAAAACAGAATCCCCATGGAACATGAGCAGGGAAATGGAAGATAGGAAAGGGTGGAAGATAGTCCTGCTAAATGCCAGGAGCTTGGGCAATAAAATGCCTGAGCTCCAGGCGATGCTAACTGAGGGAGCAGTGGATGTGGCAGTGGTCACTGAGACCTGGGCCACACAGGGACACGACTGGGACCTGAACCTGGAGGTTACTATGTTCAGGAAGGACAGGGGAGGGAAGGGAGGAGGGGTAGCAATGATAGTCAAAACCGCATTGGCATAGGGGAGAAGAGGCGGAGGGAACCGTGGAGGCGATTTGGGCCACTTGATAACAAGGGGGCAAGAGAGTCAAACTAGGAGTGGTGTATAGACCCCCTGCACTGGCAGAGGAGCTGGAGGAGAGTCTGGTGGCAGATGATGGGAGACACTGCAGACTGTGCAGGGGAAGGGTGGTGGTGTTGTGGGACTTAAACATGCCAGGAACAGACTGGGAGACTGACATCCTCGGTGGCCAGGGAACAGAGGTTGTTGGATGTCTTTCAAGACGTGTTCCTAACTCAGCAGGTGGGGGAACCGACCAGGGAGGCGCGGGTACTATAAATCTGAAGTCATTGTACTGGCTAACAATTTCTGCCGGGTCCACTGTTGAAAATAAATAGTCCTGATATTTGCTGTACAGTCTCCCAATATTTGATAAGCCAAACTCAAAGCTGCAATATGGCACTGCTGAAAAATCAAAGGCAGATCAGTCAGAAAGTTCACCTGCAGGAAATCAGCTGTCCCGATGGTCACATAGCAGGCCAATGAATTGCAAAATTGCTGTTGTGCATTTTAGCTGTGCAATTAGCGTAAAGCAGTTTTACTGGTGGGCTCTAGTAGACAGTTTCACCCAGGTACTGGCTTCTGAACTTTTTTTATTTTTGCCCTAGCAATCTGTACAGCTTCAACTTGTTAGACCACTTTCTGAAACATCTTAGACAACTCTGCCAACTCCAAAAGTACATAATTTAATACTGTTATGGCAATGTGGTATTCAGGGTTGGATATCTTCTTAAAGCAGTACTTAGCAATGGGATATTTGATGGATGCATGCAAAATTGTATGTGATGTCATTTACCCTTGGTATGGTTCACAATAACTATGCTGGGTATTGTCAAGCTCAGTGGGGGTTTTAAAATGTATTTTTGCAATGTAGTGAGTGAGTCTGTGTGATATGAGAGAGGAGATGCATTTAGGAGACTGTAATTCTCTTCCATTCTGGATCCATACTAAGAGCAGCCTGAATTTATGAAGTTAAATGAAAAGGACATTTGTTGCACTGCTATTTCTTGTTATCCATTTTAGACATCTAACCCCATGTAGCCAACATGGGTAACCTTTACAAGCACTGATTCATTGAATCTTAAATGAGTGTATAATGTGAGACCCTGTTTTAAAGAGAAGCGCAATCTCATCACTCTAAACATATGTAGTCTTGTCTGAAAAACAAAATGAACATGCTTTCAGTGGAGGCTTTAACTCCATTATAAAACACATTTTGTATGTGAGACGCTGCTTGGGGAAGAGGCAGATTACACTGAAGTTGTGCAACTTAAAACTGAAATATTATAATATACACCCTATGTCAGAGAATCTCCTCGCATTGCTTTGTTGGGGAATCTACCAAACAAATAAAACATGCCATTTCTGTGAACAGCAGGGAGTACTGTTCATTATCAAGTACTGTCTTACTGAAAAAGGTGTCAAGCCAAAACATTGCTGTAACTGCAAAGCCGAATGGTTGGAATTTTGCAGAGAGGTTCCATTGTTCAATAAGTGGAACAAGAACGAGACGTCTGGCCTGTTAAAGTTAGTGGGCTGTGGCCTCAGAGGTGGGCATACAATGTTTCTTTCCCATTCACTTTCATGTCCTGCTGTCTGAGTCTTAAATCTGAGTGATGACTGTAGTCACTACTTCATGAACATGAGGATCCCTGTCAGCTGCTTTGTGCGCTACTACTGAAGCTGTGTGTGGGTTATTTCTGACTGCTGCGCAGGCGCACATGCGCACACCTTAGGGGGAACATAGGTCACAACTAATGCTGCCATAGCTACTATGCACGATGTCCTAGAGGGTGTAGGCTCACATGTGCTGAAGTTATTGTTGAAAGAGTTCACTGAGCAAGGATATCTCACAGTGGAGATTTTAAACAAAGAAATCAGTAGCTTTAGCTATGGATTTTCAGATGCAAAAAACAAAGTGCCATAGTGAATTTACAATCCTGTGATAACAGTTTAAAGCAAAGAGCTTCTCAGATGTGGGGTTTGCTAAGAACACTTCCATTTAAAATACCAAGCGATAATACTCATTGGTATTTATACTGTCTTCTTAAAATTTGTAGTGTTATCTTTGCACCAGTTGTAACACCAGCTTTAGCAATGTACTTAAAGCAGCTCATTATGCATCATCACAAACTGTTCAAGAGCAGCTATACCCCAAGGACAATTTACTTCCAAAGTATCACTTCATGACACATTATTCATCTATTATGTTGCAGTCTGGCCCACTTGTCAGACTATGGTGCATGAGCTCTGAAGCAAAGCACAATCCATTTAAAGACCATCATATGCTGTATGTAACTCAAAAGCGTTTGCAAAACTCTAGCTGTTTGACATCAGTTTACAAACATGCATCTGCAAGAAAAGAAAAGATTAATATTTGTAATGATGAAATGGTGGGATTGGCCTCTATATCACATGCTTCTTCTCTTGTAATACAACTACAACAACACAGTTCATTTGGGACAGTAATGTTATCTGATCCGTGTTTTGTCAAACTTGGAAGAAATACATGGAATAAGCTACAAAACTGGAATGCTTCATGCACTTGCATTTGATTCATTTCAATACCCAGAATTAGGAGAGATCACCATATGTTTCTCATTCAAAGAGATGTAATCATACTTGTGTGTGTCAGGGTTGTAAAAGTGAAAGATTTTGATATGCATTTCAATTCTTATGTAATTTAAAAGTCAAATGATTACAAACTGGTTTCTGTCACAGATTACCTTTGGGTTACAAACAACATATCTTAATTCTGAACAGAAAATGTTTTCAAACATGAAGTCTTACTGTATTCTGACTATATGCAGTTACCCCCAGCACTTGAACTGCACTGAAGAGTAAAGGTTAACTCTATGCCAAGGTATAGAGCGTTGAGCACGAGCTCGGTTTTCAAACCTCTGCCTGTGGTACTCGGAAGTGTAACTGTCAGATTTCTTACTCCACCTAATTGTGAAGTTGCTCCTGAGATCCCTCCTGCACTTCGGTACAAGTTTGAAACGGTCGGTTTATTCAACTGCTTTCTTATTTTTTCAGTATTCTTACCTCTGTCACGTTACAATAAGTGGTAGTTTAGTAGGTAGTGTCATTTTATTGATAGATATTGTCTTTCTTCGGTTCTTTCCCAGTCGGTCCGGTTGGGAACCGTAATCTATTACTAACTGTTTATTTTCTGTGTATTTTCTGTAATTCTTTAGTGTTTTCCAGTACTTATCGGTTCCTAAAAAAATTCGGTATTTAACAGGATTATTTTAACCGACCTGTGACACAGTTGAAACTGATAAGTGTGTGTTTCCTGGCTTAACGCTGTGAAGGGTAACTTTTTGAATCTGGCATGTCTGAGAAACCCAAAAAGAAAACCAGTTCCACTGGGTTTCAGCACTGTACCAAGTGTGAGGAGGCCTTTGCTAAGGCTGATCCCCACCTCGTCTGTGTGTATTATCTGGGGTTTGACCACCTCAAGGAAGACTGCCAGATTTGTAAAAACTTTCCCAAAGCCACTTTGGAAAAACGTTTAAGTAGGCTAAAGGAAAGGGAGGCCGAGAAGTCCACTGACTCGGATGGCCAGCCCGGTTCGGTTACGACCGAACCTGAAGAGGTGCCCACTGACCTAGGTGATACCTCTTTGGGCAAAAGGAGAGCTGACTCTGCAGAGTCAGTTCCATCAAAAAGAAAATGCAAGTCAACCAGTTCTGATCCTACTCCCCATTTTCTGACCGCTGAAGAGACAGCAAAAGCTGTGCCCGGTTCCGACCGAACCAACATCGGTTCAAAGGCAATCAGTTCGGTCAGAAGTAGTTGCTTCTGATATAGATCCTGAAGCATTCTATGAGGGCGTTTGGGAGGAGAAATAAAATTATGATGAAGGTGAGTTTGAAGGCCTAGATGAGCCAGTAGAGCCTGACATCTCCCCAGACAGCCATTCCAATGTTTCTACTCCCAGCTTTCTAAGTCCCCTTCCCATTTCTTGTTTTACAAGAAAGTGTCTGAGACTCTTTAGCTTCCTATGGAAGAGGCTGAACAGGATCAGGAGGAGCCTGATTATGTGGAGATGATGGATGTTCCAGAGTAAAGAGAGTGTCTATCCCTTCACATAAATCCCTGGGGAAACAGACACAAAAAATTATGCAGTTTCCCACATCCATTTCTCCTGTGGATAAGAGAATAGACAGGAGGTACGCTTTATCAGGTCCTGCTATGGAATTCCTTTCAACTCATTGCAGCCATGTTGGGGTAGTGCAAGCTGCAGCCTGTGACAAGGCTAACATCCCCCTGGCATCTCACCCCCCAGATAAGGATTCCAGGAAAGTGGATGCCATGGCAAAGAAACAGTACTTGGAATCCTGTTTGGGACTCAGGCAATCAAATTACATGGCATATACAGCCAGGTACCAGAAATCTATGTGGGCTACAGTTCTGGAACTAGCTAAGAATGCCCCTTCCCAGCTAGCCAAGGAGCTGGAGCAGGTGGCTGTAGATGGTATGGAGGCATCTAAAGTGCAATTCCATGCTGCTGTAGACTCAAATGATGTACATTCCAGGGTCATGGCTATATCTGTGTCCATGAGGAGGTTTGGTTGGCTTAGGTGTGCCAATCTTTCATAGGATACCCAGACTAAGGCCACGGATTTTTCTGTAACTGGTAATTCTCTGTTTGGGGAGCAAACAGAGAATTACATGAAGAAGATGGAGGAATATAGGACAACCTACAGGAGTGCTGCAGCCAAAGAAAAGCAGGCCACTCCTCAAAGGCAGCAATTTAGGGCTGGCAGGGGGAGGCCTTTTCACAGGCCTTTCTACCAAGCTCAGGCCTCCTCCTCCTCTTCTTTCCAGCAGAGGGGGTTCTTTAGGGGAAAAGGCAGGCATGGGATGACCAGGACCCCATCATCCACACAGTCTAAGCCCCCTGCCAAACAGACACCCTGAGGTGTCAGTCAGAGTCACCTTCCCAGTTCCAGTAGGGGGCAGGCTGGCTCACACTACTTCCAGGCCTGGAAGTCTGTTACTTCAGACAAATGGGTCCTGGAAGTAGTGAGCCAGGGACTTGCTCTCAGTTTCAAAAGGTTCCCAAAAATGAGAGCAAAGTGTTTCAGTCCTCCCTCTCCCTTGGAAACAAGGGCCCTAGAGGCATAAGTCTCCTCTCTACACCTTCAGGCAGTAGAGAAGGTGCCTACTTGTCACAGGGGAAAATGACTGTATTCCAGATACTTCCTTACCCCCAAAAAAGACAGGGGAGTGGCAACCCATCCTAGATTTAAGATGTCTGAACAAACACTTAAAAAAAACAAAATTCAAGATGGTGACTCTGGGAGTAATTCTCCCTTCTCTGTGACCAGGAGACTGGCTAGCCTCCCTGGATCTCAAGGATGCCTACTTCCACACACCTATCAGACATTCCCACAGAAAGTACCTCAGGTTCGAGTTGCCCTCAGGCCATTACCAATTTAGAGCTATGCCTTTCAGCCTAACATCTGCTGCAAGGGTGTTCACCAAATGTCTAGCAGTAGTGGTGGCATTCCTCAGGAGACAGGGTATCCTTCTGTTTCCATACCTGGATGACTGGCTCATTCTGGGTCAGTCCTCAGACCAAGTCAAGTCAGCCCTAGAGGTCACTCACCTTCTAGACTCCTTGGGATTCATTCTGAATCTAGAAAAGTCTGTTCTGGAACCAGCTCAGCTCCTCACCTGCATAGGGGTGGTGCTAGACACTATCCAGGCAAAGGCATTTCTCCCTCTTCCAAGGGTACAGTCCCTTATCACTCTCACTTCCTCTTTTCATCCTCTAGTATCTCATCCAGCCAGACACTTTCTACAGTTGCTAGGACACATGGCAGCCTCCACAGCAGTGGTCCGGTTTTCAAATCACTGTCCTTGGTTGCACTTCCTGCAGCAGTCAGATTCTTTACTCGCTTGCCTCAGTAAGTCGTCTCCAGAGAGCTCTCCTTCACTCTAACTGAAGAGATTATTTTCTCAGTTTATTTTAAAGTCCATTTACTTTATTTCAATTTTTGAAGCACTGTCCTTGGTTCACAGGTAGAAGTAGTTAGATTAGTGTAGTTTTCGTAAGTCTTTTCAGTTCCTCCTCGGTTCTTCCAACCAGGAAGGAACTGATATTATTTTGTGTCTTTACTTAAGTTAAATTTACTGGTTACCATCCAGTAAGGCGGTCTTTCATAGTTTAAATTTACCGGGGTAATTCTCAGTTTAGTTCATTTTTTTACAACCGTTCAATGTCACAGACCAAGAAGCAAACGGGCCCCACAGGTTTCCAACATTGTACAGAGTATGAGGAACCATTCGCAAAAGCAGATCCTCATCTTGTTTGCGTGTTTTGCTTGGGGTTTGACCACCTCAAATGGGATTGCAATATCTGTAAAAACTTCCCTCAGTCGACGCTTGAGAGGCACTTAAAATGACTGCAGGAGAAGATGTCTGAGAAGGCTGCTGAACTGGCTGCAGACAAACTGATTTCAAGGAAAAAAGAACCGGAGGATCAGCCCTCTGACAAGGGTGACGGTTCATCGGCCAAAAAGAGACCTGCTGACCCTGCCGCTAACCCGGCAGCCACGGGAAAGAGAAAAAGAAAAGAAAAACATTCAGCGGTTGAACTGCAACAGAGTACCCTGGTTCCAACCACTGAGGAAATAGCGAATGCTATTAGAATAATTCAGTCACTTCAACTGGTAACCCCGAAGCGGCCACGTCTAGATACCTCAAGTTCCACTCCAGTTCCCGGTTCCTTGGAAACCGAGTTGGACACTTTTGCTGAGGATTATGATGATGCTGATGATGATGAGGACGAGGACTATGGTGAACCCATTGATCTGGATAGTTCACCTGATCCTTATCGTCCCGACTCCCCTGACAAGGGAACTGAGGACTTTACCTCTCATTTTACATTTTTGAAACAGGTGGCTCAGTCCTTGGACCTCCCCACACAGGAATCAACTGATGAGGAGGAGGAACAGGACTATAGAGATATGATGGATGTTCAGGCTCCTAAAAGAATTTTACTGCCCATCCACAAGTCCCCGAAGAAGCAGGTTATGAAAATCCTGCATACCCCAACTTCTATTCCACCAGTTTATTGAAAGGTGGATAAAAAATATTGGGTGGCTAAGGGTGGGGCCGGGTTCCTGTTCAGTCAACCTATCCATGAGGGTGTGGTACAATCAGCAGCCTGTGATAAAGCAGGCATTCCCCTAGCATCACACCCTCCTGACAAAGATTCCAGAAAGCTGGATTCTGTTGCAAAGAAGCAATATCTGGGTTCCTCCCTGACAATTAGGCAGGCTTCATACATGGCCTATGTTGCCAGGTACCAAAGGACACTCTGGGACACTGTGCTGGAGATTACAAAATCTGTGCCAACACCAATGGCAGCAGACCTGGAGGAAACTGCCAAGAGAGGGGTTGAGGCCCCCAAGGTCCAATTCAGAATGGGAGTGGATAGCAATGACACTGCAGCCAGGCAGATGGCTTCCTCAGTGTCTCTCAGGAGATTTGCTTGGTTACAGACTACCAGTCTTACACAAGATACCCAGTCCAAAGCCATGGACTTCCCATGTGAGTCTTCATCTCTGTTCGGACAGCAGACGGAGGCTTACATGAGGAAGATGGATGAATACAAAGCAGCACACCAAAGTGCTGCTGCTAAGAATAAGGCTCCTACCCCCCCAAAAGCAGCATGCCAGGGGTCATGGGGCAGACCTTACAGACCATTCTTCCAGCCTCAAGCCTATCCACAATATCAGCAGCAGAGAGGCTACTTCAGAGACAGGGGCAAGAGAGGCACCAACCGAACTAGCCCCAGCACCCAGTCAGCACCTCAAAATAAGGAGACACCCTGAGTGATCTGCTCGGGTCACCTCCCCAGGTCCAGTAGGGGGCAGGCTGACCTACTATCTCCAGGAATGGCAATCCATCACCATGAATCGGTGGGTCCTGAAGGTAGTGGGTCAGGGCCTTGCACTCAGTTTCAGGCTCAGACCAAAACTGAGGGCAAGAGTTTTTCAACCTTCCTCCCCCTCAGAGACACTCTTACTGGAAAAGGAGGTGTTAAACCTGCTTTCATTAGGAGCAGTGGAGCCAGTTCCTCTCTTACAGAAAGGAAAGGGCCTTTACTCAAGGTACTTCCATACAACCAGGAAACAGGGGAGTGGCGACCCATATTGGATCTCAGACACCTGAACAGGCATTTACTGAAACCAAAATTCAAAATGGTCACCTTAAAAATGATTCTGCCAACTTTAAGGCAAGGAGACTGGCTGGCATCTCTGGATCTCAAAGATGCCTACTTCTATATCCTAATAAGGCAGTCTCACCAAAAATTCCTCAGGTTCAGACTTCCATCAGCCCTCTACCAGTTCAGAGCAATGCCTTTCGGCCTTACCTCTGCTCCAAGGGTATACACAAAATGTTTGGCTGTGGCTGTGGCACACCTGAGAAGGCAGGGAGTGGCAGTTTTTCCATACTTGGACAACTGTCTCTTAGTGGGGGAGTCTCCGCAGCAGGTCAAGCAGTCTCTGGCCTTAACATAGGAACTGTTACAGTCCCTGGGTTTCTTGATGAACCAACAGAAGTCAGTGCTGTAGCCAGTACAGCTTCTGGAGTTTATAGGAGCAGAATTGGATTCAGTCAGAGTAAGGGCCTTTTTTCCTCAGCTGAGGGCAGACACTCTCAGGCAGCTGGTAGGCTCCTTCAAGCCTCACAGCGTCAGGCCGGCCAGGCACTTTCTCCAGTTGTTAGGCCACATGGCAGCCTCAAATGCCACAGTGTTAAGAGCAAGATTTCAGATGGGGGATATTCAATATCACCTCAAGCACTACTGACATTAGAAAAGTGACAGGTTGTCAAAGCTGGTCCCAGTCACTCAAACATTTGTGCAGGCACTCCAGTGGTGGCAGGATCTGGAAAACCTCAGATAGGGGGTCCCATTCCTCCAAGAGCAACCATCTGGTGCTCACTAGAGATGCTTCCCTACTAGGGTGGGGAGCACACCTAGGGGAGCATACTGTCCACAGTACTTGGCTCAAACAGGAGTCATTGCTGCACATCAATCTGTTGGAGCTCAGGGCAGTGTTCCTAGCACTATAGGCATTTGCCAGCATGCTGCAAGGAAAGGTGGTCCAGGTCAGGACAGACAACATGACTACTATGTATTGCATCAACAAACAGGGAGGCACAAGCTCCACACCCCTGTGGACAGAAGCTATGAAAATATGAACCCTGGCCTATTCCCTGAACATTTTGCTGTCAGCAATCCACCTTCCAGGGAAGGACAATGTGCTGGCAGATGCACTGAGCAGAATGAATCAGCACCATCATGAATGGTCCTTAAACAAGCAAGTGCTACAGTTGGTGTTCAGAAGGTGGGGCACTCCAGAGGTAGACCTCTTTGCTTCCCCAGACAACTACCAGCTCCCTCTGTTCTGTTGCAGACCTCAATTGAAGGGCACAGTACCACTGGATCGCATTGACCCTGGATTGGACAGGGAAGTTCCTGTATGCCTTCCCTCCCTTCCCATTGTTGCTGAGAGTCCTGAACAAGCTCAGGTCCCAGCCAGCCACAATGATCCTCATTGCCCCAGATTGGACCAGACAGCCATGGTATTCCCTAGTTCTGTCCCTCTTGGTAGCCAAGCCAATCAGCCTACCCAGGAGGCACAATTTGCTGACCACCTCCTCCCAGGGCAGGATCCTCTACCCCAACCTTCGATCCCTCAGACTCAAAGCCTGGTTCTTGAGGACCTAGAGTATGCAAATTTGAATCTCTCAGAGGGGGTAATGGAGGTCCTTAGGGTATCCAGAAAATCTGCTACCAGAAAAATCTATACTTCTAAGCAGAAAATATTTTCTTTCTGGTGCAGGGACAAAAGCTTAGACCATACCCAGGCTGGCTTATCAGTAGTTCTTGACTATCTCACCCATCTTCATTCCCTAGGCCTCAGGATGTCTACTTTGAAGGTGCATTTGGCTACAGTGTCTGCTTACCTGTCAGCAGGTAAGCCATCCTCTTTGGCCTCTAATGCAGTGTTCCAAAAGTTTTATTCAGGGGCTACTGCATTTGCACCCTCTTCGTAGAGTCCCTACCCCTGTGTGGGACTTAAACATTTGCAAAGCACAGCTTATGCAACCTCCTTTCGAGCCCATGTCATCAGCTGACCTTAAGTATGTGACTTGAAAGGCTGTGTTTTTAGTGGCCATTACTTCTGCCAGAAGGATTAGTGAGATTCAGGCTTTGTCCATGGAGCCCAATTATGTGGCCTTCCATAGGTACAAGGTGGTACTCAGGACAAATAATAAATTTCTCCCTAAGGTGGTATCTGACTTTCACATTAATCAGTCCATCACCCTGCCAGTCTTTTTTACTGATCATTCCTCCTCAGGTGAGCATAGACTACATAGCTTGGATATCAAGAGGGCTATTAGTTACTACTTAGAGCACATGAAAGGTCACAGTGGGGATAGGACCCAACTCTTTCTGACCTATGGAGAGATTGGCAAGGGTAAACCTGCCACAAAGAGATCCATAGTGAGATGGATTGTCTCATGTATCCAATTCTGTTATGACAAAGTGGGTAAGTAGCCCCCACAAGGGCTTAGGGCCCATTCTACTAGGGGGACTGCTGCATCTATAGCAGCTTCCAGAGACATTCCTCTTCCGGAAATCTGTAAATTAGCTACCTAGAAAACAGTTCACACATGTACCAAGCACTACTGCCTGGACACCCAGGCCAGGAGTGATGCCAAGTTTGGCACAGCAGTTCTGTAGAGCCTGTTTCCTAAATAGGTCCTCTGCCTGCCTCAAAAGGCACTGCTTGGGTAGTCTGCATTTGTTGGAATACAGTAAGATTTCCTAGGGTTTGAAGAAAACATTACTTACCATAGTAATCATGTTTCTTCTAAGGGAATCTTACTGTATTCTGAGCTTCCACCCTTCCTCCACTGCTAAGACCTACAGGGCTCTGCTCACTCCTGTATCACTGATCTTGGAAACCTGTGGGTACTTATTAGTTTTTTGGGCATCTGTTGACTTGAGTCTTAGAGATGCCTCCTGTTGTTTGCAGTTTCTGTTCCCCTAATAGGGGTTTTT
This sequence comes from Neoceratodus forsteri, assembly GCA_016271365.2. NCBI lineage: Eukaryota > Metazoa > Chordata > Ceratodontiformes > Ceratodontidae > Neoceratodus > Neoceratodus forsteri. The sequence continues at coordinate 370,329,348 of CM057449.1, read as the reverse complement.
AGGGGTAGTAAACTTAGTTTGGATAGTTAGTATTTAGCTTCTGCGTGCTGCATAAGAATCTGACAGTTGCAGGAAGTGCAACCAGGGACAGTGATTTAAAAACTGAGCTCGAGCCTAACATTCCACTATTAGCATAGGTTCTATTAACCATTTCGGCTCCGGGATAGTCCTATGGTGAGACCATACTGCATTTGTCAGAATACAGTAAAATTCCCTTAGAAGAAACAAGATTACTATGGTAAGCAATGTTTTCTTTCATCTCAGATCTTATTGGTCTCAGAAAAAAAGACCCTCTCTCCAAATTGGTTCCAGTGTCCAACTCTAGTTCATGCCCTCCAGTGGTGGCTGGAGGAGTACAATCTTTGTCAAGGTGTTCCCTTTCTCAGACTCTTTCAGTGATTCTCACCACAGATGTCTCTCTACTGGGTTGGGGTGCCCACCTATACCAGTTTACAGCTCAGGGAACCTGGTCTTATCAGGAGTCTTTTCTACACATAAACTTCCTTGAACTCAGAGCTGTCTTTCTAGCACTTCAGACATTCTCAACTTCTGTTTAAGGGAAAATGGTGCAGATCAGGACAGACAATACCACAACCATGTGGTACATCAACAAGTAGGGAGGCACTTGGTCCTCGGCCTTTTGCGCAGAGGTCATGAAAATATGGTCTCTAGCTTATTCCCTTCAGGCTTCCCTGATGGCTGTGCATCTTCCAAGGAAGGACAACATTTTAGCAGATGCTCTCAGCAGGATTTCTCAGGGTCACCATGAATGGACCCTGAACCCTCTAATTCTTCATGTCATTTCCAAGAGGTGGGGCACTCCACAGATAGATCTCTTTGCAGCCCCGGACAATCGCCAACTCCCTCTCTTTTGCTGCAGACCACCTCTTCTGGGCTCTGTCCCTCAGGATGCTCTTTTATTGAACCAGACAAGCAGGTTTCTGTATGCATTTCCTCCTTTTCCTTTGATATTCAGGGTCCTGATCAAGATCAGGTCTCAGCCTTGCAAGGTGATTCTGGTAGGTCCAGACTGGGCCAGACAGCCTTGGTACCCTCTACTATTTTCACTGTCAGTGACAATGCCTCTGTGTCATCCCAGACAGTTCAATCTCCTCACCTCCTCACAGGGGAGGATTCTGTATCCCAACCTTCAGACTCTCAGGCTCAAAGCCTGGCTCTTGAAGAGCTAGAATATGCAAGCCTGCATCTTTCCCAGTCAGTCTTGGACATTTTAAAACGGTAGTAGGAAACCTACTACTACAAAGACTTACAACTCCAAATGGAAGATATTTGGGTTTTGGTGTTCTCAGAGGTATATCCAGCCAGAGTTGGCTGATATTGCAACTGCTTTAGATTATTTAGTGCATCTTAACAGTTTAAGCCTCAGGCCCACTACTCTTAAGGTACAGTTGGCAGCTACTGTATTTCTGCCTTCCTTTCTGCTGGGAGGGGCTCTTCCCTAGCATATCATCCAGTTTTCAAGAAATTTTCCAAGGGTCTAGTACATATTAATCCTCCCTTTCAGGAACCTACTCCTTCTTGGGATCTCAATATATGTATTGCACAGCTTATGTAGCCCCCCTTTGAACCTCTATCCTCAGCTGAGCTGAAGTACTTGACTTGGAAAACTATTGTATTCCTGGTAGGCATTACCTCTGCTAGGAGAATTAGTGAATTACAGGCTTTATCAGTGAAACCTGACTTCATTTCATTTCACAGGGATAAGATGGTCCCTAGAACCAACAGAAAGTTTCTTCCCAAGGTGGTATCAGAATTTCATTTGAATCAGTCTATGTCATTGCCTGTATTTTTCACTGACCATTCTTCCTCTGGAGAGAGAAGACTATACAGTCTTCATGTGAAAAGGGCTTTTAGTTACTATGTGGAACACACTAAGGCCCATAGAAATGACTGTTATCAGTTGTTTCTCACTTATGGAGATGTGGGAAAGGGTAAACCTGCCACCAAGAGAACCATTGCCAGGTGGATCATCTCCTGTATCCAGTTCTGCTATTCAAAGCTTGGGAAAGAGCCTCCCTCAGGCCTGAGGGCTCACTCCACCAGAGGTACAGCTGCTTCAGTCGCAGCAGCTAGAGATATACCATTAGTGGAAATTTGTAACGCAGCCACCTGGAAAACTGTTTACACATTTACCAAGCACTACTCTCTTGACATTCAGTCAAGAAGTGGTGTTAGGTTTGGCACAGCTGTGCTGCAGAGCCTGCTCCCAAAATAGGTTCTGTGACTCCCTCCTCCAAGGGGATACTGCTTGATAGTCTGCATATAGTCAGAATACAGCAAGACTTCATGTTGTTTGAAGAAAAAAAATACTCACCATAGTAATGTTGTTTCTTCTAATGGAGTCTTGTTGTATTCTGACCTCCCTCCCTGCCTCCCCTCCTGGAACCTAGTAGTTTTGGGATGTGGCTTGACAGGCACAGTGCTGCACCCCAGAGGTGTACTTGGCATACCTTATCTTGTTAAGGGTTCTGGTTTTTATTATGAATGTTTTGGTTGTTTCACTACCTGCTTAGATTCTTTTTGGGGTTCTCAACTTGAGTCTTTTGACCCTAAAGATCTGTTTTATTGCCCCTTGGCACACAATTTTAAAAAACAATTTCTACTTTATTAGTTAGTATAGTGCTCGTAAGAATCTGACGGTTACACTTCAGAGTACTACAGACAGAGGTTTGAAAACCGAGATCGAGCTCAATGTTCTATGCCTCGGCATAGAGTTAACCCTTTACTCTCCGGGGCAGTTCAAGTGCTGAGGCTAACTGCATATAGTCAGAATGCATTAAGACTCCATTAGAGGAAACAACATTACTATGGTAAGTAATTTTTTTCATATGTCTAAATCCAAGACACAAATATGTCTAAAATAGGCATTTTAAAATGGTACAGTAACCTTCTTTTCAACTCGGAAGGAGAGGAGCCAGGCTTATTGAAAAACTAATAACACTTACTAAATTAACAGGGAAACTGATCCAGAAGCAAATGGTTTGATACCTTTCATTGGACCAACATTGATATTACAAAAAGACAATGTCTAAGCTTTTGGACTAACCAAGTCCTTCCTCGGAGACTTATGACAAGTGAAACTGAGAAACTTCAAGATAAAAATACAGCCCTAGCAATTAATTTCAAGGACAACAAAAAATTAAAGTATGTACTGACTTCTTTGAGAAACGCCTTCCACCACGAGGAATGTGTACATGGACACCCCAAAACGTTGGTGGGTTCAGGGGTGTTTTTTTCTGAAGTTTACATAAATAAATCTTTTACATTTTAACATAATTTCATGCGTGATTGTTCCTATGTTCCTGTTCTCCGCATTTTTCCATTAATTTTCCACCACTGAAGTAAGGCTGACCAGCTTATAGTTGCTAGCCTCCTCCCTGCTGCTGCTCTTATGTAGAGGGACCACATCAGCTCTTCTCCAGTCCTCTGGAACCACGCCTGTTTCCAGTGAGTTGTTAAACAAGGCTGTCAGTGGTGCAGCTAGCACTTCCCTGAGGGTTCTATGTCATAAGGGTGATTGCTGAAAGGCGATCATCCTTATGGCGAGTGTACATCTACAACCCCGGTGACAGTGAAAATGGTACAAGGAATTGTAATTTAACATTTATGCTGGGAGCTGCGCCCCCTGCACCCCCCTACTTTTAGATTCTCAACTCCGGGGGGGTGCATGTCGAGGGGGGTGTTCATCAGTGCAAAAAATAAAAAATTCCAGCTACTTGGGCCAGCCGCAATAAAACATACCTGTGCCAGGACCTGAACCCTGCATCCTAGCCACTCCAGGCCAGCACCCGTCCCACTGTGCCACAGAGTCAGCTCAGTGGCAGACCGCAGTACAACCCCACACAAACCCTCCCGCCCATCGCTGGGCGCGTGCTCACCCCCCTCCGCATGTGTACGTATAGCGACATCCCGTCACCATTCGTGAACCCTCCCCATCCGGTCGCCCTCCCTACTCCCTCGCCGTCTGGGTATGCACAGCAAGTGGGTCGCCATTTCAGTAGGCGCCCTCTTGTCACGTGCCCAACTCACAGGATACCTTCCTGGAGCTATTTATGTACCTTTGGGTGTATCTCATCTGGTCCTATAGCCTTGTATACCTTCAGAACTGCAAGTCCATTTAGGACTCTAGCCTCAGAAAATAGATTTATGTTCACCTTCCCCCCCTCCCCATTCCGGCAACTCCCTGGTGGTCTGTCTCCCTTTCACTGTGAACACTGAGCAGAAGTAACTGTTCAGAATGACAGCTTTTCTTGATCCTCTTCTGCTCAGTCTCCCCCTTCCATCCTTCTAATCCTTTATATCCCTGCCCCTCACTTTCCTCTTCTCACTTATGTATCTGAAGAAAGTATTATCACCTTTTGCTAACCCTTTTCTCTGGCTGCACCTTTGTTCTCCTTACTGCCTTTTCTCCTTCCCTCTCTTTTACTTGGTATACTCCCTGACCTCCTCCTTCTGAGTTTCATTATATCTCCTGAATGCCACCAATTTTTCCTTCACCACACTGACAACTTCCTTACAGAACCATAACAGTCTCTTTTTCCCGCTGCTTTTACTCACTTTCTTGACTCACTGGTTGTTTGCTTTAACTATTCCTACTCTTAAATGTTCAAACTGTGCCGCTACCCCTCCCTTCCTGTACAGTCCTCCTCATGAGACAGTTTCTGAGGCATTCTCCCATTTTTTTAAATCTGCCCTCCTAAAATCCAGGACCCTTGTCCTCATGTGGTTTGCCTCGGTTCCTGTCTTTATGTAAAACAACACTGTATGGTGATCACTGGTACCCAGTGGACTGCCCACATCACGTCTGCAATGTCATCCCTGTTTGTAAACACCAGGTCCAGCACTGTTCCATCCCTAGTGGGTTCTTTGACTAGCTGCCTAATAAAAGCCCCTTGTTGGGAGTCAAGGATGGCCCTGCTCTTTGCCAAAGCTGCTGTTGGAAGGCTCCACTGTACGTCTGGCAGATTGAAGTGTCCACCTAGCAGCACCCCCCCCCACTTGCCATTCTGATGATGGCTTCCCGCAAGTAACTTATCCAACTCGTCTCCCTGTGCTGGAGGTCTGTACACTGATTCTGCCCATGGAGTATGCACGTGGATGTGGTGCTAGGAAACAAACGAATAAAAAAAAAAAAAATTCCCTGCACACACAAACCTGAAAAAGAGAGATGCTGCACCACGAGAATTCAAGTGCAAAACTTACATTTATTTAAAACTAATACACCTGCTCCACCCAAACAGTATCACGTCAATACCGCGCATCAAATTCAGTGCGAGCATTTCAGCGTTGTGGTATGCGCGTAATGAAAGACAGCATATATGACAGTTTAGCGCATACCGCAACAGCGCCTAAGCATAGATCTCTTTCTTATTTTATTTCATAAGAGGCATGCCGGAGTATTTTTATGTCAGACTGTGCGGTGCCATACCCCAGTGTTCATCTTGCTTTGCTGGGGTGTGGTGTAGTGGGGAAGGCCTGATTGATTTTCTGCCTTCAGGGACCCACTGTGCAGGTCCGGTAGTGCAGCGAAGGGGACAGGGAGCTGGGAAGAGAAGCAACAGGGTTAAGTAGCCAGGCAGGAGTGGGATAGCTACAGTATATTATGCAGAGCCAAGGGGGGGGTTGAGAGAGAGAGAGACAGGACTGGGACAGTGATGAGACCAGAGAGAGAGCAGGGAGACAGCTAGGTCATCAAAAGCAGGCAGAAGAGCAAAACAATGGCTAGCTGAGTATAGTGCATTCCCGAGACACCACAGTTTAGAGAATGCTGCCAGGAATATGCTTAAATAACACAAAGCAATTTTAGGCAAATAATAATATGGCTATAATGAACAAAGAGTCCGGTAGCAGTACGGACGATAAGCACCCTTAAAACAGACTGTGTCGCTGAAACATATATTATAGACGACCAGAGAGCAATTGAACACATTCAATTTGATACAGTGAGCACTTCTCTGGTATTTGCTGTGCTCTGAACTCCTGGCTGTTTTAATATTGGAACTTCTGAGGCTGACTGGAATTTGCTTTTCTACCTGCAATTGTGGTGACATGCAGGACAGCAGGGTACCAAAGGAAAAATCGTATACCCGCGCTGAGATTGTCGGCGGTGAAATTGTACAGTGCGCTAATTACTGACGCTGATATGACCGCGCTTAAAACAACCACGGTGATTTTGTTTGCGTGGATTTGACATGGAACCAAACAAACAGCTTGACATGTTTCAGACTGAGGTCCTTTTTCAAAAGCTAGAAGCAGAAACAATAGTCCAAACTGAGACTGTACATGCGGCTGGAACTAATGATGGAAGAAGATCAACAGGCAGGGACAGAACCTAACAGCTTGTCTGCCTTCTTCAAATGGTGGGCTATACAACAAAGAGAGACACAGCAGCAGAGAAAAAGAAGAGATGCAGCAATAGGAGCAGCAGACAAAAGAAGAGATGCAGCGACAGGAGCAGCAGAGAAGAGATGAGATGCAACAATGGCTGGATGCCTTGCAAGCTATCAAAGCTGGAGGATCTGGTACAGGTCCAACAGTGCAACAAAACATAAACAACTTAAAAGATTGAAACATAACAGAAACGTAGAATCTTATGGCAGATAAGGACCGCCTGGCCCACCTAGTCTGCCCATTTCCCTACCTCTTGCATAAGCTGCAGATCTTAGTTAACCAACAGCCTAGTTCCTCCTACCCCCCACTAGAATTGCCTTATGCCTGTCCCATGCATTCTTGAATTCCGCCACTGTTTTTGACTCCATGACCTTCTCAGGAAGGCTGTTCCACGCATCGACAACCCTCTCTGTGAAAAAAAAAACTTCCTCACATTACCTCTGAGCCATCCCCCCCTCTATCTTCAAATTGTGACCCCTTGTTCTTGCACATCTCTTTTTCTGAAAGATGCTACCCTATTGGACTTCATTGATTCCCCTGGGGTACCTGAAAGTTTCTATCATGTCCCCCCCTCCCTCCTTTCCTCAAGGGTATATATATTAAGCTCCCTTAGTCTTTCTTCGTATGTCTTCAGGTGCAGACCCTGCACCATTTTGGTTGCCCTCCTCTGGACAGCCTCCACCCTGTCTATGTCTTTACGGAGATGGGGTCTCCAGAACTGCGTGCAGTACTCCAGATGGGGTCTCACCAACTGTCTGTACAGAGGGATAACAACTTCCTGTTTTCTACTGGTGATGTCTCTGCCTACGCATCCCAGTATCCCCCCCAACCCTCCTTACTGCCTTCTCACATTGTTTGCACACCTTTAGGTCCTCTGATATAACTACCTCCAGGTCCCTTTCCATTTTTGTGGCTGTCAGTATCTCACCTCCCATTGTGTACTCTTCCCCTAGGTTTTTGTTTCCCAGGTGCATTACTCTGCACTTTTTTGCATTGAATCTAAGCTGCCATACATTTGACCATTCCCCGAACCTTGCCAAGTCCCTTCTCATCCTTTCCACCCCACCTTGTGTATCAACCCTGTTGCAGATCTTTGTGCCGTCTGCAAAGAGACATACTTTTCCATCCAGTCCTTCTGCAATGCCACTTATAAAGACATTAAAAAAGGCCAGACCCAGTACTGAACCCTGCGGTACCCAACTAGCAACCCCCCTTTCTTCACTGTGGACTCCATTTACTATTACCCTCTGCGTCCTGTTGTCCAGCCAATGTTTTACCCAGGCTACCACCCTGGGACCCATTCCCAGGCTGGCTAATTTGTATATTAACCTTTTGTGTGGGACTGTCTCAAATGCCTTGCTAAAGTCTAGGTAGGCCATGTCCACAGCCCCTCCCTGGTCTACTACTTTGGTCACCCAGTCAATGAAATCAATTAGATTCATCTGACATAACCTTCCCACTGTGAATCCATGCTGCCTTGGATCCTGTGCCCCACTGGCCTCTAGCTACTCAACAATTCTTTCCTTCAGAAGTGATTCCATCATTTTCCCTACCACAGAGGTCAAACTGACAGGTCTATAGTTTCCTGCCTCTGTCTTGCTCCCACTTTTGCAAAGAAGATTTACATCCACCCTCCTCCAGTCCTCAGGTACCACACCATCATTCCATGATTTGTTAAAAAGGGTAGTCGGTGGTGTTACTAGTTCTCCCCTTAATTTTTTTAGAATTCTGGGGTGAATCCCATCAGGCCCCATTGCTTTGTCCACCTTCAGTTTTAGGATTTCTTTCAGAACCCTTTCTTCTGTGAAAGGACTGGTATGGCTCCATCCAGAGTGCTTATATTGACTGGATTAGGTACCTCCCCCTCCTCTTCCTTTGTGAATACTGAGCAGAAGTATTAGTTCAGTATCTCTGCTTTTTCGCTGTCCCTCTCTGCCCACCCACCCTCCTCTTTATTCAGCCTCAGTATCCCTCCCTTTGTCTTCGCTCCCTAATGTACCTATAAAAGGTTTTATCCCCTTCTTAACCAAGTTGACTATCTTTTCCTCAGTTTGGGCCTTTGCTATTCAGACTGTCTTACCCACTTCCATCTGCTTTAACTGGAACAGTTCTCTGTCCTGCTCCTTCTGTGTTTCCTTATACTTCCTGAATGCTATCTTTTTTCTCCCTAACTTCCCCACCACCTCTTTTCAAAACCATAGTGTTTTTTTCTTTCATTATTATTTGTTTATTTGCTTCACACAGAGGCTGTGATGGCAGTTTTAATGTTTCCCCATTGTTGCTCCACCCCTCCTTCTTGCCAGTTTGCTAGTGCTTTTCTGAGGTACTCTCCCATTTTGACAAAATCAGCCCTCCTGAAGTCCAGTACCTTTACTTTTGTATGGCTTCATTCTACAGCTGAGTTTAGTGTGAATCACACTGTTTGGTGATCACTTGTTCCCAGATGGCCACCCACTTCTAGATCTGAGATCCCCATTTGAGAATACCAGGTCTAAGATTGCTCCCTCCTGAGTGGGTTCCAACACTAGCTGCCTGAGGCATGTCCCCTGTAGGGCATCGAGAATGGCCCTGCTCTTGGATGTGGCTGCAGCAAAGGTGCTCCAGTTAACATCTGGCATATTCAGGTCCCCATCAGCAATATTTCTCCTTTCTCTGCCATCCTAAGGATGGCTTCTATCATTTCCTTGTCCATTTCCTCCCCCTGAGATGGGGGTTTATATATAACCCATGTGCAGATTGTGGTGCCATTTCCAGTCTCCAGGGTGACCCAGAGTGCCTCCTCGTCTACCTGTTTACCCTTTTGTTCCATTGCTGTGATCTCTTCCCTTACATAGGCAGCTACTCCACCTCCTCTTCTACCCTCCCTGTCCCTCCTGTAGATTGTGTACCCTGGTACGTTGACATCCCAGCCATGGTTCTCTGTGTACCATGTTTCTGTGACTGCCACGATATCCAGGCATCCCACTTCCATCAAGGCCACCAGTTCAGGGAGCTTTTTACCTAGACTATGGGCACTGGTACTCATTATCCTCCATTTTTTGATGGCCTTACCCCTTTTTACCCCATCCCTGTCCTTACTGCCTTTGTCTTTTTCTCCATTTACCCCTGCCCTTCTGCCTATCGACTTCTCTATCTTAGTGTTTACCTCACTAACAACCCTGATATTTGGGGGGGCTAGGATTTCCCTTCTCCTTTTCAGTGCCTCCCCCCCCTTGGCTAGTTTAAATGCTTGCCAATGAAGCACTTAAACCTATCACCTAGGATCCTGGTTCCCCTCCTGGACAGATGCAGACCATCGCACCAGTATAGGTCTGCATCCCTCCAGGTGGACCCCCAGTCCTCAATGAAGCCAAAACCCTGAGCTCTGCACCAGTTTTTCAACCACTGATTGAATTCCATGGTGCGGAGCACCCTAGACCCACCCATACCATAGACAGGCAGCACCTCAGAGAAGGTTACCGTGTGTGCTACTTTTCTAAGGCTCCTCCCCAACTCCACAGACTCCTCCCTTTCCCAGCCAGGTGATTTGTCCCTAGGTGGACAATGACATCCAGTTCCCTCCCCCGTGCAGCTGCTGCCACGATCATGAGGATTCACTCCATGTCCTCTCCAAGTCCTGTGTCAAATCCTGTGCCTATAAAAGTAGAACTGGCTATGGGTGGAGGGGGAGAGGGATGGAGGGCAATATAGTCCCAGTAAAGTTCTAACAGCAGCTCCTTCCTCTTGCTGTTCTTTGCCACAAGCTAGCTAGGTCAGTTTTTAAATGCAAACACCTGGCTTCCTTCTCTAAGCCACTCCCCCAATTCACAGTTTCTTTCTTCACCTAGCTAACTGCACAGATAAAAAATTCCTTCACCCAGCTCAGACAAACACGCTCTTTTCTTTGTTTTGTTTGTTTTTACCCTAAATTGAAGTTATCAGTAGTAGAGTTCTAGTTCTTTAGTCCAGTAGAGTAGTAAAGTTCTAACAGCAGCTCCTTCCTCTTGCTGTTCTCTGCCACAAGATATTAAACTTACAGAGTTGTGTCCCTCGGATGATATGGAAGCATACCTGACAATGTTTGAAAGGGTTGTTGGAGCCTGCCAGTGGCCAAAGCAGTAATGGGCAATCATGCTAGTACCTTACCTGACAGGTAAAGCCGAACTTGCCTACAGCAATACAGACACTGCACAGTCAGAAAACTATGACCTTATGAAAAGAGAAATCCTGAAGAGATATGACATTTCAGGAGAGACCTACAAGCAAAAATTCCAGTTCCTGAAGTACCACTCAGACAACAATCTTCGAAAAGCCTTTACCCGACTCAGAACTCCATATTAAATGGCTCCAACCAGTGGACAAAACAGTCCTACAGATCATCAACATATCTGCAATGGAGCAATTCGTCAACATCCTTTCCACAAATGTGCAGCTTTGGGTAAAAGAACACCACCCAGAGAGTGGGAAAAAGGCCGTTTCTTTGGCTGAGGACTATCGCATTGCCAGACAGACACAGCAGCAGAAAGGTAACAGTCAAGTACTGGTAAGACCCTCTTTTTCCCAATTTAACTCCAGGTCAGATAAGAACTCTACTATGGGTAACAAATCTGCACCAAAGGACCTTATTTGCTATACCTATAAGCAATGCCACTGTTTTTCATTTTTTACCAGAAAACCGGGTAAAATTCCGGAATTAAGGCTGCCTGAACACCGGTAAAAACAAAGATTTCATGGAATCTGCCATTTTATTCTAGATCAGTAATTCTACAAAACTTGTATTTTTCTTATAATTGTTTCCTGTACTATTTTCAATTTGCTTTATTTAATGCTCTGTATATTAAGCCTTCTTTTATTCTGATTATTTATACACATACTAGAAGAATGACAGCAGAATCCCCGGTAAAATCTGGAAATTAGAGTAACAATCACCGGTGCAATTCCAGAATCTGAAGTATTGAAAATGGAATTTCAATGTTTTAATCACTGTAAATCAGTGGCCTTGACTATAAGAAGCTGGGCCACATCGAAAGAAACTGCCATAAAAATAAGGAGGGTAACACTGGACCAGAACTGGCCTTCGCAAATTGCGACAAATATTTAACATGTCAAGGTGGGAGATAAGACTGTGAAGGAACTTATTGATTTGGGAAGCTGACAGACCCTGGTGCATGCTGAAGTGCTGGGAAAACATTGTGCAAAATGACCAGGTGCTGGTGTCATCTGCATCCACAGGGATACTCGATACTATACCACCACCCAAGTGACTGAATATTAATGGGGCATCACACCAAATGAAAGTGGGGGTAGCACCTAAGTTACCTGTACCTGTGATTATTGGAAATGACTTTCCAGGATTTACTGAATTAATCACAGAGGAAGCAATACTTGCAGTTTCAGCAGCTGTGATGACAAGAGCACAGGCAAAGAAAATCTCAGATGATGGGGACTCTTTTCCTTTTGGTGATTTTGATTCTGACTTGTATGAGCACAGCTCCAAGACCTGGAAGTTCAGGAAAGAAAAAAGACACCTGAAGAAACAGTGGCAACAAAAGACTGATGGACATAAGGGGTTAATATATGAAAATGCTGAAACTAAACTGATCTCAAAAATTTATTTGATAAAATACAGAGTGAGCACCCCACACACACACACACACACACACACACTTTGAAATGTTGACGTACAAAATTTTTGCATCTATGCAATGGCTCTTCTGTCTGGAGGGTAGCCGAAAGTTTTCTCGGAGTTTACTTATGTGCAGTACTTGTATTTTGGCTCCTCCCATGGTGCCCTTAGCCGTGTTTCTCCTCTTATTTTACAGAAACTAAACTGATAACTGATTGTGATTTTGTTTCAGAGCAAACTACCAATGCTTCTTTCCAAGGTTACTTTAAAACAAGGTTATTTTTAAACCTATCTAAAGCTTTGGAATGAGTGGCGTCTGATCAACTCACAGAATACCTTGAAAGGCACAACCTATTATGCAATCAACAGCATGGATTTCAGACTTCCAGTGGTGCCATCACAGAGGATGCAATGCTAAAACCTGAGGTCTGATTCTCTGGCCCAAACTAAGCTCCAAATCAACACAAATCTCTCCAAAAAATAAAATAAATTACTCACTGGAGCATCTGAAAGTACATGGGATGTCGCAAGGAAATTAAACAAAAGAAATCACCACCTGATGCACTTGAATCCATGCAACAAGAACAGACACCAGAGGAAGAGCCATTAACCATGCAGGCCTCTCAGGCTATAGACACCCAACCAAGTAGCGCAGCAATCCTCGCCGAACTGAGGAACTTCCAAGGCAAGGTACGCACATTCAGGGCTGAATTAACAGCTGAAATTGCTAAAGTGGCCCAAAATGTAACAGACTTAGAGGAGCACAGAACCAAAATAGATACCCACGCAGACCGCTTGGAGCGAGTAGTATTACGCGTCCTGGATGAACAAAAACAGCACGCTGAAAAATGCGAGAACCTAGAGAATAGGTCCTGGCGGTGCAATATGCACCACCATAGTGTGCCAGAAGACAAGGAGAGGAGAGGAGAGACATGTGCACCTTCCTTGACCAGTTTCTCAGAGATATGCTACAGCTAGATCCAGCTCTCCCTCTAGATATTGAGAAAACACATCAGGCAGAAACCTAGACAACCAGATCAACAGCCAAGATCAATTACCCTGAAGTTCCTAAACTATGCAGTCAAATAGCAAATCCTAACAAGAACCTGGTGAATGAAAATAGTAAAATGTAATGGTAGGAAAGTATACTTTGACAATGATTATTCACCTTCACTAACAGCAAGACACTGTGAATATGCTCCCTTCCTGAGAACTCTGAAACAGCAGCTGCTTCACTTCACGGCTCCCTACCCTGCAAGGCTTATGATCATGTTCCTGGATAGGAACAGTTTGAAACTCCAGAAGCAGCAATTAAAATTTTGAACAGCAAAAGCATCTCAATTTCCTCACCAAAAAGGCAAGCAAATACTGAGCAAGAGCAGGAGATGCGTGATGCTGCCTGGGCCCCTGTGACCAGTAAGCAAAATCGCAAGCAAGGCCAAGCTACTCTACAGGATGTGAAGTCGCTTTTGCAACAGTTCTGCTGAGAAGCAGCAACTTGAGGGACTTATGGACACTCGAAGGCATTATCATTATCCAGGTAATGGATCTTACCAACCTAACCAGTGGTCCCCATGTTTTGTAGGGAAAGAGATTTGCCTAACCTTCCCTTGGTGACATTGGATGGTGGGGGGGCGGAGGGATTCGAAATGGTGCTCCCCCTTTCACCTCCTGTGGGTGGCTAGATGTTGGGCTTATGCCTTATTCTAAATGAACTTCCTGAAAGGACAAGGAATGGACATTGATGGGAAGGGAGGGTGGCAAGGTTTGATAGAATGGACAGAAACAGGAAGGGGAGTGGCAGCAGGGAAATTATATGAGTCACAGATAATATTCAATCTAAACTTAAAAAGATTCTTTTTCTGACCAACTCTCCCCAGGAGATCCACTTATGGTGGAACAGGAATACAAAGCTATATCCTGACATAAGGGGAGCCCCCCACACCGATTGATATAGGGGCAAGGCCCCACACATTACATATATAATGAGACCACCCAGAGTAATCAAAACTTGTTCTCTTCACCTGCCACAATTGGGACCGGGGGGTTAGGGGAAAAATGTTGCCAAATTAGACACACTTAAGGTGTCTATTGTGTCCACTGTGATGGGATGCACTACAAAGATGGAGGGTGGCAGAGCGGCGGCCTTGGGGAATCTCAACACCTATATCCTTCTCTACATCCTAATGGCCCTCACACTCCCCGGTATCTTTTTTCTACCACCAGTACATTGACTGGCAGAGAAGGGGGCCCACATAATGACTGTGGCAAATCCCCCTCAGGAGTTGTAATGAACCCCCAAATAGGAGGTGAGAGAAATACCTCTCTACCTAGGAAGACACACTTGACATCTAATCACAGTTCTAGAGATCATAAAAAGTTACACTGGTACTCTTCTACCAGTAAAATGCCCTTGGGGCACATCCAGTATACTCACACTAAACAGTTCAGGTTTCTTATTACTGTACAGTACTTAAGTTAAAGTTCCTGTATATAGTTTATTGTAAGATGATATGTTTAAGCCATGGTTACAGCTTCATATTATGGTACAAAACAGAATCCAGAAGTATACTGAAGAAGCAATGGATGATTTCAGTCCACTTTAAAATATGTCAGCAGTACAGAGATGTGGCAAAACTAGCAAATACTCATTTAAGTGAGAGGAAAAAAGCTGAAAGAGGGGCTCTGGAGGCATTAGACTCAAAAAATGTTCTTAGTGTAGAAGAGACAGTGAATTCCACTAAAGGATATACTTATTATCACTATGGATAAGTCAACGTTAGTGATGTCACTAAATATTAATGGGATACATCGTCCCATTAAACGTTATAAACTCCTTCAGTTCATTAAAAGGGATAAGCCAGACATTGTGTTTCTTCAGGAAACACACGTCGGCAGAGGGGCACAATAAACTGCTAAATTTTGCTTTTTCCACAGTGGCGGCCCCCTTCCACCCTTCCAGTGGGAGAAGGGGAACAGCCATCTTGATACCCGGGAGGATTACCTTTGAAAGACAGACTCAGGTTGAGGATCCTGAGGGCAGGTATGTGATTCTGACAGGGCTGCTATATGCCTGTCCAGTAACCCTTGTGTCCTTGTACCTTCCCCCAGGATCCACCAAATCAGTGGCACATAAATTCCTTACAACACTCCTGGATATTATGCAGGGCCAGCTGACACTGGGGAGAAACCTAAACACCACTCTGAACCCTTCCATATGTAACCCCTAGATGGCGCTATCCCAGGGGCTACTACCCCTGCCTGATTTGCCACTAACAGGTTGAGGGGCCTGGATCCAATGGCGGGTGCCTCCACCCAGAGGTCAGGGTTTGCAATAGTTAAACTAACTTGGTCACAGCCCTCTGGGACACAACCCCCTCTTCCCACTAGTGGCCCATATATCAAATTACCTTCACAGTATACACTTACCCCCAGGTCTGGTTCCGGCACTGGGACCTCCTGTGAAATGAGATACAGTGCAACAATCACAGTACAGTACTTTAACATAGACAAATACCTCAGGCAGTATAACTTTGCTGAAACAAGCAGCTCTGATTTATTTAGGGGATATAACAAGGACAGGGAAATCAGGTTAATCAGCTTATCACTCTAATAATCTACCTATGGCTCTGTGCACAGGCCTATCCCTATCAATTACTGTCCTTGGTACCCAAGCCTAGTGGCTAGTCCAAACCGTGGCAGCTGGTAGGGGCCCTTTCACACAGAGAAAGGAGAATTAAACAGTCAGCAGTACAGTAATTCCATTTGGATTTAATGTGGCAATTCAACAGGGCGACCCTG
Organism: Neoceratodus forsteri; assembly: GCA_016271365.2. Lineage (NCBI taxonomy): Eukaryota > Metazoa > Chordata > Ceratodontiformes > Ceratodontidae > Neoceratodus > Neoceratodus forsteri. The sequence goes on along the minus strand of CM057449.1, from coordinate 370,313,531 downwards.
AATTAGTACTCACGACCTCCAAATAAGATAGGGTCCTTCAATGTCAGCAGGGCTCACTTGAGGTACACAAACCTCTTCACACATCCATATAAAGAAAGCACTATACCAGGCAGGCTGCATCTGTATCCCAATGTAATTACTGCACAATACCGGAGAACACACAGCAGATTCAGTTCCTGACAGGCCAGTGCAATTTTCAGCAATTCCTCCAGTCTTCTACAGGGTGAGCCTGGTTTCTACTCTTCAGAGATCCTTTGATTCTTTTCACAGGACGGATTCAGTCCTAACAAGCTGTTACACAAGCTGCAGACCGGAACTCTGGGCCTTACACACGTTTTTTGACTAAAACTGCACACTGAAAAGCACAGGGCTCCTTCCTTCTTCACTGCAAAGCTCAACTCAAACTCCAACCGACAAAACTGGGCACTTCCTTTGAGTTCCTCCCAGTTCTTGACTGGATTGGCTGTCACTCACAATAGACTGCTGCTGTTGGTCCAAAAAGCACTGAAGTCTAAACTACATCTCCCAGAGTCACTGCCCATACAATCCTCTTGTGGCTGGCTCAGATTATGAGTCCAAGTTCTGATTCGTCAAGGCACCATTTTAGAGCTAGCTTACCCCACACTGATTGGTCCAGTTCAGCAGTTCAAAACTAGAATGGGGAACTAGCAGACACAGTTCTGACTGCAAAGAAAGCAGGTTAGACAAACTGTAATTTCATTATTACTCTAAATAATTTCTGGCAAACAGTTACATCTTTCAGATGGGTTCCCTTTGCACTCTAGTGACTGCAAAATGAAGTGAATTGGCAGCAGCTTGGTGGTACTCAATCAAAAACACACAGTCCCCATACAAACTAATTATGTCTGCAAGCAGACAGCTCTTAAAGACAGTACCAGAGGTTCTAAAAACACTCACTGATAAATGGCTTAAATGCCAAACACCATTCAGGCTTGGAGCATTAAAGCAAGCTCCTGAAGTCTTTTGGAACCCCCATTTGCAGGGGTTACACCCTTCCTGGCCTGGAAAGCTTGGCGTCAGCGTCAAGCAAGTACCCATAAGTTTCAACTGCAACCATATACATTTGCATTAGGCTGCACATGTAATCATCCGTCAATATATCATTTTACCAAGAACACATTTCTGAAACATTGCAGTCGTCACTCTTTACACAGTATTACATACACATTGTACCATAACTCAAGTTATTACCTCTTGTACATGAAACCTGAAAGAGGGGCCCTTCCTATCAGTTACCTTGGGGCTGGATGGGGCAAGGGCACCATATAGAGGGCAACACAAGTAACTTGGAGTTAGCACTGATGCTCAGTTTGGGCAATGAGCTCGGGACACATACACTCCTTTATGGACAACATTGAGAGCAAGTCCACAGGCCTCCCAAGTGAATCATAACTGAGGTGCACCACAGGCTTTACAGCTTGACCAGTCTTTCTAGGGGAACTGTTACAGTCTCTGCACTCTGAGCCTCATTTTCAGCATTGTCCTCACTTGTCAGGGGAGTCTCCATGGGGGTAGAGAGGCTAGAACTTGGGGCACTTTCAGCTCCTGGAGTTACAGTTTCTGAGTCCACAACATTTGGCTCGCATGGAGAGCTTTCGGACACTGGCAGTGGACTGTCAGGGCACTCAAAATACTCTTCTTCTTCGGCTGTATCACCAGTCTGCCCCAATCTATCATTTTCCTCCCCTGAAAGCTCAAACAGTTCAACCATGCACAATGATTCCATTTCATCTGATCTGATGCTTTGCACTTCACTTTCTGGGAGCATTGGCTCCAGGGATGAAGCTGGGGGCTTAGACAGTCCAGAAGGCCCAGCTTCATCTCCAGTATTGACTAGGGGATTGCCCGAAACAATTGACTCAGTTCGTAAGAAGGATAGTATTCAAAGTCACTCTCACTTTCTTCCGATATGGACTGACAGTCATGCTCAACTGGGACTTGTGGAGGGAACACTTTAACTTTGCTTCTGTAGGTGCAGACTTTCTTGATCTTTTCTTAGCAGCAGCTCTAGTCACTGGTCCAGAGGGCATCTTCTAGGGGCTCAGACTCAATTAAGATTTGTCCAATGGGCAGTAAATGATTTCTATGCATTGTTTTACATCTTTTGAATTATTCTCAGGCCTTACTTTGTACACTGGCAGATCATCTAGTTTGCCCACTACAATGTGAGGAGATGGTGCCATCTGTCAGCAATCTTGTGCTTGCCATGCAGTCCCAGATTTCTTAGCAATACCCGATCTCCCTCCTGGAGTTCCTGTGCTTTCACCTTTTTATCATACCTTTCTTTGTTGGCCAGATTTCTTTTGGCAGCCATGGTTTGAGCCAGTTGGTACGCATGAGTTAGCTGGGCCTTTAACTTTGCACATACTGTAAATAGTTGTCAGCTTGAACCCCATCAGGAGAGACCCCAAAACACACATCTACTGGTAGTGACGTCTCTTCCAAACATCAGGCGGTAGGGGAGAATCCAGTGGCATCACTTTTGGTGCAGTTATAGCATGTACCAGGGTGCTAATTTGTTGGCTCCATCTAGGCTTGTCCTTTGGGTGCAGGGTGCCTAGCATATCTAGCAAAGTGCGGTTGAAACGTTCAGGCTGTGGGTCCCCTGAGTGGTAAGGAGTGGTTCTGGACTTTCGCCTCCCACAGAAAGCATCTCTTTGATCAGACGACTCTCAAAGTCTCTCCCTTGATCAGAATGGATTCTTTGTGGAGCCCCATAGTGAACAAAAGTTTTCTACAAGTACTTTGGCCACAGTGGATGCTTTCTGGTCTTTGGTGGGGAAAGCTTGGGCATATCTCGTGAAATGGTCAGTGACCACCAGCACATTACTGATATTTCTTTGATCTGACTCCAAACTCAGAAAATCAATACAGACCAGCTCCATGGGTGCACTGGTGGTGATGTTAACAAGGGGCAGCCCTCTGGGGCAAAGCTTTCCTCTGTAGAGCGACTACAAGTTCGAATGTGTTGCTCCACATCAGCCCCATCTTAGGCCAATAGAATCTGGATCTCACCAAGTCAAGTGTTCTGTCTATACCAAGGTGCCCCATGTGGTTGTGCAAGGACCTCAGTACTGAGTCTCGAAGGCAGTGGGCAGCACTAGTTGTTGTTTGTCTACTTGTCCACCTCTGTCTACTGTTTCTCTGTATAACAGTTTATTGATCAGTTTCAACTTAGGACCTTCTTTGTATAACAGTGCAGTTCTCAAATCAGTGGGCGTAATTTGGACACATCTTTTCCTGCATAGAGGGCTTCTAAAGCTGCTTTGATCATGGGATCGCGAGTTGAGCCGCTCGAATACTGTCATTGTCCAGCTGAGGCAGTGCACCAATGTCTATTGCAGAAAAGTGGCAATAAGCAGCAGGTATGCAATTCTCAGAGCTCCCAAGCAATCCACCATGCAGTCCACTGCGTCCGTGGACATTTGTTCCTCCCTGTCAAACTTCCGGCAGAGTGCCGAATGTCAGGTTCTGCCAATCGGACCCAATCATTCTGGGGAACAGGCCTCCGGGAGAGCATCAGCATCTATGTGGTTCAGACCCATTTCGGTATTCAGAGCATAGTCATATGATAGATACAGAAAGCCACCTATGGCCAGTGGCATCCAACTTAGCTGGAGGTCTGCACATAGGTCAAAGGATTATTGTCAGTTTTACTAGTATTTTAGCCCCATACAAGTACTCATGGAATTGGTCAACAATAGCCCACTTCAAAGCTAGGAACTCTAACTTATGTACAGGATAGTTCTTTTCGGATGGGGTCAGGCTTCTACTGGCAAAGGCCACTGGTCTCAGGCCATTCTCGTGCTCTTGGTACAACACAGCCCCAACCCTTGCAAGCTAGCATCAGTGTGCAGGGACGTAAGGTTTTCTTGGATCGGCATAGGCCAGCACTGGAGCATGGGTAAGTTGATATATGATCTCATGAAAAGCAGTCTCACAATCAGGAGTCCAGCGGGCCCCAAATACTTCACTCGGATGAAAATACACTCTTTCAGTCTTGAGGGACGCTGACTTTTGGTATTTTTGTGGGTTGGGGATACCCTTGGAGTAAGGTTAAGTAAAGGCGGATCACTCTTGAATAGTCCTTGATGAGCGCGATAATAACCACAGAATCCAGGAATCTTTGCAGTTCTTTTAGATTTTGGGCTGTGGCCAGGTGGTCAAGGCCTCAGCTTTACTTGGGTCGGTCTCTATTCCCTCAGTGGATACTATGTGTCCCACATACTTTACTGATGTTTGAAAGAATTGACACTTATCAATGGACAGTTTAAGGCCAAAGTCCTCCAGTCAGTCCAATACCTTAAATAATCTGCTCTCATGTTCCTCCAGTGAGCTGCCAAACACAATAACATCATCTAGGTATACCAGGCACTCTAGTAAGTTCATGTCCCCCACTGCACGCTCCATCAATCGTTGAAAAGTGGCTGGGGCACCTGAAATCCTTGAGGCATCCTCCATGAATTCATAAATAGCCGGACAGATAAAGGCCGTCTTCTCACGGTCCTCTGGGGCCATCGGGATCTGGTAGTACCCACTGCGGAGATCCAGCACAGAGAACCACTTGCTCCCGTTTAGGCAGTCCAAAGCATCCTGAATGCGGGGCATTGTGTACTGATCAGGGATAGTCCGCCGGTTTAAGGTGCGATAATCCACACACATCCTTACTGTTCCATTCTTTTTCCTCACTACCACAATGGGGGAAGCATAAGGGCTTCTGGATTCTTGTATTACACCAGCAGCTAACATCTCTTGCAGATGCCGTCTCACATCATCTATGTCAGCAGGTGCCAGGCGTCGAGACCTCTCACGAAATGGTCTTTCGTCATGCAGCCGGATATTGTGCTCAGCTCCTTGCCGCATCCTACATCCCATTCCTTTAAAGAAAACACCTGGTCTCTCTGGGCAAGCTTCTCACTGATCCTCACTTTCCATTCAGCTGGCAGCGGGAGTCACGAAATCAAACAAGTCAGGCGTTACTCGTCATTCTTCCTTGAACTCTTGCTGCTGGGTAGCACTGCAGTGTCTGCACAATGCACATTAGCCAGGATGCAACCTCTGTTTACTCGAATGTCTCTTTCAGACACATTATGAACTTGGACCATTACCCTTCTGGCATAAGCATGGGCTCTAGCGGGCAAAATACTAGGCTTGACCAGCAGTCCCTCTGGCAATTTTCCATCGCCTGGTGCATCCAACATTAATATTTATTCCTAACATCCTTTCTGATACGGACCTCTCCTGTAAGGTACACTGGGCATTTGGCGCCAGGATCAGAGACTCAGGATCCTTCTTCCATACAATTCCGGCCGGTTCCTCTGGTTCTGTTTTTCAGCATCTCTCTGTGCCTCATAGGCCTTCTTAATTAAAGCCGGAACTCTTAAAACTCTACTAGTCTTTGACCCTGTTTTTCATAACACAACTGTGCCAGCCTTCCGAACATATGAGCATTTGTTCCAATCAACAAAGGGACACCATCTACAGTCCAGTGGGGGACACACTAAGGCTAGGGTCTCTACTTGTTCGGCCACTCCAGCCACGGAGGTGGGGAAAGACAGCCAAATTCTGGATATACCGAATAGGGTAGGCCTTCTCACTTAACCCCCATACATGCAGTCCTTCTAATGGTTGTGAGGGTACGTCTGACAAATGCTTCTGATACCAATCCTGGAACATAATTGTCACTTGGGAGCCACTGTCTAATACAGCTCTTGTAGACACTCCATTCACCTTTACAGTGGTCTCCATGGAGGGACCCACTATTCTGGACCAGTCTGGAGAGGCGGTAGTGGGGGCCTGGGCAACTGACCTTGCCACAAGAGGCGTGAATTAGCATTTTGGTGCCCTCACTGGGATCATGTCGTGCACCTCTTAACCACTGATTTCTTCTCCAAGCTCTCCTTGTAGCCTATATGCAACTTTGTCAGTGTCTTTTGGGGACTGGCATTCCCTTTCATGTGCCCATCTTTCCCACAATTATAGCAAAACATACTTTCTGGAGTTTGAGCTGGCCGGGGCGCCACACTGGGAGCCAGGGCGGGGGTATTACTAACTGGAAACCTTGGTGCCATCTCTGTCTGCGGCGTGATAAGCATTTGGAGACATCTCGTCAGTTTCTCCACTTCCATGGTCAAGGAATTGAGTTCGGAGCTGTTATCAGCAGGAGATACATGGGTGGTACCCCACCCCATAGCAGATGCAGTCGGATATAGGTCAGGGCCCGTACTTGCAGGCGTGGCCTTCATAAAGGACTGTTTTGAATTCCGGATCTCTCTCAACAGTTAAGCCCCATTGTGACATATCTTTTTCCTTGTCAGAGCACTCATTGACTGCCAACCTCTGCCCCTGAACTTCACTTGATGGGTCACCCTCAGTCACTCGGGTCGTAGCACAGCTATTGGTGCAGGTCCCTCCGAGGTCGTCTTTTCTCAACTCCTCAATTTCTCTCATTAACTCATCATAGGAGGGTGGGATTCAGTCGATCTGCCAGGCGTAACTGAGCAACAGCAGTTCTGAGAAGGGGCAGACTTAAGGATCCTGTCCAGCCTGGTTCGGTCCAGTTCAATCGCTGGCAAACTACCTTTTCTGAGGCATTCTTGCAACATTTTTCCAGCCGAGATACATACACAGACAACAACTCCCCTTGGTACTGTTGTGCATCTCTTACTCTCCACCATAGGTCCTCATCAGAATCTGGGCTCCCATACACATTCTCCAAGGCCTCAAGATAGGCCTGTGCAGTCGCTTCAGGGTTACTGGCCCGTTTGCTTACGGATGGTAGCCAGGGCAGGACCTCGAGCTCTCATAACCCTCTTTCTGCTTTCGCCTTCCGAGCATTGCCATTCTAGCACTTGGGGGGCAACATAGTCTATCCAGGTCTCCCAGTCATCCTCCCCTTGGGGGGTGGGGAGGGTGCCAGAGAAGATCCTCAACCGTGGAGTAGTGACTAATGGCAGGTGCAGAAATAGGAGTCTGCATTGGTTCAGCCACCATTATGGGCACTGGAGCAGGAGAGGGTGTTGGGGAGGAACACCCCAGGTGGCAAGAATAGTTTCTTCAAGTCCTCCACAGTTTCCCTCTCCCAGCAACCATTCAGCAAATTTCTCCTCAAAGTTTCAGATAGTGGTGAGGCTGATTCCCCGGGTCTTTACTGTCCTTAGTTATCACTCTCCAAGCAGTGAGGGCTCCCTCTGGGGTAATGGTCTGTGGCACTTTGGAGCTATCTATGGGATCCTTAAACTCTACTAGGGCCAGGAAAGTGTGGGTGAGCAGATTAGCATGCCGACCCACCACCACAGGGTTTGTAAACCTTCCACCTTGGAAAGTACTCCTGCACAGTGTCCGTATTGATACCCAGGGGATGTCCAGAATAAGCATAGCATTTTGGGGTCGATCTCCTCCCAGTACACCACTCCACCAGCCGGTGCACAGCCACTTCTGTCGGGTACCCTTTTTTTCTTAACAGTGGTTCGTAAATATGGCCACTAGAGGACACACAATCCCAGCGGTGAGCCTCCAAAATGTAACCCCTAGATGGCGCTATCCCAGGGGCTACTACCCTGCCTGATTTGCCACTAACAGGTTGAGGGGCCTGGATCCAATGGGGTGCCTCCACCCAGAGGTCAGAGTTTGCAATAGTTAAACTAACTTGGTCACAGCCCTCTGGGACACTGCAACCCCTTTCTTCCCACTAGTGGCCCACACAATATATCAGAATTACCTTCACAGTATACACTTACCCCCAGGTCTGGTTCCGGCACTGGGACCTCCTGTGAAATGAGATACAGTGCAACAATCACAGTACAGTACTTTAACATAGACAAATACCTCAGGCAGTATAACTTTGCTGAAACAAGCAGCTCTGATTTATTTAGGGGATATAACAAGGACAGAGGAAATCAGGTTAATCAGCTTATCACTCTAATAATCTACCTATGGCTCTGTGCACAGGCCTATCCCTATCAGTTACTGTCCCTTGGTACCCAAGCCCTAGTGGCTAGTCCAAACCGTGGCAGCTGGTAGGGCCCTTTCACACAGAGAAAGGAGAATTAAACAGTCAGCAGTACAGTAATTCCATTTGGATTTAATGTGGCAATTCAACAGGGAGCAACCCTGAATTAGTACTCACGACCTCCAAATAAGATAGGGTCCTTCAATGTCAGCAGGGCTCACTTGAGGTACACAAACCTCTTCACACATCCATATAAAGAAAGCACTATACCAGGCAGGCTGCATCTGTATCCCAATCATAATTCTGCACAATACCGGGAGAACACAGCAGATTCAGTTCCTGACAGGCGGGTGCAATTTTCAGCAATTCCTCCAGTCTTCTACAGGGTGAGCCTGGTTTCTACTCTTCAGAGATCCTTTGATTTCTTTCACAGGACGGATTCAGTCCTAACAAGCTGTTACACAAGCTGCAGACCGGAACTCTGGGCCTTACACACGTTTTTTGACTAAAACTGCACACTGAAAAAGCACAGGGCTCCTTCCTTCTTCACTGCCAAAGCTCAACTCAAACTCCAACCGACAAAACTGGGCACTTCCTTTGAGTTCCTCCCAGTTCTTGACTGGATTGGCTGTCACTCACAATAGACTGCTGCTGTTGGTCCAAAAAGCACTGAAGTCTAAACTACATCTCCCAGAGTCACTGCCCATACAATCCTCTTGTGGCTGGCTCAGATTATGAGTCCAAGTTCTGATTCGTCCAAGGCACCATTTTAGAGCTAGCTTACCCCACACTGATTGGTCCAGTTCAGCAGTTCAAAACTAGAATGGGAACTAGCAGACACAGTTCTGACTGCAAAGAAAGCAGGTTAGACAAACTGTAATTTCATTATTACTCTAAATAATTTCTGGCAAACAGTTACATCTTTCAGATGGGTTCCCTTTGCACTCCTAGTGACTGCAAAAATGAAGTGAATTGGCAGCAGCTTGAGTGGTACTCAATCAAAGAAACACACAGTCCCCCATACAAACTAATTATGTCTGCAAGCAGACAGCTCTTAAAGAGACAGTACCAGAGGTTCTAAAAACACTCACTGATAAATGGCTTAAATGCCAAACACCATTCAGGCTTGGAGCATTAAAGCAAGCTCCTGGAAGTCTTTTGGGAACCCCCATTTGCAGGGGGGTTACACATAGATGCAGCAGTATCCAGACCTCACAGGTATAACCCCCTACAAAAATAACTTAGACAGACCCTCTCTGCTTTGGGAGTTGTGGATATTTGGTGACACTGCTACCCCTCGACCAGAGGATATATGCATATGTCCCAGGTCTTGGGAGGTTCCTCCCATATAGACTATTTATTTACCACAGCTGAACATTTAGCGACCTTGCATGATGTCTGGCACATGATAACATTCCTGTCGGATCATGCCCCGGTCTGGGCTAAGTTCAATTTGGGAAATAAACAAGGCACCTCATTCTGGCGTTTAAACCTATCCCATATGAGGGACCCAGACTTTAAACAAATGATTGAGGAGATTGTCCCACAAGCTCTAAATGAAAATGCTAGACCCGAGACCTCAGCCATCGTTCTCTGGCACACCCTGAAAACTATCATCTGGGGTAGGATCATAACTTATTCATCCAAAAAGAAGAAAGAAAGAGAGGCCCGTCTCAGAGAACTAGAAAGTTAACTTCAAACCCTACAGTGCTTCTATACACAGGGCAACAAAACCATCCAACCCAAAATACTAGAAGTGAAACAGAAACTCCAGAAATATATAGACCAAAAGATGGAGCAACAGCTGTTCTACCTGAAGCATAGCCATCATGAAGGGGGAACTCAAAGGCACTCGCAATCTGGCACGTAGACTCAGAATGCACAAAGCCAAGGCATGTGAAACTACCCTAACTGAGCCAGAGACGGGGAATCTCTTAGTCCATCTACAAAAAATCAGACAAACCATGGCTAATTATTATAAACAACTATACTCAGCCAATCCACCCCCAGAAGCACTTCAAGTGCAAATTTATCTGCAGGGCTTAAATTTGCCAAAACTTACTCCAGATTAAGCAGAATCTCTCTTAGTCCCAATATCAGAAGGGGAGCTAGACATGGTGATTAAGAAAGCCAAAACCTTGAAGGCCCCGGGGCCTGACAGCTATCTGTCAGAAGTCTATAAAAAATTCAAAAAACAGTTGTATCCCACCATGCTGGACGTCTTTCATGAAGTTCAGAGCGGAAGGCCCCCTCCTCCCCCTTCCTGGAAATATGCGATTCTGACTGCAATACTTAAACCCAAAAAAAATCCTAAATCCACGGCCTCATAGAGACCAATATCTATGCTAAATTACAATTATAAAATCTATATGAGCATTTTAGCACTCAGATTTGAGACCATCCTCCACCAATTAGTAGATCCAAACCAGGTGGACTTCGTCAAGCAGCATCAAGCCCATGACGCTGTTAGACGTACCTACCTAATAGTCGATTGTGCCTCACAGAGACAGATCTCCCTGGTCTTGTTAGGTCTAGACGCAGAAAAGGCCTTCAACAGAGTCTCATGGTCATTTCTGTGGGAGACCCTGACCCATTTTGATTCCCGGATAAAATCATAACTCAACTTCAAAATGTCTATAAAACCCCTCAGGCCTACCTAAAATTAGATGGGGCACTCTCAAACTCACTCACTTTGAGACATGGGACCCATCAGAGGTGTCCACTTCCCCCCTTTTATTTGTCCTGTATCTTGACCCCCTGGTGCAGGCTTTAAGAAAACAAATAGAGCTAGAAGGTGTAAATATGGGGGGAAGGGGTAGAACCTATAAAATCTCTTTGTTTGCCGATGACATCTTACTGTCGGTAACCAATCCAGAGCAATCTATCCCAAAGATTTGGGAACAGCTGTAAATGTCTGGGAGGCTGACAGGGTATAGGGTGAATGACCAAAAAAACAGTGGTCCTAACATATTATTATACCCCCATGTATAACCAAAAGCAACATTTTTCATTTAAGTGGCACAAACAAGCAATGCGTTATCTTAGAATAAAACTAACAATACACCTAATTCACGTAGATACCCTTAATTATGAACCTCTGACCCAACAGCTCCAGGAAGATATAGCCAGATGGGCACAATTACCTCTGAGCTTCCTGGCAAGAATAGAAACAATTCAACAGAATGTCTTCCCCTGAATCCTATTCTTCCTTCATACACTCCCAATACTCCCAGACAGCATTTATTTCCGAACTTGGGATCGCATGACCTCCAGATTTATATCCCCCCAGAGTTCGCATAGCCACCCTGCAGCTCCCACGGGAGAGAGGAGGCCTCAATCTTCCTAACTTGCAAAGATATGCAATGGCGTCCCACATACGTAAAATAATCCGATGGTTGAATCCATCATATAGGGCACACAGGAAATAATTTGAACTTCCCTGGAGTAATCTTTTTGACCTATCTGATTATTTGTTTGGATACTCCCCAAAGTGTCTTCCAGTTTCAAAATTCCCTATACATACTACAGTCATATTCAGGTAATGGCTAACAATGGCCAACAATTACTTAACCCCCCCCCCCCCGAAGTCCTGTATCTCAGTGCCTTATCATCAGACACTCAATTTATACCTAATAAAATAGACACAACCTTGGAGCAATGGAGACGATTTAGGGTACAATATGTACACCAGCTGATTGGTCTGACAGGCATCTACTCTTTTGTCTCCCTTCAGGCTACCTATAAAATACCCCAGAGATACTTTCACAACTATCTACAACTGAAAGCCTATTTCCAGCCCCATGAGGAGATGCTGTTGGCTTTGTCAGAATGCCAGACATAAATAGTTTCCTTAATCCTGTCACAGAAAAGGGGTGATCCCTTAGATCACTTAATCAGCCAAATCTATAAAGCCCTGACTGCCTGCCAGGGGGACTCCAATGCCAAAATAAAGGAAGCCTGGATGAGAGAACTCCAAGTAGATATCCTAGAGGAGAGGTGGATATCACGCTCCATTAAGGCCTTTAAGGTCTCAGGTTCACCCTAATGGAGGGAATCTCTCCTGGAAAATACGCATTCATTATTTCCAAACTCCAGTGGTGGTAGCCAAGTTCTCCTTGGATATCCAACCAGATTGCTTGAGGGTATGTGGATGTCCCAGAGCAGACCAGGTCCATGTGTTCTGGAGCTGCCACCTATTAAACACCATCTGGAAAGAAATTACCTCAGAGATTACAGATATATATGGTTGCCCAGAACTCCTCACTCCCACATTTATTCTCACAGTAATCCCACCAATGGGCGTAAAAGTAGACAAGGAGACCTATAGACAAATCTCTTTGTTAATATTGGCAGCTAAAAAGACCATCACCAGGCTATGGCTCACCACAGCCATACCCACAAAGGATGCATGGATTATGATAGTAAGAGAGATATACAGTATGCCCTTGAACGCCTGACAGCACGTCTGAGGAATCAGACAGAAACCTTTGATCTTATCTGTGTCAGTCTTCACCACTCATCACTAATTGGGTACTCGGCTGGAGGCTAGGACCCCGCGGGAGCATTTATTTATTTTTCTGGAGGAGGAGCCGACGCAGGGGCGGCACCGTCCTCGAGGCAGACATATTACGTGGCACTCACAGGTTGGCCGTTACCTGCCGTCGACTCCTCCCCAGCTCCAGTTCTGCTTCTCCTGCCATCGAGTGAGAACCTTGTGGAAGCTCCAGTTATGAAAAGTGCAGCCTAGTCCATCGGCTCTGATTTAAAGTTTTGCTCTCCCGGTATACCGGTAAGATCTTTCCTTTTTGTTTTCTGATGAGGCTGAGTGCTTTTGTTTGTTTTTTTGTGTTTCCGTCCAGTCATGTCTTGTTCAGGGGACAAAAAGAAATCTTCTAGGGTGGATCAGCCTCCAATGCCTCGGTGTCCTTGCAGCCGACTTTTCTCTGCCATGGACCAGCATGACCGGTGTTTAACCTGCTTAGGCTCCAACCACGACATGGATCGTTGCAACACCTGTTTTTCCATGAACCACAGAGTTTTGGAATTGCGCGTGTTTAAGGTCGGATGTGCACCACTGACTTTTGGAGGACAGGCTCTCACTCAGAAGGCCAAAGTCAGAATTTTCATCCCTTCCTCCAGGTCCCAACCCAGTCCTATATGGCCCACGGAGGAGGGGGCCTCCACCTCTTCTAGCCTTGCCATGGCGGAGGTTTCTTCCATGGTGCAGGAGGCCCAGTATGACCCCCTCAGGGGCCAGGTGGGAGGCACTGTTTCAGCAATCGCTTCTTCAGAAGTAAAGGCTCCCCCGGTGTCATGCTCTGGGACCCATGGGCCCAAGCCAGCACCATCCTTGGTGCCGTCTGTCAGTGCCACCCCTGACTCTAGTGCCGCTTGTGGTGCTGAGAGTCGGAACAGCCCCAGGCCAGCCTCCAGCACTGTTCATAGTGCCAGGGATGGAGAGGCGGCACTGTTGGCAGTGTGGGGCCAGTTTGTGGTGCTGTTCGTGGTGCCGGTGATGGGGGCTGCACCACTCACGGTCCTGGGACCGGGAGTGATCGAGGAGATGTCTGGGTTGATTCAGAGGCTGATCTGGATTGGTTCCCAGACTCCTCAGAATCCTCTGATTCCTCCATGTCCAGCGCTTTGGCCCCCACTCAGCCCCTCCTCAGGGGCAGGCGGATTCTGCGGGTTCCGGGGTCAGTGGTACCGACCAGCCCTCAGATGCCCAGGGTTCACCATAGGGCAGCCAGGGGCCAGTGAACCATCTGCCCCTCTGGGGGATGAACCCCCTCCTGTTGTCCTGGCCAGCCCGACATCTGGGCAGGCTGGGGTGTCCCAGGTAGGGGGAGGGCACTCCACCCCTGGCTGTCTCCTCAGAGTCAGCTGCGGGGTGCCAGGTGCCTCAGCTGGTGGTGAGGAAGAGGGCTCTTTTGGAGTCTGAAGGGTTGAGTGGACTCGGTTCCATGCAGCGCCCTCCCCTGGGAGTCTGTAGGGGCTTGGGGAGGAGCCGTAGTGTTGGTCCAGTCCTCTCCCCCGAGGGCCACCCAGGAGAGACATCTTCTTTAGAGGTTAGGGGCTGCCCTTTTGGGCTCATGAGGCCCCAGTTGCCTCATAAGGGGGATTCTTCTGTCGGGCTCAGCTCTGGCTATTCCAGCTTGGTTGAATGGCCTTTGTCTGCTGGGACCACCAGGACCCCTCCTCCTTTGAGGTCTCCTGCACGATCCCCCTGCCCGGGCAGAGGCAGTGCACCTCCTTGGTAGTGCCTGGCCCCTATGCCTCTGCCAACCCCTCCCCCTCCCTCTCTCCTAGGTATCTCTGGTCCTATGAGGCCCCTTTCCTGGGAACAGTTTAGGGCCACGGCTGCACTGTACCCTGCCTACTACCGAGCCATGGATGAACAGGTGTTCCACCACTCCCCAGTGCAGCCTGACCCTGTCTCTCTGCACTTGTCAGCTCCCTTGTCTTCCTCCTCTGAGGGAGAAGAGTCATCCATCCATCTGTCCCCAGCAGCTGATCATTTGAGCTATCAGTGTTTCCTGCCGGGGTTGCTCAACGAGCACCACATTTCCACCTTAGGAGAACACAACTTGGACCGGTCAGCGCGCACCTTCTTGGGCGAGTACAGTGCGGTTGGTCTGTTGGTCCCCGCCTGGCCTGCTCCCTTCTGGGAAGCATCGCACCAGGTCTGGTGATGTCCCTTTGCCCCAGCTCCAGCCCCAAGGGACCTTCGCCAGTGGTATTGCACCCCCCCAAGGTCTCCAGGAACTCTGCCTAACCCTCCTTTGGGTGTGACACTTCTGGACACCTCTTCTGGATATAGAATCTTGAGCTGTGACCGACCCCCAGATCTGCACTCAGCTGAGTTCAATTTTGGTGGCTGGAGAGTTTTCTCCTTGGCACGGATCTCACTCTATGTGGCAGTGCATCAGGCCCACCATGCTACCTACAACAGGTACTTGTGGTCTCGGCTAGGACAGGTTCTAGCTTCCTTGCCTGATTTGGAGGAAACCAGACAAGCTATTGCCCTCTCTGTGCAAGGCCTTGTGCTTGCAAGGCACCAAGCAAGGGCATCGTACGAGGTGGCCTCCAGGATAGTGGGGACAGCGATCTCTATCAGGTGGCCAGCATGGCTTCATCTCTCCCAGTTGTCACCCCTGGCCTGGCGTAGGGTGACTTCCTCCGCCTTCCAGAGAACCCATCTTTTCTCTCGTAGGGTGAGGCGAGAGCTTCAGGGGCATCTTCCTTCTCCTGCGAGGAGATCCTCGCCTCACCCGGACCAGTCCTAGGCCTAGCCAGGCCTGCAGGGGTTCTCCCCTCTGGTGTCTCTTTCACTGGAGGCTAAGGGACACTGTCCCATAGGGAGGTGCTGGGCCTCCTTTGGGGGGGGCTCGGTACTCACCCAATTAGTGATGAATGGTGAAGACTGAAACAGCTAAGATATGAAAATTACGTACCTACCATAATTCTTGATCTTTCTGTGTATCTTCACTCTTTATCACTAAATCCCTCCTTCCTTCCCCCCGGGGCCTCAGTCTCTGGGTGATTCCTCCTCCCTGTTTGTCTCCCATTTCATGTGGTCTTCAGCACCTCCCCTTCCCCTTCCCTCCCTTCTGCAATTGGGGGAAGAATCCTCTGGGTAGGCAGACAAGGTGGAGTATGCTTCTGGGTGTCACGGGGGCTCTCCCCCTTCCCCTCTTCTCAGGTTTTGGTGCTCTGGCTCCCTCTCTGGGGAGGCAGTGAGAGGACCTCTGGGACCCCTCAGCTGTTCCCTGAAATTTATTCTCCTCCCCTGTGGGATACCCTCTCCAACCTTTCATCTCCCTTGTCCCTCGGCTGTAACCCAGGGCACATTTAACAGCAGAGACTGAGGAAATCAGGGGGGCAGAAGGGGGAGGAATTGATTTAAATTTAGAGACGGAGAGTGAGAATTACATAATTAAGGAGATGGCAGTGAAACCAAATGTTAAAGCAGGTCAGCTTTTTCACCTACTAATACAAATAGTGAAGCAATTAGAGTATTTCAAGAGGTGGTATTGAGAGATGTGGATAACATAATAGAAGGTAATAAAATGCACCACCATTAGGATGATCTAAATGCCTTGGAGAGGGGAGCATTGAAAGAGCTTCATGAGATGCAGGACATAGAGATCAAACCTTCAGATAAGGGAGGCAATATCATGATTTTGAGTAAACAAGCTTATCATGCAGAGGCGCTTCGGCAGTTGTCAGATGTAGATACATATGGGAAGCTGCCTAAAAACCTTGTAAAAAACTAGAAAGAAAAACTGAGAGATTTTGTTAGAATCAGTGGAGAAGGGTTGGAGCAAACAAAGTGAACAGAGTGCATTGTGTCCAGAACACCCCAGAACTTCCATTTTCTATCATATTCCAAAACTCCACAAGAATAAAGAGAATCCCCCTGGGTGCCCATTTATAATGGACAATGATTCATTACATGAACCACTGGCAAAATATATAGATAGATTTTTGCAACAAGAAGTTGTCTCATTGAAATCATATGTAAAATATACGACTTCAGTACTTAAGAAAATACAGGATTTCGCATGGCAGTCAACATACACATGGCTAGTTTTAGATCTAATTATCTGTATACAATAATAGATCATAGTCAGGGAATAGAGGCAGTGAAAATGATGTTAACTAAATCAAGTAAAGTGTTTCCAGTTCCATTCATTGTTTCAGCATTAGAACTCATTTTGAGGGGGAATATTTTCTTTTTCAATGGTCAGTATTACTTACAGAAAAAGGGAACAGTGATGGGGTCCATTGTGGCCCCCTCTTACGCTAACCTGTTTATGGGTTGGTGGGAGGTGGGGCCATCCATGACCACCATCACAACCCCTATTTAGAGAATATAGCTCTTTACCTGCATTTCATTGGTGATTTATTAATAGTCAGGGATGGCACTGAGGAAGACATGGAAAATGTTCCATTGTATACAGCACAAAATGAAATGGGAATAACATTCTCCATTAAGAGAGATAAGTCAGAAATAGTTTTTGGATTTACATTTAGTAGGAATAAATGGAGAGACAGTAACTATAAAAGGTTACAAAAGAAGTACAGCAGGGAACAGCATTTTGTATGCCCACAGTACACACTCCAGACATTCAGTGGAGAGTTTGCCTTATTCGCAATTAATAAGGCTGAGGCGGAATAACACCAGGGAGTCCAATTTTAGGAGGGAAAGTGAAGAGTTATTTCAGAGATTAAAGGTGAGGGGGTGCACTGAACAAGTATTGGAAAAAGCTTTAGAAAAAGTTAAAAAGAAAAGAGAAGGAAAATGAAACAAGGGCTGGTTTTATAACAACTTACTCAGCTGTATCAATGGATCTGAGGGCAGTAGTTAAAAAACACTGGCACCTATTAGAGATAGACAAGGATCTTAGGAAACTGAGTAAAACAGATCCTTTAGTATCCTTTAGAAGAGGTAGTAATTTTAAAGATAATCTGGTACACAGTGGCCCGGATATTCAGACTGCGCCAGGCTGTGGCACAAGCCTGGGCGCAGCGCAACTTTGCTGTGCAGGGGCATTGACTGGGCGATATTCAACGGAGCTGCACCATGGCACAGCATCATTGAATATTGCACCCTGGCCACCCGCAGCGCGCATGGCGCAGTGGCACTGCACCAGCGCAAGTGGCCAGAGTGGAGCAGGGGGATGTGCTAGCGCAAGTTCCGTTGCACTATGAGCAACAACCGCGATATTCAAAAGTACACATGCAAATTATAATGTATGCAAGGTGCAAATGGGGCCATTTGCATGTCATTATGGCCCCACTTGCATGCAGGTGCGCCGATCCCCGGCAACTTGCGCCTTGCGCCCTGCCAGGCAGCAGCCATCGGGGACAGACGCCCCCTGCACAGCGCAGCAATGTGCCCCACTGCCCGATTGCGGGCATATGTTGAGTTAAATAACCATCCAATGTCCCTGGTGGTCCAGTGGACCTCTTGCAGCCCGATCGCGGGCATAAGTTTAAATGAAAGAATTCCAATATCCCTGGTGGTCCAGTGGACTGCTCGCAGCCCAATCGCGGGCATAAGTTGTAAAGAATAGAGGTCCTATATCCCTGGTGGTCCAATGGACCGTTCGCAGCCCGATCGCGGGCATAAGTGTAAATAAAAGAATTCCAATATCCCTGGTGGTCCAGTGCACTGCTTGCAGCCTGATCGCGGGCATAAGTATAAATAAAATAATTCCAATATCCCTTGTGGTCCAGTGGACCGCTCTCAGCCCGATCGCGGGCATAAGTTGTAAAGCATAGAGGTCCTATATCCCTGGTGGTCCAGTGGACCGCTCGCAGCCCGATCGCGGGCATAAGTATAAATAAAAGAATTCCAATATCCCTGGTGGTCCAGTGGACCGCTCGCAGCCCGATCACGGGCATAAGTATAAATCAAAGAATTCCAATAACCCTGGTGGTCAGTGGTACCCCTCCCACCCACACTGAGCCCACGTTTCCCCCGGTCGCAGCGGGCAGCAGCACCCACCCGCCTGCTGCCCTGCCACCCGCCGACTGACACCATACAGAAGGGCTGTCGCCCACTGGTCCACAGCGTGAACCAATGGGCGTGCAGCCTGTACCATACTACACAATCCAGATATGTGAATCCTTTCCTTTCTCTATCCCTTGGGCTCCTTTGCCCCACCCCTACAACTCTTCATATCCTTCTTCTCACCGGGGTGCAGAACTGGAACTGGGGAGGAGTCGATGGCAGGTAATGGCCAACCCGCGAGTGCCACGTAATTCATCGGCCTCAAGGGCGGTGCCTCCCCTGTGTTGGCTCCTCCTCCAGGCAAAAAAAAAATGCTCTCACGGGGTCCTAGCCTCCGGCCGTGTACCCAACTAGTGATGAATGGTGAAGATACACAGAAAGATCAAGAATTACGGTAGGTACGTAATTTTCATATTTGCGCTGGCATATATGGGTCATGTATCAACTTGATCATTATCCAGAATCTGTCACTTGAATGACGGGAAGGTGTCTGGGGGTAGGGAGGGGGGAGGAAGGACAACAAATTACTAGGGTAGTTGTACACTCCTCACTCAAACAAAACACAGAGAGCCTGAGGTACTGGGATAATACACTGTCTATTGTAAAATATAATAAAAACCTTAGACAGAACAAAGTACTCATGAACTAGAAACCTCTGATATGTCTTTTGTTAGTCCACATATATATAGAATATAAATAATCTCTGATATATCTGTAACTTTATCAATTCTATTGTATAATTCACCACTGTGCAGCCATCTTTGTACCTGTTGATTTGATGAATACTGAAAATAAAAAAATAAAATATATATAACAACAGCATGGATTTTGGAAAAAAACACTCCACACTTGTCACCTTGGTCAGCTTCACCTCCCAACTCTATGATGCCTTAGATAATGGATTAGCAGTGGGATCCAGCTTTATAGACCTTACTAAGGCATTTGATATTGTAAATCATCAACTTCTTTTAACCTGTCTCCTTACTACTGGCCTGTCCACGGAAACAGTAGCCTGATTTGACAGCTACCTCTCCCGGAGGATGCAATGCATTACAATTAGCAGGTTGCTGTCGGAGCTTAGGGTGGTGAGCATAGGAGTTCACCAAGGGTCCATCTCAGGCCCACTAATTTTTAGCCTTATTATCAGTTCACTACCCTCAGTCTGCCGGCTCACATTGTGCTCTATGCTGATGATGACGTTATCTCTGTACCTGGTAGAGATTTGATCAAGATCACCTCCGAACTGCAATCCAATTTCCAAACCCTGGAAATGTGTTTCATTCAGAACAAACTGTTGCTCAACTATAAAAAGACCAAGAGCATGTTCTTCACTATACCGCAGAATAAGAAGAAATATGGCCCACTGCTAATATGTAGCTATAAAGGGGATATACTGGAACAAGTCTGGACTTTCAAATACCTTGGTGTACACTTGGATGATGCCCTAACTTTCAACACTCACATTGATCAGGTTGTTAAATCTGCGCATACAAAGCTGGGGATTCTGTATCACCATCAACACTCCATGACTCCTGGTGCTTTAAAACGGGTCACAAGCTGCTAGATCCTATCAACCATTGATTATGGACTGGTGATCTATGGGGATGGTTCCGATACCACACTCAAAAGGATAAAACCCATCTTTAATAAGGCATGCTGACTGGTTCTGGGGGCCAATTATCTGACCCACAATTGCACTTTATACAAAGAGACTGGATGGCTCACTCTCCAACTAACAGCACAACACCAGACTTGCCTACTGATTAAAAAAATCACTGCTGGGGCTCATGCTTGAGTCAACCTCAGACCTATTTAAAATTGCACAACCCATCTTCAACACCAGAAGTGCTATCAAGGGTGGGCTTCTAGTGCCCTTTAAGCACACCATGCTCGCTCAAAGATCCCTGTCCTTCCAGGGTCCCAAGTGGTTCAATGATCTACCAGTCGCTCTTATCGAAAGTGGGAAGATTGGTCAGTTCAAATCAGAGCTCTATGCCTACCTATCAAGTGCTAATGTCTGTTGTTGCTCTGTTTAGCCTTGGCCTATTACCTGATACCACCTATCTTTTCTCTTCCCCATTATTTCTATGCCACATTCTCCTCTCCCACTGATCCCCCCTTGTCTTGTCTAGCCCCCCCGTCCCTTCCTCCTCCCTCTCCCCACTATCCTCCTGTCTACTCCCACTTCCCAGCTGTTTACTCCACTGACAAAGCCAACTCTGGCTGCATTTACTCTACACCCTACTAACACAGCAGCCTGTGATTTTCCCTCCCTACGACTGTACTCTGCACTTATCTCAGTGTTAAACCTCTCTCTCGAGTTGTTGTAGTAGCGCTTCATCCACATAACCGTGTAACCTATCTTATTGCCTGTGTAAATACTGGATTTGTTAGTCATGTCCGCTTGTGTTACCCTGTAACCAAGGTGATGTTCTTGTACTTGATTGATGTGGAACCTTTGTAAATGAGCCCTTGACTCAAAGGTATTAATCTGAAATTGAAATAAATAAATAAATTTTAAGCAGCTGGGAGTGAAACAAAATCAGGGTGAACCAATCTTTAAAAAATGTAATGGGTGACTGTACATAATTTGGGTTAAACCTCAGACACTAGAACAGATAGAACAATTAGTCATACCAAAGAAGTATAGAACTGACTTGTTACAGATAGCACATGATAGTCCTATGGCTGGTCACTTAGGGAGGGATCGCACCCATGCCAGATTGCTGTACAGATTTTACTGGCCTGGAATTCATGAAGATGTCTCTACCTATTGCAGTTCTTGTGCTGAATGTCAGAAAGTAGCCCCAGTGACTAAAAAAGACATGTTGTCCCTACCCTCGATAGATGTGCCTTTTGAGAGAATTGCAATGGATGTGTTTGGCCCCTTAGACAAAAGTTAAAAGAGTAATCGATTCATTCTGATAGTATGTGACTATGCTGCTCGATACCCAGAGGCAATTCCAGTGCATACTGTCACAGCATCAAAAGTGGCAGCAGAGCTTGCCAGAATCGTCAGCAGGGTGGGCATACCTTATGAGATTATTACTAATCATGGTAGTAATTTTGGTGCTGCATTACTGAAGAAGCTGTACCAACTACTAGGTATCACTGCCATAAGAACCTCCCCTTAAAACCCTCAGAAAGATGGTCTTAGAGTGTTTTAATCAAACTTTAAAACACATGTTAAAAAGGTTTTTAAAAGGAGAAGGGAAAGATTGGGACCAATACATACCTTACCTGCTTTTTCCTTACAGATAAGTGCCACAAGCATCAACAGGTTTTTCACCATTTGAAATGCTGTATGGTAGACAACCTAGAGGGCCACTAGATGCAATTAAAGACACATGGGAAGATAACCCCGCTCAGAAAACATCTATTACATCCTATATGTGTGCCCTAAGAAAGAAACTGGCAAAGGATGTTGAACTTGCCCATAGTAATCAGGAAGAGGCCCCAAACCAGCAGAAGGTGTATTATGACCATGGGGTAAAAGAAAAAGTTTTTTGAGCCTGGTGAAATGGTCTTGCTACTGTTACCCACTACAGACAATAAACTACTCTTACCCATTACAGACAATAACCTGTTAATGAAATGGCAAGGGGCTTATAAAGTGTTTAGATGTACTAGCACAGTTAACTATGAGACTGAGGCTGGCCCGGTGGCGCCGAGGGCTGAGGCGCTGGACGCCACACCTCGCGTCACGCTGGTGACCCAGGTTCGGGAACAAGCCCAGGGGGTCGGCACGGGGGAGAGAGAGGATTGAGTGTCTGGGGACAGCTCACCTCTCTCCAGGGAGGGATCCAGAGAATGCCCAGTGCAATAGCATCACCCGGTGGAGACTGGTGGATGTGCGCATGTAGGGAGTTGAGCAGAGGGAGCGGAGTTGCGGCGGATGCCATGACATCATTGCACGACTGAACTCCAGTGGGGGAGGGATGAGGAAAGTAAAGGAAAAAAAAACAGCTTGTGGATAGGCAACGGCACCTGCATCCACCCAACCACACTCCAATGCCGGTTGCACTCTTTACCTGGGCCGAGCCCAGCCTGGCCTGAATTTACAGATAGAGCGCCCTGGGTGGATAGGGTGGCCCTACCTCGGGGGGCTCAGAGCTGGGGGGATAGCCAGGCTGGTGCCAGGATTCAGGAGGCCTCTCAGGCATGGAGGTAGAGTCGGGGGCACTGCAGAATGCCTGAGAGAGTTCCACAAAAGCTGGGAGGAAAAAAAAGAGTTCAAAAAAAAAAATTACGAGACTGAGACCCCTGATAGGAAAAATCCTACCAAGATATACCATGCTAACCTCCTGAACAAATAGGCTAAAAAACACCAAAGGCTGCTAAGTTAGTTTTACCAGACACTTCCACAGAAGATATTGATATAGTTTATAACAGACTGGAACAAACTATAATTGCTGATTCTGTAAAGGTGAATGTTTCCTTAACCTCCGTACAAACCACAGAAATTCGTAACTTGTTAAAAACATATAACAGTACTTTTACCACAGTGCCAGGCTGAGCGAAAGGGATTGAGCACGTAATAGTGACAGGGAATGCTCACCGTATTAGACAAAAGACATGCAGATTACCAGAGCAGTTAAGAGCAGACGTGGTTAAGGAAATACAAAACATGAAAGAGTTGGGTATCATAAAGTAGTCAAGAAGTGGTAGGTCATCACCAATGGTGACTGTAAATAAAAAATAAGGGGGTGTAAGAATCTGCCTTGATTTTAAGAAATGTAATCAAGTGTCTGAATTTGACAGTTATATCCTTTGCCAAGGATAGATGATTTGGTGGACAGACTGGGACATGTCAAGTACATCAGTATCCTCGATCTCACAAAGAGTTACTGGCAGATTCCCCTAGTTAAAGAATCCAAAGACAAAACTGCATTTGCCACTCCTATTGGATTCTATCAGTTCACCACCATGCTGTTTGATTTACACGGCGCATCCGCTACATTCCAGCGGTATGTGGATGGAATTTTAGCTACTCACTCAGGTTATTGTGCTGCTTACCAGGATGATGTTGTGGTGTACATTCCAGACTGGAAAAGCCTCCTGGAACACCTACGAGCAGTTATCCAATTTATTAAAAAGGCAGGTCTGACCATAAATCCTACCAAATGTGCATTGGGTATGTAGGAAACCAGATATTTGGGATATGTTTTGGGAAATGGAGAAGTAAAGCCAAAGATTTCTAAGACAGAAGCTGTTGCCAACAGTCCTGTCCCTAAAACAAAGAAACATGTTAGGTCATTTTTAGGGCTGTCTGGTTACTATCAGAGATTTGTTCTCAACTATTTTCCCAGTTAGCTACCCCCCTCACTCAACTCATGAGGAAACAATGCCCAAAAAATGTGAAATGGATCCTAGAGTGTGATGAGGCCTTTTGGGCCATCAAGGCTGCACTTCAGCTGTTGTTTTAAGAAGCCCAGACTTTGAGTGACAATTTTTGTTACAGACAGATGCATCACAGGTAGGCCTGGGTGCAGTCCTGAGTCAGAATATAGATGGGAAGGGACATCCTATTCTATATATCAGTAGAAAATTGCACAACAGAGAGAAAAGGTACTCACCACTGTAAAGGAATACTTTGTGGCAAAGTGGGCCATGGAGTCCCTTAAGTTTTATTTGCTAGGAGCTGACTTTGTACTTATAATAGATTACAATCATTCCATATCAAAATAATGAGCACAAAACAGAGAAGATAAAAACAGCAATGGAAGAACAGCACGGCCACATACAGCGAGCGGTGGAAAAAAGCGATCACCAAAAAGGCAAAAACAGTGCTGCAGTGACTTTCTGCAGGGGGGCTGTGCCCTCCCCACTTCCCCTTACTATATATAACCAACTTCAGGGGGGATGCAACTCAGGGAAGCGGGGAACCCATAGGTCGCTGAAATAGCAAACGTTGTCTATGCCACGGCACCAAAATGACAAGCGCTGTATTGCCATTACGGTTTTTGTCTTCACCATTTTGCACTCGCTGTTTTAATAATAATAATAATATAATAATAATCTTTATTTCTTAGGCACCTTTCAAATATCAAGGCGCCTTACAGAATATAAAACGAAGCATCAAATATACAGAATAACTTATATCATTAATAAAATCATAATAACTCTTAAAATACCTGATTCCACAAAAAAGTCTTAAGTGCCTGTTTAAAGGCCCCAACGGTCGTGCACAGACAAAGCTGATGGGGCAGAGAATTCCAGAGGTAGGGGCCATAAACGCAAAGGCACAGGCCCCAGAAGATTTCAAAGTAATCCTCGGAATCTCCAGCAACCCCTTGTCAGCCGAGCGGAGCTGTCGCACAGGAATGTAAGGAATCAGAAGCTCTTATAAGTAGTCAGGACCAAGACCGTGTAGGGCTTTGTAGGTCAACAAACCTACCTTAAAGGTAATCCACCACTGAATCGGCAGCCAGTGCAGATCGCGCAGCACAGGGGTAATGTGCGAGCTCCTAGATACCCCAGACAATAATCACGCTGCAGCATTCTGCACTAGCTGCAAGTGGCGGATATCAACCCCAGGAAGCCCCAGATAAAGGGAGTTGCAAGAGTCAAGGCGGGAGGTCACAAAGGCATGGACCAACACAGGCAGATTGCTGGACGGAACAAGGTGTTTGACCCTGGCAATGTTCTTAAGATGGTAAAAGGCTGACGGAACACCATCACAATCCCGTCTGTTGGCTTAATCAAATGAAAGATACAAATTCCAGAATCACAAGGTGATACTTGGCACTACAGCCATTTAAATTCAATGTGATGCACAGATCTGGACAAGAGAATGTCAATGTTAATTTTCTGTCAAGATATGGATCGGGAATTGAGAATTCCAAAGATTAAACAGAACAAAAAAAAATTGTGGGTTTCAACTTAACTGTTTGCTGTATTGGTTGTTCTGGAAAAAAGAATACTGCATATGCAGAGAACTATAAAGGTTATAAGGTAATGTTGGAAGAGAATTAAAAGAAAGCATTGGAAACCCTTTTATTTTTTTAAACAGGTTCCCTCTTAAAGGGGGGTATGTGACAGGGTTGAATATATCCCTGTCCCTTTTGTTAAGCAGAAAGAGTTAAATGCAATGATCTTTTCTCTCCTCTCCTTTTCTGTCTCATCTGATTGCACAGATTTTCTTGTGAGACCTAGGAAATGATCACCCTGACAGTCTCGTGATTCACCCACTCCCACTATCTCTCTGCCTTCACTTGCTGTTTTTATAGTTTCTTCCCACTTATGCATCTGTGATTTTAAAAATATATGTGACTCTGTATGTGGAACTGGGATCACTTTGTTTGCAAATGTATGTAGTTATATTGTTGAAATTACTGCAAAAAGTTATTTGGAACTCATGGTGTTAACCTACTCAAACTCTTTTGCAGAGATGTCAACAGGAGGTTAGTTCTGAGACACCATGTTCTTTTTATTGCACCTGCAAGGAAAGAAACCAATGAAGTTCTAATACATTTTTGAAAAACAGGATGTCTGTTAATGAGATGAGGTTGCAGAAGTTAATTGCCAGGCAAAGACTTACTATAAAAAGAGCGTCAATCTTTTATTGGAGAGAGATTGATCGAAATTTAGGAGAGATACCTTCAGATGAAGGACTTTTTTTGTTTACACTGCCTTTGTAAATAGCTATCCTGAATATTTTTTTTAATTTTACTGTTATTCGTAATAATAAAACGCTACTTGTGAATTTTATAACTTCTGATTTTCCTATACTTCCTGACCTATGCCTCAACGACACTGTGCAGTGTATATGGGGCAAGCACAAAAAAATCTGATGAGTCATGGAATCAGAAACTGGTACGTTTAGCAGCCCAAGCACCGAACTGGGACACAGTAATTATGTATAGGTTGTAGAACTTATACTTAACCTTGGTGGGGCACCGGGCCCTGCAAAGGGCATAACGGAGCTATTAATAACTCTGACTATTACTAACAGCAGTGTAGTCTCCTGCAGTTCACATCAGCCAGGGGAGGCTATGAGATGTGCCCCCTAGTGCCATGAATTCTAAAATGTCAGTCAGAAGAGATGGCAGGATCAACCAGATAAATATAAAATACAAGGCAGCCGATTTATTTTCCTAAAAGCCTAATTGGGGGCTGGTACACACTAAGATGTGTGTATTTTAACTAATGGGCATATCGTTTTAAATGTAAATTGAAATTAAACTGATGAGAAGGAGATTCAAGATGGAAGTGAGAAAGTGAAACTGAAAGGGGGTGAATCAAGAGGGAAGTGAGCAATAGTACAGTTACGTAAGAACTTCTTGTAACAGTAGATCTTCGAGAAGATCTCTTGCAGCAGGCCACACCTGAAGAACTATAACTGCCAGGCACCAGGACTCCACGGAAACTTTTCTACCTAGCAGTCTACTAAGGGGGGCGTCCAACCTGATGTCATCCTCTGACATTGCCCAACTCTGCAAGAGTAGGTAGCCCTGTGCCCTCATTATTTCTGCTGGAAACCTTAAGCATAAATGTCCAAACAAGGGTACCAAGGAGAGACCTTGGTTCTCCGCCAAATAATGAAGGAAGCAGAAGGGTCTCCTCTAGGGAGAGAAAGAGAGACAAAGGAGGCCCCAAGGACCCAGGAAGAAAGAAGGGAGGGATGGCATGGCATGGCCTGCTGCAAGAGATCCTCTCAAAGGTCTACTGTTATGGTAAGTTCTTGCATAACTGTACTATCTTCATCAAGGGTATCTCTTGCAGCAGGCCACACCCGAAGAATGAGTCCTAAGCAGTTTTGGCAACATTCTGGCAATTAGTCTGGGCAGTTGGTAATAAGGGCCTATGATGGTTCCAGGTCATCTGAGTGCTGGCATTTTGCCATTATTGGTCCAGCATCAGTGACGCAGCAAAATGCCTAAGAGTGACCACACAGCTGCAGCGTCATGCACACAAGGCACCTGGCAGGTGGCGGACACAATATCACCAGCAGGAGGAGTGCGGGTGGTGGAGGGTGGCTACTGCTTGGGGGGGTGTTAAAGGAACAGATACAGTGATAATGAGGGCAAGGAAAAGCATTTGGGTGACTATGGGCAGGGCAGGAAGCAGAGCGGACAGAGCAGGGAGGTGAGCGGAGGCATGCATGTGGCATGGCAGAAGGTGTAGTGGGGTCCATGGCAGGCCCCTCTAGGACCACAGTACAAGCTGCCCAGGGACATGGGTCTCTAGCGCTGGGGGGGGGTCACTGGATCATGGTTGAATGTCCGGAGCAGCATGCCGGTTGCATTGCAGGACAGCCAAACCCACCAGAAACATACATGCATACACAAACAGGGACATTGTAATGACGGCAAATGGAACTCGACGAGGGTGTGGCTGGGGACCTGGAGTACATCTTCCACACCAATCTGGAGGGAATTTTGTTGGAAGGTTAAATTTGTTATTTTGGTCCTGGGTCAGGTATCACACTACTGTCTCTTGGTTCCTTGACGCTTTCGAAGGGGCAGTGGAACAATCCAGCCTACATTCGCATATCTTTTGGCACTGCCCAGTAATAGCAAATTTCTGGCAGCAGATCACAGCCTATTTACATAAACTCTTTACAATCCAAATGCAAGTAGGCCCAGAGCATCTTGTTCTTGGGCTTGCTCTGGAGGATATTAGGGGGAAGGATTAGAAATTTATCTGGTTTATTTTAACTGCAGCAGCCTTAAAATCTATGACCAAGAAGTGGCATCAAGGGGTTCCTCCTGGGATGTTGGACTGGCTTGACATAGTACGTAACATCCAACAGAGGGAGAGACTTACTCATAGTCTAGCCCAGAGGTTAGAGTCCTACAATAACAAATGGAATAGATGGGAACTTTGGTGTTAGAAACATAGAAACATAGAATTTGACGGCAGATAAGGACCGCTTGGCCCACCTAGTCTGCCCATTTCCCTACCTAACGGATAAGCTGCAGATCCTAGTTACCCAACAGCCTACTTCCTTCTACCCCCCACTAGAATTGCCTTATGTCTGTCCCGTGCATTCTTAAATTCCCCCACTGTTTTTGACTCTACGACCTCCTCAGGAAGGCTGTTCCATGTATCTACAACCCTCTCTGTGAAGAAATACTTTCCTCACATTACCTCTGAGCCGTCCCCCCTCTATCTTCAAATTGTGCCCCTTGTTTTGCATCTCTTTTCTGAAAGATGCTACCCTCTTGGACTTTGTTGATTCCCTTGAGGTATTTGAAAGTTTCTATCATGTCTCCTCTCCCTCCTTTCCTCGAGGCTATACATAGAAACATAGAAACATAGAGGTTGACGGCAGATAAGGACCGCAAGGCCCATCCAGTCTGCCCATTTCTTTTTCTACCTTATAAATGTGCAATCGGCCTTCGCTCTGTCAGTGGCCTATCTATTCATACTCATCTGTATTGCTCCCTTATGCCTATCCCATGCCTGTTTGAAGCCCTGCACTGTATTCATACTCACCACTTCCTGAGGTAGACCGTTCTATGCATCCACCACTCTTTCTGTGAAAAAGAATTTCCTCACATTCCCCCTTAATCGGCCTCCCTCTAATCTCATGCTGTGTCCTCTTGTCCTGCTATTTTTCTTATATTTAAACATGTTAGACTCTTTCACCTTGTTAATGTCCTTAAGGTGTTTGAATGTTTCAATCATATCACCTCTCTCCCTTCTTTGCTCAAGGGTATACATATTGAGCTCCATTAATCTGTCCTCATATGTCTTCTGATGCAGTCCCTGCACCATTTTGTTGCCCTTCTCTGGACTGCCTCAATTTGGTTAATGTCCTTGTGAAGGTGTGGCCTCCAGTACTACATGCAGTACTCAGATGTGGCCTAACCAGTGTCTTGTAAAGAGGATTATTATCTCCCTCTTACGACTTGTGATACCCTACTAATACACCTAACACCCCTAGCCTTACCTACTGCTTTAGAGGTCTGCTTGGATGATTTCAGGTCATCAGTGATGATGATGCCCAAATCTCTTTCTTCCTTTGTGACTGCCAGCAACTCCCTCCCAGCCTATAGATGGCTTCAGGTTTCTCTTCCCTATGTGCATGATCTTGCACTTCTTTGCATTAAATCCCAGTTGCCACTGTTCTGACCATTTTGCTAGTTTATCCAGATCTCTTCTCATTCTGCCCACCCCATCTGGATCATCTACTCTGTTGCAGATCTTGGTGTCATCTGCAAACAGACAAGCCTTACCTTCTAGTCCATCTGCAATGTCACTAATGAAGATATTTAAGAGGACTGGCCCCAGAACTGATCCCTGAGGTACCCCACTTGTGACTTGCATCTCTTCTGACTGTACACCATTTGCCATCACTCTCTGTTTTCTGCCTGTCAACCAGTTTGCCACCCAGTTGACCAACTTCTGACCCACCCCGAGCCTACACAACTTATTTATCAATCTTCTATGTGGAACAGTGTCGAAAGCTTTACTGAAGTCAAGGTAGGCGACATCAACTGCTCCCCCTTGGTCCACCACTCTGGTTACCCAGTCAAAGAAATCTATGAGATTAGTTTGACAGGACCTTCCTTTTGTAAACCCATGCTGTCTTAGATCCTGTGCACCTATGGATTCCAGGTGTTGCACTATCCTTTCCTTAAGGAGTGCCTCCATAATCTTGCCACTACTGAGGTAAGGCTGACTGGTCTGTAGTTCTCTGCCTCCTCCCTGCTACCACTCTTGTGGGCGGGATCACATGAGCCCTTCTCAGTCTTCTGGGACCTCTCCTGTGCTCAGAGACTCACTAAACAGTTCTGCTAATGGCTCTGCTAGTTCCACCCATAGCTCCTTCCAAGTACCCTGGGATGTATGCCATCAGGTCCCATTGCCTTGTCCACCCTGAGCTTAGTAAGCTCTTGTAGAGCCTTTCTTTTGTGAAGGAGTAGTGCTCACCTCCCTCCCCCCTGTGTCCATGGTGCTGAGCTGTGGGCCCTGCCCTACCTTCTCTTCAGTAAATACTGAGCAAAAGTATCTATTTAGGATAGATGCTTTTACAGGGTCCTCCTCCTCACATGCCCCCTTTTCTCCTTTGAGCTTAGCAATACCCCCTCTGGACTTTCTACTTTCACTAATGTATCTATAGAAAGTCTTGTCACCTTCTTTTACTGTTCGTGCTAGTGTTTCCTAAGTTTGGGACTTTGCCTGCCTTACTGCCTTCCCTGCTTCCCTTAGGGCAGTTTGGTATGCCTCCCTATCTTCATCCCGCTGTGTTCCCTTATATTTCCTGAAGGCCAGCCTTTTGGCTCTGACCTTTTCTGCTACTGTATTTGAGAACCAAAGTGGTTTCCTTCTTCTTTTGCACTTCCTTTTCTCTCTAACACAATGGGATGTTGCTTCAAGTATTGCATCCTTAATGCTTGCTCACTTTGCCTGTACCACCTCACCTGTGTTTCTTTTTGCCAGGGCTAGCTTAACTCTGTTGGCCATCTTATCAAAGTCAGCTCCTCTGAAGTCCCATATTTTTGCCTTGGAATGGGATGATTTAGATGTAGTGGCCAAATTGAACCACACCATGTGATGGTCACTGGCCCCCAGGTGACCTTCTACCTGGAGATCTGTGATCCCGTCCCTGTTTGTCAGTACTAGATCTAGGATAGCCCTGTCTCTTTTGGGTTGTGGTACCAGTTGTTTGAGGCCCTCCCCCTGCAGGGAATCCACCATGTGTCTAGTTCTGGCAGATGTTCCTGCTGGTATTGACCAATCTGTATCCAGCATGTTGAAGTCTCCCATTATCAGAACCTCCCCTTTAGCTGTCATGTTTTGTATATCTTCTAACAGTAGTGTGTCTGTGTCCTCCTCTGGTCTGGGGGCCTGTAGACAACCCCAGTTCTTCTGGCTGTCCCATTTCCTGTTTCAGGGTGACCCACAGTTCTTCTGGCTCCTTATGTGTATTCTGAATTTCTGTAGCTTTGATGTTTTCATTGACATACAGGGCCACTCCACCCCCCCTTTTGTGCACCTTGGTCTCTTCTGAACAGTACATAGCCAGGTACTGAAGTCTCCCAAGTGTGGTTACTGGTAAACCACGTCTCACTAATTGCTACTATGTCCAGTTTAGCCTCTGACATTATTGCCTTCAGGTCTGGGATCTTATTTCCCAGGCTGTGAGCATTTGTGTACATGATTTTCCATTGGCCAGAATTTGGTGTGTTAGTTGTTGGGTGAGGTTTGGCATTTCCCCTGTGCATCATATGGGGAGACGGACCTTTTTTATTACCTGGTGATGCAAATGAACTGCAAACATGCTGAATCCCTGTTTGACCACTAGCTGAGGGGGGAGGGGTGTTCTTCCCATTCGACGTATGGGGTGCTGCACCCCTCTCCCCATTGCTAGTTTAAATATTCTGCAAAGACATCAAACTTCTGCCCCAATACTCAGACTCCTCCTTAGTCAGATACAGTCCATCAAATTTAAAGAACTTTCGCTCCCAGAACTGTTGCCAGTTCCTACAAATCTGTGTCCTTTTCCTGGCACCAGGCCTTGAGCCACATGTTTAGCTCCCCTATCTCCCCTTCTCTGACCTCCTGTCCATCTGCCCCCTTCTCCCAGACTGGCAGGATCTCAGAGAAGGAGATGTCGGATGAAATGGATGATAGTACATCTTTAGTTCCTTTAGTCTTTCTTCATATGTCTTCTGATGCAGACCCTGCATCATTTTGGTTGCCCTCCTCGGGACAGCCTCCACCCTGTCTATGTCTTTGTGGAGATGGGGTCTCCAGGACTGAACACAGTACTCCAGATGTGGTCTTACCAACTGTCTGTATAGAGGGCCAACAACTTCCTGTTTTCTACTGGTGATGCCTCTCCCTATGCATCCTAGTATCCCCCCAGCCCTCCTTACTGCCTTATCACATTGCTGGCCCACCTTTAGGTCTTCTGATATGACTACTCCCAGGTCCCTTTCCATTTTTGTTGTTGTCAGTATCTCACCCCCCACTGTGTACTCTTCCCCTGGGTTTTTGTTTCCCAGGTGCATTACTTTGCACTTCTTTGCACTGAATCTAAGCTGCCATTCCTCCAACTTTGCCAAGTCCCTTTTCATCCTTTCCACCCCACCTTGTGTATCAACCCTGTTGCAGATATTTGTGTCATCTGCAAAGAGACATACTTTCCTTCCAGTCCCTCTGAAATGTCAATATAGAGGTATTAAAAGGACCGCCCCAGTACTGAACCCTACGGTACCCACTAGTAACCCTCCTTTCTTCACTGTGGACTCCATTTACTATTACCGCTTCGTCCTGTTGTCCAACCAGTATTTTACGCAGGCTACCACCCTAGGACCCACTCAAGGTAGGCTAATTTGTTTATTAATCTTTTAGTGCGGGACTGTGTCAAATGCCTTGCTAAAAGTCTAGGTAGGCCATGTACACAGCCCCTCCTGGTCTACTGATTTGGTCACCCAGTCAAAGAATCAATTAGATTCATCTGACATGACCTTCCCTGTGAATCCATGCTGCCTTAGGTCCTGTGCCCCACTGGCATCTAGGTACTCAACAATTCTTTCCTTCAGAAGTGATTCCATCATTTTCCCTACCACTGAGGTCAAACTGACAGGTCTGTTGTTTCCTGCCTCTGTCTTGCTCCCACTTTTGTGAAGGGGAATCACATCTGCCGTCCTCCAGTCCTCAGGTACCACCCCATCCTCCCATGATTTATTAAAAAGGGTAGTCAGTGATGTTACTAGTTCTTCTCTTAGATCTTTTAAAATTCTGGGGTGAATCCCATCAGGCCCTATTGCTTTATCCAACTTCAGTTTTAAGAGTTCTTTCAGAACCCTTTCTTCTGTGAAAGGACTAAAATGTCAACCCCCTATCCAGAGTGCTTCTATTGACCAGATTAGGTATTTCCCCCTGCTTTTCCATTGTGAAAACTGAGCAGAAGTATTCTTTCAGTATCCTTGCTTTTTCACTGTCGCTCTCTGCCCAACCACCTTCCTATTTGTTCAGCCTCAGTATCCCTGCCTTAGTCTTTCTTTTCTCCCTAATGTACCTATAAAAGGTTTTATCCCCCTTCTTAACCGAGTTGGCTATCTTTTCCTCGGTTCGGGCCTTTGCTATTCTGACTGCCTTACCCGCTTCCTTCTGCTTTAACTGGTACAGTTCTCTGTCCTGCTTCTTCTGTGTTTCCTTATACTTCCTGAATGCTATCTTTTTTTTCCCCTTTCCCTTCCGCCATTTCTTTTGAGAACCATAGTGTTTTTTTCTTTTGTTTTGATTTGTTTATTTGCTTCACACAAAGACTTGTTGCCTCTGGGATGACGGTTTTGATGTTCCCCCATTGTTGCTCCACCCCACCTTCTCGCCTGTTTGCTAGTGCTTTTCTGAGGCACTCTCCCATTTTGACAAAATCAGCCCTCCTGAAGTCCAGTACCTTCACTTTTGTGTGGCTTGACCCTACAGCTAAGTTTATTGTGAACCACACTGGTGGTCGCTTGTTACCAGAGGGCTACCCACTTCAAGATCAGAGATCCTCTCTGCATCCCCATTTGAGAGTACCAGGTCTAAGATTGCTTTCTCCTGAGTGGGTTCCAAAACTAGCTGTCTGAGGCATGTCCCCTGTTGGGCATTGAGAATGGCCCTGCTCTTGGATGTGGCTGCAGCAAAGGTGCTCCAGTCAACATCTGGCATATTCAGGTCCCCCATCAGCAATATCTCCCCTTTCTCTGCCATCCCAAGGATGCCTTCTATCATTTCCTTGTCCATTGCCTCCTCCTGAGACGGGGATCTGTATACAACCCCTGTGCGGATTGTGGAGCCATTTCCAGTCTCCAGGGTGACCCACAGTGCTTCCCTTCCTCCCTCTTTACCCTTTAGTTCTGTTGCTTTGATCCCTTCCCTTACATAGAGAGCTCCTCCTCCTCCTCTTCTTCCCTCCCTGTCCCTCCTGTAGATTGTGTACCCTGGTATGCTGACATCCCAGTCATGGTTCTCTGTGTACCATGTTTCTGTGACTGCCACAATATCCAGGCATCCCTCTTCCATCAAGGTCATCATTTCAGGGAGCTTTTTACTTAGACTACAGGCACTGGTACTCATTACCCTCCATTTTGTTTTGGCTTTATTTCTTTTTGCCCCATCCCTGTCCCTACTGCCTTTGTCTTTTTCTCCATTTACCCCTACCCTTCTCCCTATCGACTGCTCTAGTTTGGTGTTTACCTCACTAATTATCCTGATTTTTGTGGGGGGGGGCTAGGATTTCCCCTTCTCCTCTTCAGTGCCTCCCCATCTTGGCTAGTTTAAATGCTTGCCACTGAAGCATTTAAACCTACCACCTAGGATCCTAATTCTCCTCCAGGATAGATACAGACCATCACACCTGTATAGGCCTGCATCCCTTCAGGTGGAGCCCCAGTCCCCAATGGAGCCAAATCCCTGAGCTCTGCACCAGCTTTTCAACCAGTCACTGAATCCCATGGTGCAGAGTGCCCTAGCCTCATCCATGCCATAGACAGGTAGCACTTCCAAGAATGTTACTGTGTGTGCTACTTGTCTAAGACCCCTTCCCAACTCCACAAACTCCTGTTGCACTACTCTGATCCCATTCTCAGCCAGGTCATTCATCCCTAGGTGGATAATGACATCCAGCTCCCTCCCCCTTGCTGCTGCTCCTCCCACGATCCTGAGGATTCGTTTCCTGTCCCGCCAAGTCTTGGTGCCGGGCAGGCACCTTACCTCCCCTTCCCATCCCTCCCCCAGTTCTACCCCCTAACAATTGAGTCCCCCAACAGGAGTTGTTTCCTTCCCCTGTGGGGTCCTGGGCCACCCTCCTGTGGGTCTCCATTGTGGAAGTTCCCAGCATCCTCCTTGGTTTCCTGCAGGTGCCTCCATGAGGAACCATGCTTCGCCAGAGTGGCGGATGATTGTGGAGAGGCACAACTGGAGGGATCGCCTCTGTTCTACCACCCTCACCCTCCCTGAGCCCACCGTGGTCCAGCCACTCCTCTTTCTTGGCAACCTCTGAGGTAGTGGCGGTGGCCTGGGTGGGGGAGCAGGTTTCCCGAATCCTTGCCAGGTCAGCATGGAGACAAAAAACCTCCTCCCTCAGACCAGAGAGGTGCCTGCAAATAGGGCAGCAATGCAGTTTCCAGAATGTCTCCCGGAAGATTGCTGCTCCACAGCCAGTGCATTGCACCACTCCCCACATGTCTGTGTCCTTTCCAGTTACCAATGCTTTTTGGTATTTTGTTCTTGTTTTAGTGTGTGCAAGCTTGTGTGTCTACCCCCTATTCAATGTGCTGTGCTTTTAAGGATATGAACAGGTGTATGTTGTTAGCAGTTTTGAGGAAGTGATGTCAGAACCCCTGCTATAAAGGAAGTTATGCGCTTGGGGTGGGTGGGGTAAAGGGAAGGGGAGGTGGGAGTAAACCTATGCTGTCCAGAAACAATCATCTACAACTCTTACCCTCCACCACGGGGAGTGCCTTCCTTCCTTTCAGACACCTATTTTACAAAGGCTAAGTAACAGGTCTAGTCACAACTGACTGCAACTATCTCCCAGCTACAGTTCCTCCCTGGCAAATTAAAGTTAAAACTAAGAAAAGTCCACCCCAAAAACAGAATCAATACTAGTTACTTACACAGGTCCAAAAAGTAATAATTCAGTTCAGTGTAGTATAGAAAATAATCTCCTTGATTCAAGGAAGCTGTGGCTGCTTTCTCACTCTCCGTCTTCAATGTGGCAAGGAGACTGCAACACCTATGAGACAAAAAAAAACCTTTTCAGCAAAAAATAAATAAATAAAATAGGGGAAAACAGTAATGTTGCTTAGCCTAGTGATAAAAAGTCACAAAAATGTAAGCACCACCTGTAATAATTTCACAGAAGATATACCCTGTAAGAAACACTTTGCTACAGAGAAAAATAAAGCAGTAACAGAAGATATACCTTGCAAAAGTCAATTTGAATCAGAAGATTACAGCGGTAATCTGTTAGCACACACCTGTAGGCACACCTTGTGATAATGCAGCAGAAGGTATACCCAGCAACAGTAATGTGAATCAGAGAAAAATAAAGCAATACAATGTTAGCAACAAACAGTAACAATCCGTGTGTGTACAAAATAAAAAACAACAACACACAGTAAATCTGCCTAGCCAAAAGTCTTAATCATTTCCCTTACTCTGGTAAGGTTCTTAGTTCTGTCTTTTCAAGCAAGCTAAAAGGAAAGAGCTCAGGTGAAGCTAGGTGCCTTGGCCAGCAAACCTAGCCTTCCACCTCCAAGATATCAACTAACCTGATCTTTTAACCATTCTTTCTGTTGAAAGTTGCTGACAGTTTGCCAGCTCCACCCCCAGATACACACCTAATCCCCTGGAAGAGCTGTGGGAGGAAAGCAATTAGCTCCTTCAATGTGAGAAGGATACTGCAACACCTCTGAGACAAAAAAAAAACCCTTTCAGCAAAAAATAAATAAATTAAATAGGGGCAAACAGTAATTTTGCTTAGCCTAATAATAAAAAGTCACAAAAATGTAAGCACCACTTGTAATAGTTTCACAGAAGATATATCCTGTAAGAAACACTTTGCTACAGAGAAAAATAAAGCAGTAACAGAAGATATACCTTGCAAAAGACAGTTTGAATCAGAAGATTACAACAGTAATCTGTTAGCACACACCTGTAGGCACACCTTGTAATAATGCAGCAGAAGGTATACCCAGCAACAGCAATGTGAATTAGAAAAATAAAGCAATAAAATGTTAGCAACAAACAGTAACAATCCCTGTGTGTACAAAATAAAAACAACAACACACAGTAAATCTGCCTAGCCAAAAGTCTTAATCCTTTCCCTTACTCTGGTAAGGTTCTTAGTTCTGTCCTTTCAAGCAAGCTAAAAGGAAAGAGCACAGGTGAAGCTAGGTACCTCGGCCAGCAAACCTAGCCTTCCACCAAAAGTGCCTTAGGTTCTTTTACTTCTGCCCGGACACCCACCAGAGACTGGTAAAAGGGACTTTGGTTTAACATCCCTTTTGAAGAATGGCACACCCGGACAGTACAGCACCTCTTAGTACTGTACTCAGGTGTCAACGTTTATGGCATGAGCCCAATCCTAGAGTGGAACGAGAACCCATGACTTTCTCACCCAGAGGTGAATGTGCTACCACCTGAGCCATGCTTATTTTATTGTATTTATTATGTATTATCTAAGTACGAGCCTTTGAACGAAGGTGCCCTCACTTAAGTCTATTCTCAAGTGGTACATCTCTTATGATACATGATGTCTGATGCATGTGGGAGAGAAAATTACTCACCAATTACCCACCATCCCCTCTTCCAGTGTACAAAGTCCCCATCTATTTCATTTGTTATTGTAGGACTCTAACCACTGTGCTAGACTACGAGTAAGCCTCTCCATCTGTTGGATGTTATGTACTATGATAATTTTTTTCTTAACTTTTACCCTATCGGAGAGACCCATAAATATCTGGCATTTATTTCATTGGATGCATTTATTTTTTACTTTTTATATACATGTACGTCCACAGTCCTCCACACGGACGTCTGGTGCTCTGATGCCCTGGAACCCTTGCCCAGCATGCCAACAACCAGGCATATAGGACTGCCTGGTTGTTGGCATGCTGAGCAAGGGTTCCAGGGCATCAGAGCATCAGTCATCCACGTGGAGGACTGTGGACATATGTGGAGTGTGTGGCACCTATTCCCCAGGTGGGCATATCCCAGGATACCTCATTGGGATGTTGCCACCTACGTGGGGTTCCCCTGTCTCACTGTTGCCCCTGCTGGTGTCTGGGATATTTTGGGGGGCAGTGCTGATGGCTGTGTGTCAGTGGGAAGCCACTGGGGTCAACGGCTCTGGTGCAGCTGCCGGGTGGAGGGACCGTAGCCACCTTAAGATTGTGCCCTTCCCCTTCTGCCATGTGGTCCGCTGAGGCACTATGGCAGGCACCCTATCATCCTCACTGCCTCCGATTGTTGCCACCCCTCCAGTTGCCCTGCTGGTGATTGGCATGGGGCTGTGTGGGGTTCAGAGGGGTGCACACCTCACGGCACTGCCATCGATGCTCGCTCTGTCCGTTGTGTGTGCTGATGTTGCAGCACGCTGCTGGTGGTCAACTGGATGCCAGTGCTCTGATTGCCGGCAGCAATTTCCCTGGCACATTCCAAGGGTGGAACGCCTATGACAGGAGACCTTGTAGAGCAGCTAGGCTGAAATCTGCCCTACACCTAGAGGCAATGTCCACACTATAGAGCTTAGTGACAGTATGGACAGCGCTGCAAGTAGCAGTGGCACAAATCTCTGCATCAGACATGTTTCTGAAACAGGCAACAGAAGTGGCTTTGCCCCTGGTGGAATGGCTATGAACGGTTCCAGGAAGTTCCTTAATATACTTCTTATGACAAAACACAATACAGCTGGCTAACCATTTAGACAGACACTGTTTAGAAATGGCAATGCCCTCTTTCCCAGGGGTGAAAGAAACAAACAATTGGGTGGACTTCCTGCAGTCCTTTGTATTGTGTGCATAGTACCTTAGTATTCTATGCACGTCTAAAGTATGGAGCAATACTTCCCCTGGATTAGCATGCTCTGGATAATAAACAGGCAGGTAGATGGTTTGATTCAAAGTAAACTCGGACACCACCTTAAGTAAAAACTTAGGGTTGGTATGTAAAGATGCCCTATCTTTGTAGAAAATCAAAAAAGGCTGCTCACACATGGGCACCTGAAGCTCGGAAATCCTTTGACCAGAAGTACTGTAATAGCAACTGAAAATAACACTTTCCACGACAGAAAGCATAGCTTACAAGTTGTGACCAGTTCTAACGGAGATAACATAGGTTTCTCTAACACAAAGTGTAGGTCCCAAGCCAGGACAGGATTGCGGACAGGAGGCTTCAAATGGAGGATGCCTCTCACAAATGTGCGAGACACGTCAAGTTGAGTCACAGTACGGCCATCAACGGATATATAATAAGCCGAGATGGTTGATAAATGAACTTTAATAGAGGATTACTTCAGACCCAAGTCTGAGAAGGACAGTGTTTCTCACTCAGCAGACGGTGAAAGGGTCTAAGTGGTGCAAAGCAACCCAGAGAGCAAAGTGCCTCCACTTCATAGAGTAAGTGGTTCTGGTGGAGATTCCTAGCTGCCACCAAAATGTCCACCACTCTGGAGGATACTCCAGACTTCGCAATGGCTATGTCTTCAGGAGCCAGGCATGGAGGTGGAGAGACTTGAAGTCTGAATGGATCAGGGTGCCCTGTTCCTGGGAAAGTGGGCCTGTGCTGAGAGGAAGAGACATAGGAGGATCCACTGCCAGCTGCTGCAGCAAGGGGAACCAAATCTGACAAGGCCAGAATGGGGCGACTAGAATCACTGTGGCCCTCTCCTTCTGAAGCTTGAGCAAAACTCTCTGGATGAGTGGGAAGGAAGGGAAGGTGTACAGAAACCTCCCTTGCCAAGAGAAGGACAATGCATCTTGCCAGAAAACATCAAGCCCTAGAACAGGTGAGCAGAAAAGTGGCAATTTTGCATTGAGTGGGGATGCAAAAAGGTCCAAATCTATACGACCCCATCTGTCGGACAGATCTTCCATGAAAGATGTCAGAAGCTCCCACTGGTGAGATCTGGACCAAACTTAGGTTGTCCACAAGGATGTTTTGGGCACCTAGTACATGGACGGCCAATAGTTTCAGGCTCTGATCTATGACCCAGTACCAGACCCTCATTGCTTCCCTGCATAGAGGGGTATGAATGAGTCCCTCCCTGTTTGTTGATGTAATGGACGACACTGATGTTGTCTGTCTGAATCATACGAACATATGAAATGTCAGCAGAAACAGGCCACATGGTCTATCAAGTCTGCTCGATTGTGCAGCTAGCCCCTCAACTTGTAGCTGCCCCACCCCTCCCCCTCCCCACAGCTACCCCCCCACTGTGTCCCAACCCTTCTTGAAGCAGCCCACCATCCTACAGGAAACCACCACCCCAGGTAGAGTGTTCCACTTGTCCACCACCCTCTCTGTGAAATAATGTCTCCTGATCTCCCTTCTGAATTCCCCCCCTCCAGCCTCAGTTGGTGCCCTCTAATGTCACTCCCCCTTCTGATCCGGAATCTCTCTCCTGTATTCACCATGTATATCCCCTACAGATACTTAAATGTCTCGATCCTGTCTCCCTTATCCCTCCTCTCCTCCAAGGAATACATGTTAAGCCTCTTCAGTCTTTCTTCGTAGGAATTCCCCTCCAAACCCTAGATCATCTTAGTTGCTCTGGGCTGCACCCCCCTCCCAACAGCCTGATGTCTATCTTCAGGAATGGGTGCCAGTACTGTATGCAGTATTCCAGGTGAGGTCTGACCAGTGATCTATAGAAGGGAAGGATCACCTCCCTACTTCTAGAGGAGATCCCCCTTGCTGTACAGCCTAGAATCTTGTTGGCTTTGGCTGCTGCCCTCCTGCACTGAGCCAACTTGTTCATATTCCCTGTTATAATCACCCCCAGGTCCTTTTC
This sequence comes from Neoceratodus forsteri, assembly GCA_016271365.2. Classification (NCBI taxonomy): domain Eukaryota; kingdom Metazoa; phylum Chordata; order Ceratodontiformes; family Ceratodontidae; genus Neoceratodus; species Neoceratodus forsteri. The sequence goes on along the minus strand of CM057449.1, from coordinate 370,272,578 downwards.
CTCCTCAATGTTCCCCAACTGTACCCCTCCCAGCTGGTAGCTCCTCCTCTGGTTCTTATCTCCGAAGTGCAGTACTTTGCACTTCCTAGCACTGAACCCTAACTACCATGTTTCCGACCACTCCTGCAGTTTATTCAAGTCTCCCTGCAGTCCCCTCCACCTCTCGATGTCATCCACCATAGCTCCCATCTTGGTATCACCTGCGAACAGACTGATCTTACTCTGGGTCCCAAGTGAGATATCTCCTATGAATATCCCAAACAGCACTGGTTCCAATACTGATCCCTGTGGCACCCCGCTTGTTACCGCCCCTGGCAATGAGAGTTTCCACTCCACCACCATGACTCTTTGCTGCCTGTCCTTGAGCCAACTAGTGATCCATTTGACCATGTTAGTAACCGCCCCAATATATCCCAGCTTCCCCTCTAGCCTTCCATGTGGCACAGAATCGAAGGCCTTACTGAAGTCCAAGTACAGGACATCCACTGCATGACCCCTGTCCAGTTCCCTGGTCATCCAGTTGTAGTACTCAATCAGGTTTGTCTGGCAGGACTTGCCCGAGATGAACCCATGTTGTTGCTTGTCCTGGAGACCATTGTCCTCTAAGAATGTCATCAGTCTCTCTTTAAGGATGGTCTCCATGAGTTTCCCCACAATTGACATAAGGCTCGCTGGTCTGTAGTTACCTGGATCATCCTTTGGGCCTCCTTTATGAATGGGTACTACATGGACCAATCTCCAGTCTTGTGGCACACATCCCATGTTCAGAGAGTTATTGAAAATGTCAGTCAGTGGTACTGCCAGGCACCCAGCCAGTTTCCTGAGTACCCTAGGGTGAATGCCATCAGGTCCCAGTGCCCTGTCCACCCGCAGTGCCCTCAGTCCTTCCAGTACCCTGGCCGCCGTAATTTCCCCATCAGTCACCCCCTCCCCTTCCCTCCTCTGCCCACTCCACTGCTCCCATGTGGTATCAGACCACCCCTACTGTGAATACAGAGCAGAAGTACTCATTCAGTGCCTCTGCCTGCTCCTCCCCCTTCTCTACCCACTCCCATCCTTCCTAATTCTCACTATCTGGTCCCTGTTCTTCCTTCTCTCCCCAATGTATCTAAAGAAGTTCTTCTCCCCGTCATTAATGCCCTGTGCCAGCCTCAGCTCCCTGGCCACCTTGGCAGCTCTGACTAGTCTTGTAACCTCCCTAGACTTCTTTGTGTACTCCTCCACGTCTTCCCCCCTCCCTGATCTTTTGAATTTCTGAAATGATCTCCTCTTTGCTCTCACTCTCTCAATTTCCTCTTTGGTCTGCCAATTGGGCTTCTTTTCCCTTCCCTTCTTACTCTGTACCCTAGTACATGTCCCAGTGGCCTCTGCCCGCTCTGCCTTAATGATACCCCATTTCTGGTTAGCATCCATGGTTGACTGGATTCCCTCCAGATGGCGTATCAGAATTTTCCTCATCTTGTTATAGTCTGCCCCCTAAAATCAATCACCCTAGTAACCAACCCCCCCATTTGCTTCCCTATACTGAGAGTGAACCGCACAGAGTGGTGGTCACTCCCAGCCAGAGGATCCTCAACCTCAAGGTCCCTTACGGCTTCCCCGTTTGATAATACAAGGTCCAGAGTCCTTCCCAACTTAGTTGGCTCATGCACCAGCTGCACCACGAAGCTATCCTGAAATGCCCCAGTATAACCTGCTCCCTAGCACTTGTGGTGCTTGGTGTGCTCCAGTCCACCCCAGGTAGGCTGAAGTCCCCAACCATCACTGTGTTCCCCTTCCTGCAAACCCTCCTTACCTGATCTGCCAACTCCCTAGCCAGGTCTTCCCCTTGAGTTGGTGCCCTATAGACCACCCTGAATCTCAGCACCCTGCCTCTTGGATCCTGAAGCTGCATCCACAGGGCCTCCATCCCACCTTCCTCCCTCTCTTCCCTTATACACCTTATCTCTTTCCTTACATAGATTGCCACCCCCCCTTTCCTGTTTGCCCTGTCCTTTCTGAACAGCCTGTATCCAGGAATCATCATATCCTAGTCCTGGTACTGGTTGGCCCAGGTTTCTGTAGTAATCGCAATGTCCACCCGCCCCACTGCCAAGAGAGCCTGGAACTCGGGTGCTTTGTTTCCCAGGCTCCTCACAGAAGCATAGAAACATAGAATTTGACAGCAGATAAGGACCGCTTGGCCTACCTAGTCTGCCCATTTTCCTACCTAACAGATAAGCTGCAGATCCTAGTTAACCAACAGCTTACTTCCTCCTACCCCCACTAGGACTGCCTTATGTCTGTCCCATGCATTCTTGAATTCTCCCACTGTTCCTCCACAACCTCCTCAGGAGGCTGTTACATCCATCCACAACCCTCTCTGTGAAAAATAGTTCCTCACATTACCTCTGAGCCGCCCCCATCTTCAAATTGTGACCCCTTGTTCTTGCACATCTCTTTTCTGAAAGATATTACCCTCTTGGACTTTGTTGATTCCCTTGAGGTGCTTGAAAGTTTTATCATGTCCCTCTCTCCCTTCTTTCCTCAAGGGTATACATATTAAGATCCTTTAGTCTTTTTAGTATGTCTTCTGGTGCAGACCCTGCACCATTTTGGTTACCCTCCTCTGGACAGCCTCACTCTGTCTATGTCTTTAGGAGATGAGGTCTCCAGAACTGCACACAGTACTCAGATGGGGTCTCACCAACTGTCTGTACAGAGGGATAACAACTTCCTGTTTTCTACTGGTGATGCCTCTCCTATGCATCCCAGTATCCCTAACCTTCCTTACTGCCTTCTCACATTGCTTGCCCATCTTTAGGTCATCTGATATAATTACCCCAGGTCCCTTTTCATTTTACTGTTGTTAGTATCTCACCCCCATTGTGTACTCTTCCCTGGGTTTTTGTTTCCCAGGTGCATTACCTGACTTTTTGCATTGAATCTGAGCTGCCATACATTTGACCATTCCTCCTTCTCATCCTTTCCACTCCATCTTGTGTATCAATCCTGTTGCAGATCTTTGTATTGTCTGCAAAGATACATACTTTTCCTTCCGGTTTCTCTGCAATGTCACTTATAAAGACATTAAAAAGGACGGGTCCCAGTACTGAACCCTGCAGTACCCCACTAGTAACCATCCTTGCTTCACTGTGGACTCCGTTTACTACTACACTTTGCATCCTGTTGTCCAGCCAATTTTCTATCCAGGCTACCACCTTGGGACCCACTCCAAGGCTGGCTAACTTGTGTATTAATCTTTTGTGTGGGACTGTATCAAATGCCTTGCTAAAATCTAGGTAGGCCATGTCCACAGCCCCTCCCTGGTCTACTACTTTGGTCACCCAGTCAAAGAAATCGATTAGATCCGTCTGACACAACCTTCCCATCGTGAATCCATGCTGCCTTGGGTCCTGTGCCCCACTGGCCTCTAGGTACTCAACAATTCTTTCCTTCAGAAGCGATTCCATCATTTTCCCTACCACTGAGGTCAAACTAACTGGTCTGTAGTTTCCTGCCTCTGTCCTGCTCCCACTTATGTAAAGAGGAATCACATCCGCCCTTCTCCAGTCCTCAGGTACCACCCCATCCTCCCATGGTTTTTTTAAAGAGAGTAGTCAGTGGTGTCACTAGCTCTACCCTTAGTTCTTTTAGAATTCTTGGGTGAATCCCATCAGGCCCCATTGCTTTGTCCACCTTCAATTTTATTAGTTCTTTCAGAATCCTTTCTTCTCTAAATGGACTGGTATCGACCCCCCATCTTCAGAGTGCTTCTCTTATTTGGTTTAGGTACCACCCCCTCCTCTTCCTTTGTGAATACTGGGCAGAAATATTCGTTCAGTATCCCTGCTTTTTCACTGTCACCCTCTGCCCCCATTCCCTCCCCTTTATTAAGCCTCAGTATCCCTCCTTTGGTCTTTCTTCACTCCCTAATGTACCTATAAAAGGTCTTATACCCCTTGTTAATAGAGTTGGCTGTCCTTTCCTTGGTTTGGGCCTTTGCTATTCTGACTGCCTTTCCTGCCTCTTTCTGCTTTAACTGATAAAGCTCTCTGTCGTGCTCCTTCTGTGTTTCCTTATATTTCCTGAATGCTATCCTTTTCTCCTTAACCTTCCCCTGCCACCTCTTTTGAGAACCATAGCGTTTTTTTCCTTCATTGTGTTTTGTTGATTTGCTTTACACAAAGGCTTGTTGCCTCTGTGATGGCTGTTTTGATTACTCCCCATTGTTCCTCCACCCCTCCTTCTTGCTTGTTTGCTAGTGCTTTTCTGAGGCACTCTCTCATTTTCCCAAAGTCAGCCCTCCTAAAGTCCAATACTCTTGCTTTTGTATGGCTTAGTTGTATGGCTGTGTTTATCGTGAACCACACTGTTTGGTGGTCGCTTGTTCCCAGATGGCTACCCACTTCTAAATCTGAGATTCTTTCTCCATCCCCATTTGAGAGTACCAGGTCTAAGATTTCTCCCTCCCGAGTGGGTTCCAATACTAGCTGTCTGAGGCATGCCCTTGTAAGGCATCAAGAATGACCCTGCTCTTGGATGTGCCTGCAGCAAAGTGTTCCAGTTAACATCTGGCATATTCAGGTCCCCCATCAACAATACCTCCCCTTTTTCTGCCATTCTAAGAAAGCCTTCTATTATTTCCTTGTCCATTCCCTCCCCCTGAGATGGGGGTCTGTATACTACCCCCATGCGGATTGTGGTGCCATTTCCTGTCTCCAGGGTGACCCACAGTGCCTCATCTGCTCCCTGTTTACTCTTTAGTTCTGTTGCTTTGATCCCTTCCTTTACAGTGAGAGCTACTCCTCTTCCTCCTCTTTTACCCTCCCTATCCCTTCTGTAGATTGTGTATCCTGGTATGTTGACATCCCAGTCATGGTTTTCTGTGTATCATGTTTCTGTGACTGCCACAATATCCAGGCAACCCTCTTCCATCAAGGCCACTAGTTCAGGGAGCTTGTTACACAGACTACAGGCATTGGTACTCATCACCCTCCAATTTTTGATGGCTTTACCCCTTTTAGCCCCATCCCTGTCCTTACTGCCTTTGCCTTTTTTTACATTTACCTCTGTCCTGCTCCCTAATGACTTCTCTACCTTGGTGTTTACCTCACTAATTACCGTGTTTTGTGGAGGGAGGCTAGGATTTCCCTGCTCCTTTTCAGTGCCTCCCCCCCCTTGGCTAGTTTAAATGCTTGCCAATGAAGCATTTAAACCTCTCACCTAGGATCCTGGTCCACCACCGGACAGATGCAGACCATTGCACCAGTATAGGTCTGCATCCCTCCAGGTGGCTCCCCAGTCCCCAATGAAGCCAAAACCCTGAGCTCCACACCAGTTTTTCAACCATTCATTGAATTCCCTGGTGAGGAGTACCTTAGCATCACCCTTGCCATAGACAGGCAGCACCTCCGAGAAGGTTACCATATGCGCTACTTGTCTAAGGCCCCTCCCCAACTCTACAAACTCCTCTTGCACTGCTCTGATCCCATTCCTAGCCAGGTCATTTGTCTCTAGGTGGACAATTACATCCAGATCACATTTAGTGACACTACCCTCCACCCTGTTACTATGCTTACCCCACCACAATTTGTCCCCCCTTTTGCTCCTACATCAGTGCCCTCCACTATAGCTTGGGGTAGGCTCCTCTGGCTCCCCTCTCTGGTAGCTCTGCCTGCCATCTGACCACTTGCCACCCCCCCTTACCTCAGCAGTGGACCCTGGGATAGCTGGGTCTGCAAGGCCTGTAAGGTATACAGAACTGCTTGCATCTCCAAGACATTTATGTGGAGAGTCATAGACCACATCCCTAGAGTCTGGTGGGCACCCAGGTGAGGCCCCCCAGCCAAGTCCCGAGGCATCTGTTGTGAGAATTTGCTGTGGGGGAGGGATAAATAATGGTACCCCTCTCAGCAAGTTGCTGGGGTCCAGCCACCACATTTGCACTTTCTTGACTATGTCCAAAACCAGGACTGGTTGCTCCAGGTCAGTCTGTGTGCTGGTCCCACTGAACCTGCAGTATCCATTGAGGAATTCTCATATGCAGCCTGGCTAAGGGGACTGTAACTGTAGCCATTGTCATAAGAACCAGCAGTTGAAGGAAAATCCAAGTCGGGACATACTGGCAAGAGTAAATTTGACAGGCTTGGGCCATCAGGTGCCCTGCCCTGTCCTGGGCAAGAAAAGCCATCCCCTGAGCCATGTCCAGCACTGCCCCTATATATTGAAGGTGCTGGCAGGGAGACTAAATTGACTTGGTCAGGTTGATGATGATACCTAAATCCTGGAACAAACAGCAAGTATGGTCCAGGGTCTGGGGTAGATGCTCCCTGAATGGTGCCACAAGAAGCCAGTTGTCCAGGTAGGGGAACGCATAAAACTCCTGTCGTCAGAGGGCAGCTGCCATCACTGCCAGGCACTTAGTGAAAACCCAAGGGGCTGAGGATACACCAAACAGCAGAGCTCTGAACTGCAAGTAGGCTCCCTGAAAGGGAAACCTGAGAAACCTTCTGTTGGAGGTGCACACCTTGATATGCAGGTACACATCTTGCATGTCAAGGGAGCATAGCTAGTCCCCTTGGTGTAACAAGGACAGCAGACCCTGGAGAGTCACCATTTGGAACATTTTGTACTGGATTGAGAGATTCAGCTCGCTGAGGTACAGGATGGGCCTGAGATCCACTGTACATTTAGGGACCAGGAAAAAATGTGCATAGAACCCCCACTCCTTGCTGGGACCCATGGACAGATTCTATGGCCTGTTTGTGAAGCAGAGAGGTAATCTCTTCCCAGAGTACAGGGGCATGACTGGCTGGGTACAAGGACAGAACTGGGGGTCTGTCCTGGGGCCACTCCAGAAGTTCTAGGGTATGGCCATGCTCGATGAGCTGAAGCACCCAACTGTCTGAAGTTATCTCCCTCCACCTGTCCAGGCGCAGGGAGCAGTGACTCCCAATGACCACCGCCTGCCTTCCTATAGGGGAGGGTTCAGCAAAGAGTCAGGAGGGAGGGAGGGGCTTCCACAGCAGGGGCTGCAGGTCCACCTCGAGATCCCTTGGTAGCAGAGGGGGGTAGGGACTGGCAAGGCCGTGGCCCCTCTCTGCTCTCCTTGGGGCTTAAAAAAGGATCAGGCTGATGTGTACATGACCTGACAACAGGGCATGCATTGCTCACCCTTGGGCTGCATATGCTACAGGGCATGCACAGACATGAGGGTGCACCCAGAAGCCTGAAGGTCAGAGAGGATGTCCTGGACATCAGCTCCAAAAAGCTTATACCCTCTAAAAGAGGCAATTATTATGGACAGCTGGATATCCTGGGCAAACCCAGACACCTGAAGCTAAGAGTGCCGGTGCATGCATATGCCAGATGCAGCCATCCAAGCCAAGGCACCTACAGCATCATAGGCTGAGCAAAGCAAATGCAGACTGATGTCAGCTCGGGACTGCAAGGTGTGCTGGAGCTGTTGCTTAGTCAGGTCATCAGGCAGAGATTTAGCTAAGTCTCTAGCCTGATCTCAAAGCATCCTCTGGAACAGAACCATGTGTGCTATGTAATTTAGCACCCTAATGGCCAAAGTGGCTGAGACAAATGTCTGCTTCCCCAAGAGATCCAGCTGATGTGATTCCTTGTCTGGTGGCAGGGAGATCAAGTGTTTGGGCCTCTTGGTGCAGTCGTGGGCAGCATGTATAACTATGGAGTCCACCTGCAGTTGCTCTGTGAAAAATGGTCTCCCTGCAGGCGTGTAATAAAGTTTGTTTGCCTTCCTTGGCATGGCTAGGATTAAGCTAAGGCAATGCCAGGCTGCCATGGTAGCATCCTCGAAGGTATCAATGACAGAAGGCACCACCAAAGGAGGGGCATCAGGCAAATGCAGGTATGTTGCCAGCCAACACCAGGAAGGACCCTGCTCCTCCATCTCAAAAGCCCATAGCCACCTGGAGCTGGTGCATGACCGAAATGAAGGTGGGATCATCCGGGAGAGACCTGGGAATGTATCTTGAGGTCTCTTCCCCATCTGAAGAAACTGTCAAAGGGGTGGGCAAAAGGTTATCATCCTCCACACCCACATCCTCATCTTCTTGGGGGAAATGAAGATCAGGGTGATATTCCTCTCCTCTCCTTTCTCAGCAGGTTTTAGGTGGGTGTGAGAGGCCCTAGGGTGAGGGGCAGGCCCTGGGGCCATTGGAGTGGCCGGCGCGGAAGAAGACCCCAGAGGTGTGGCAGGCATGGGACCCTGAGAAGGGGTGTTCTGGGCCTGCATAAAGTCCCAAAAGGATGAGAGCAGGACATGAAAACCAATTGTAACCAGTGCAGGACCGACAGTCACCAGTCGAGGAGTAGCCAGCGTTGCATTAGGAGGGATCCCCTCAGGCATCAGCTGAGAAGGGACTGGGTCCCAAGAGATGCCAGTGTCTGCACCACCTCTTCTATGACAGGAGAGGATGGGCGGGTGTTGGTTCGGGGGGGAGGGTTGAAGATGAAGTCCCTGATACCGAGGAGGAGATTGACATAGCAGTCATGGGTGGCAGATGGGTGTTGGTTGATGGCCCGGTATTCTCTGAACACATGCCAGCTGAAGTGACACCAGCTAAGCCACCTTGCTGAGCGCCCATGGAGAACAAGGGCTTGAACAGAAGGGGCTGAGGGGCAGGGAGAAGACCCTGGGCCAAAGAGCCTCCACCTGAAACAATGAGATTGGTGGGAGTCGCTACCGACGGTAGCCCTGTTGAAAAGAGGTAGGTGAAGTAGCTGAAACCGACCCCCTGGAGGAGGATGGTCCTGCTATGGCTGCTGCCTGAAAAGGGGACCGTGAATGGGAGGGAGAGGCCCAGGGTTTGTTGCAATCCTTGTCCTGATGCTTGTGTTTTCCACCAGCCTTGTCCCAGGGCTTCGAGGAGCGATAGCCCAAAGACTGGGCTGAGGGAATAGAGGAGCTTCTTGCCTGCAGCTTCCACTCCATAGAGGCGACCTTCTGCTTCAGGGGAAAACTCTTGAGGATCCATTGCTGGCGGCACCTGGTAGCCTATTTAGATCTCTGGCAGACTTCACAGGCTTGGACATTGTGATCCGAGCCTAGACAGCAGTATGTAGGCAAAATGTCTGTCCTTGTCTTGGAGCTGTTTTCTGCAGGTACATTTGTTGAAGGCTCAATCAGAGTTTGAAGATGGTTTTGAAGACATAAACTGAGAAAAACCACTGAAGTGATGAAGATAAACTATGGTGATAAACAGTGTGGACTCATGAGCAAAATGGTGGTTGACTGAAGCTGTGGCAGCTCTGGAGAGCCAATGTGCATTGGTCGATGGTAGGAAAATAAATGAGTAGGGCATGGGGGCCACCCACTCTTATAGGGTTGGCTGACTTCAGAGGGTGACATCAGGGTGGGTGGCTCCCTTAGTAGACTGCTAGCCAGACATCCACCAGGCTGAAACCTAGGCGCCAACTCTCCCTGCTGTTATGAAGTGACAGTGGTTTGATGGGTGCTAACCAGTTCTCATTCCCCTAGGCACACTTGCAGGGCCGGCCTTAGGGTATATGGTGCCCCAGGCGAACTTGCCAGCAGTGCCCCCCCAATTTTCTTTTTCAGTCTTCATCCCACCGCAACACAGACCATGACACTCTTAATGGTATATCATTTTATTAAAAATAATTAAGACCAATAATTAAAAGCATCACAATTCTGTGTGTAATACAAACACAACATCTGACAGGGTGAGGGGTGGGCACGATGTTCCTGAAGGAGCCGAGTGACCAGAGGAGCCAGTGATGGGATGGTACACCCCTGCCGTGTGACTGAGAGGGGAGAACCACCCGACCCAGCGGTGTCCACAACAACAATAACACAGGAACACTGCCTTTGCAGCCAGTGTGAGAGACCAACAGACAGAGAGCACCCCCTTTTTTACTTTACCTTGTCCTTAAATTCTCTCTCTCTAGCCTCACTCTTAATCCAGCTCCTGAGCAGGGCCAGCCTTAACCATTCTGAGCCCCTGTGCAGTCCCCTGTCGAGCCCCACCACTCCAGTCCCAGCAGCAGAAGTTTTATGGGACGGGAATGGGACAGGCACATTTGGGTGGAAGGAAGGAGGACAATACTATGAGGTCATCCAAAAAATTGAGACCACATTTGTACTAAATAAGGTTACCATTGCTTTATTGTACTTTATAATTCTCCAACAAACAAATGTATCAGGATCATCAGATTAGCTAAAGGCAGACATATTGTCTGTGTCCCCAAAGAACCATAAACAAGGTCTTGAGGTCCCTGTCTCAGGGATCAACAAATTTCAGAATGGCATGCTAGTCCAGGACAACTGGCCTTGACCAAAATAGTAGTCCCAGAGTTGCGAGTGGTAGTCCGGTGCATTTCAATGGACATTTTCAACCAAATTAATAAAAATAAATTATGGTGTGGCAGGGCTTGTATTGTACTATTATTTAATAAGATGGATGGATGTATACGTAGAAGAACCTCATAAATCAGGAAAAACAATATTTTCCTATATTTAATACAGGGTAGTACTACAGGCTGAAGTCTGTATTAGAAAGATTGGAGAAATGTTACAGACTGAGTTAGAAGGACTGGTGACCATCAGTTGAACGAAAAATTGTCATTAAGGACTATGCCAGGAAGAAGATGATGGCATTGGAGCACTGGGAGCAGGAGTATTAGCATCAGGATCATCTGTAAAAGAAGCAGAAGCGGCACAACCAGCAGATGATGCAGCAGCAGCATGCCCACAGACATGCTGAGTGCCTGGACCAGAGAGCAGCCAGTGGTTAATTGCTGGATCAGGAACAAAGTCATGCAGTTCAGGACCTTCTACTGCTATCTGCAGGAGAGACTGTAGTGAATCATCAGCCAGCCGTGTCCTGATTTTTGTTTTGATTAAGTTCTGAACAGAAAAAACTCTTTCACATTTTGCAGTTGATTTACTCATTGTCATGATTATTTCAACTAGGTCAAGAATGTCCGTAATCTGGGATGGTTTTTCTTTCAGTAATCTGGTATATACTTGCAAATTGGGGTTTTCAACTGCAGATTGCAGTAGTGTTTTAAATGCAGCATACTCTGACTTTAAATGGTCCTGCTGTTCCTCCATGAAAAAAGGAAAGTATTCAGCTAAGTTTGCCAGTTCAGAGGTACCAAACACCGCTAGTTGGTCTCTTGGCAGATCAAACTGCTTAAAATCTAAGCAGTTGAACCATTTGCGAGGCACCTGTGAGAAATTTTTAAATCTGTCATCAATGTACGTTATTGCTGCATCTATTAAAGTCTGCAGTTGTCCATCTGTCAGAAAACTGATTTGTGGGCAGTTGCCTCTGAATGGGAAATGAGCAGTCTTCTCCTCCCTTCCCTTCTTTGACACAGCATACTCCATACATTTCTCTTCAGGTTTGTAACGGCTGAGGAACACTGACATGTATTTTCCTGGTGTTGTTTTCAGTTCTGTAAGCTGGAGTAGGCAGGTCTCAACAGGTTGTGGAACTTCCAGTATTATGTCATCTTGTTGAAACTGCGGCGACAGGTTTTTTAGTATTGGCAGGAAATCTTGCAGTATGTGAATAGCTTTTACAAACTGCACACTCTGTACTTCTTTTAAGAGGCCCTTTGTTTTTGAACCTTCATCACGAGCAGCCAAATATGCATGTTCTAGGTGTTGTACAACAGTAGATAGATTAACCTGAACTGCACGTACTGAACGCGATCTACTGGCAAGCCATCTCACTTGTTTAATTGCACTGAAGTGCACCAGATCTGTATCCAAGATGTTAGCAATTTCTTGGAGCTCTCTCATTTTTTTGGGACTATAGTGATAAAATTTAAGTATTCCCTTGAGAGTACTTTCAAGCTTTGATATAAAAGGATTTTTTTAACACATCAAGAACTGCCAACTCCAGCTTATGGGCAACACAGTGCATTGCAATTATTTGAGGACAGTGTTCCCGCAATTTTACTTTGGTTCCTCCTCTTTCGCCCATCATGACACTGGCCCCATCAAAATTTGCTGAAATAAGTAGCGGCCCTGGATTGTTAACATTTTGTAGGTTACTGAGGGGAAGATTTACTGACTCCAATACAGTCGATATTGCGTGAAATACACCTTCCTCATGTGCATGTTCCAGTGGCACAGCTTGGATAAGCAGTGTACAAACCTGTTTTGAATTTGGCGCAACAAACCGTAGGAAAACATTTTCCCACTCAGTTATACTGGAATCAGTACTGCTGTCAGCAAGAACTGTCACATACTTGACATTAGTAAGAGTCTGCATCTGGGTTCTGGATATAACTGCTAATATAGCACCGCAAAAGTCTCTGGCTCGCTTATCATTAGTATAATTAGAACCTAGCTTAATGCCATTTTTTTCTTGTAATTCACAGAGCCACTCCATGTCTGAGAAAGAGCGCAGATTTTTGGCAATGGAGTGCGCTGTGTTAAACAGATGTCTCATTTTCACCTTTGTGGCCTCTTCCAGCTGTGCAAAGGCTTGGTAAAGTGGTGACTCACTTATCTCACAGTGCACTATTCGTTGGCCACTTTCCAGAATATGTTGTTTCTGGCATAACACACGTGGATTGGACTTTTCATGTGCACGTAGCGACTCAATCCGAAAGTTGTTAGAGCCTGTGGCAAAGACATTTGGTTTTTTTTTGAAAAGGCTGGAGTTGCAATACTGGGATACTTTTCACATACTGTGCAGTACATAAGTCCCTTGTTATCATCGTATCTCAACCATTTATAAGTGGACAACCAATGACACTGAAATAGTCTGGCTCTTTTTTACATACTAACATACTAAAATGCCAGCAGAATATGACTAACGGTCTTTCGTGTCTGCTCGTTTGGTCAGTCCCCAACCTGGGTGCTGACCTTGCTGTCCCCCTCGCCTTCTCTGGCTTCTCCCTTCCCAGTTCCGGATATTCTTGCTGCATTGGATTTTGCTTCCAGAACCCTTCCCCTGTACCTGTCCCACCCCCTCTTGAACCCCTCCACTGTCTCTGCCTCCACCAGCCCCCTAGGCAGTGCATTCCTAGCTCCACCACCCTCTCAGTGAAGTAGCACCTCCTCCTTTCTCCCTGAATCTTCCCCTCCAGCTTCCAGCCATGCCCTCTAGTGGCCCTTCCTCCTTCTTCGAAGCACCCCAACTGTTCCTCCCTATTTACCCTCTTCATGTACCTAAAGACCTCTATCATGTCCCCGGTCCCTTCTCTCTTCCAATGTGTACATATTTAGCTCTTGAGCCTCTCCTCATAGGTCCTGTCCCCAAGCCCCAAATCATTTTGGTTGCCCTCTTCTGGACCCTCTCCAGGAGGTTAATGTCCAGCTTTAAGTTGGCCTCCAAAACTGCACACAGTACTCAAGGTGCGGCCTCACCAAGCAGTTATACAGAGGAGTATCACTTCCTCCTTCTGGAGTGATCCCCTAGCGATGCATCCCAGCATCCTGTTGGCCTTGGCTGCTGCCCTCCTACAAGTCTCAGAGTTGTTCATCTTGACATCCACCACCACCCCCAGGTCCCTCTCAGCCATCGAGACTTGTAGCATTTCCCCCCCCAGGGTGTACACTTGACCTGGGTTTCTGGCCCCCAGGTGGAGTACCTTTTTCTTGGTTATATTTCTTGTCTTTACTTCTCCCAACTTCCATCTCATCGTCAACTAAACTACGTTTCTCTGCAAGTGATACAGCGGCTTTTTCAGTTAAGGCTATGGCTTCTCTGTTCACATCACGCGCCTGATCAGCAGGTATATCCGGTGCCACAGATGCTGATGCAGATTCATCAGTTTCATGACTTTTATTTGTGGAAGTAGTACTTGTACTACTAGTACCAGTAGGCTGTGTTTGTCTCGTGGTAGAAGAGGATGTTGCTGCTGCTGACCAGAGAGATAAGAGACTTTGTTGCTTGGCTTTGCTCTGCCTCTTCTGCAGATTGTCTGTATGAATTGGTCAGTTTTTAGAAGTCTGCTAATAGAACTAAATAAACTTAATTTGTATGAAAACACCTGTGTGTGTCTTTTCACTGATGGGTCACTGCAACCATTCTTTCTAATCTATACACTGTTTAAATTAAGCAACACACACTCACTCAGGGAAGAATAGAAAGATTAGGCAACAGGTAGTGGAAGGGATTGGGTGGGGTGAGTTGACTAGGAAGTGGGAAGAAATACAGTGATTCAGTCACTGACAGAAACACGGACAAATAGTGTAGTGCAATGTATGTATTGCTTGCTTGGTGCTTAGTGCTTACTGTTTATTTATATATATATATAAACACAAGTTGTCTTGTCCTGTCACAAGCCACCCGGCCGCAGGACACTGGGTAGCATGTCAGTCACCCCTTGGCTTTAAGTTCATTCCTTACACAATCACAATCACCCAACAGCCCACCCATCCACACAGTTAGACTAAGTTAGGCTTTGCTGCTGCTCAGTATTATTTTTTTCTTTACTATCTTTTCTTTACTATTTTTTTTTTACTAGTTTTATTTCTTTTCTGTGTGTTTTGATTCACAAGTCAGGCGGCCACAGGACACACTGGATGGACACCCCGCCAGGCCCACACACACGGAGCTAGGTAGGCTTCTCCTCTCTTATTTAATTTTTCTTTACTATCTTTTTTTTATATAAGCTTTTTTTTATTTTTGTCTTTCAAGCCAGCTGGCCTTAAGACACACGGCGTGCCGTGTCCGCCGTGTTACCCCTTATTCCTTTTCACACAACCAGCCCACATAGTTAGGCTGAAGGCTCCTCTTCCTCCCTCTATTTATTTTCCTTACAAGAATCTTTTATTTTGTACAAGCTGTCCTTTTTTTGTGTCTTCACAAGCCAGCTGGCAGCAGGACACTGGGAAGGTCAAGGCCACCCCTTTACTCCTTTTTCTCACAGCACTCTCCTCTACCAACTGCTGTCCAAGTTAGGCTTCCTTCTATTATTTTCTTATATTATTACAACGTTTTTACAACCTTTTTTTCCTTTGAGTTGCTTTCTTGTTTTTTTTGGGGGGGGTCCTTCACAAGCCAGTAGACTGGGCAGTGAGCTGGTCAGTGGTTACCCCTTCACAGTCACTCCTCTCCCCACACAAACAGTCAGGCTAAAGGCTTCTCTCTTATTTTATCTTCTACTAAAATATTTTCTAATCCCCACACACTGGGCTTCACACTTTTTTGTTTAGCCTCCCTTTTCCCCTCTCTAGTACCGTCTGTGTGGACTGGGAGCGAGGGAGGTACTGGTAGTTTCCTTTTTTCCCCTTTGGCAGTCTTCTAGTCACTAGGTTACTTTTTCTAATGTTTTTGCTTGCTCAGTGAGTTCAGTACTGCAGCAAACTGCTTATTTATTTACTTTGTTTTTCAGACCTGCCCTGTTTTATGCCCGTCATTGGTCCAATCTTTTTTACAGTACAGACCAGAAGAATCAGATAACCAATGCTCAAATGCTGCCTGGCTAATAACACTTTGGGCTTAAATTCTGATTCTCTTCTTAATTTGTGATGTTCAGCATGCAGACTAGAGCTTCCTACTAGACAGACGATCTCACCCCCCAACCATCTCCTCGTGGCTCCCATATGAGTCCCTCCCCCTGCTCAGTTACCAATGCACGCAGTACCACTGCACTGGCTGGTGTCGTGACCACTTGTATTTCTTTACAAAAAAAAACATTTGCTGCCAGACAGTGCCAAATGAAGGGTAAAGTGAACCAAAGAGATCTTTCAGTTTTTATTTCCCCGCATTGAGCGTTCTGCTCTCACACAGACACTGCGTGCGTCTGCTGTCCTCGAGATTCCAAAGTGAAGTGAGCCCTCCCTCAAGCCCCAACTTCGGATGCGGCCAATAGGTGCTCCTCCCTTGCACTGGCAGATCATACCACTGGCGGTATGTCCTCTCAGTCAGTATCCTCTGCTCTTCCCTGTCAGTCTCCTCTGCTCCTCCCTGTAGCTCCGATTGGTGTACCCGCATGCTCGCTCTCAGCTCATTGGCGACGTGCCGGCTTGCCATCCAGCTACCCTTCTTGATCACCTGCTCGCTGTTCTGTCGATCACCTGACCACCAGCAAAGACTTGTTTTTGGTGACTCTACCCCACGCTACTCACCCTGCTAGCCAAACCAGTAAATGCACCCCTGCTGATTTGTTGAAGGTAACTTTTAATTAACTCAGAGAGTACTTGTCCGTGGACTACTGGGGGACAGACAAAATGCTTGTCCCTACTTGAAATCTGATAGTTTGGGACGTCAGGCTATTGGATTTGTCGAACCTGCCCTGTCTCCTTAAAACTGTATGCATTTGTTTTATGAATCTTGATGGCCATTGAAACTGATCCCAGAATAAAATGTATTAAATACTAAAGTATTGGGCTATATCAAAGATAAGATTTCTGGTATCTACAGCATTTTATGACATCCTCACATTATACAGCTGCATTATTTTGTATTTTAAAATAAAAAGATAAATGATCAATGTTCTGTGATGGAGCCAGGCTGGGGGGGGTGGAGCCCTCTTGTTGGGGAATGGGAAAAAGGAATGCCATTCTATGTAGATCGTATTGGGATGGGATGCACGCACTGCACACTATAATAGACAGTGCTATTAAATAACGTTAAACAAAGCCAGACAGTTCTTGCAATGCTGCTGCAGCAGCTTACTTAAAGTTACCGTGGGCGACCGTTGGACCTGGCCTACAAGGTGTGGCCTGCAGGGGCACGGACAGCTGGCCTGGAGGATAAAGAGCATGACTGGCATGGCATGATGCTAAGGCAGGCCGGCCCTGCTCCCAAGTCCCTGTGTGTGTGTGCTGTGACTGAGGGTGAGGTCAGCTGGCCTGGGACACAACATGTGTGGCTGGGAGGATGGATGCCTCTTTGCCTGGCCTGCTGGGATGGGACAGCCGGGAGTGGGACAGACCAGACAGACCCAGAGATGACTACAGTTGATGGTCAGTCAGTGCTGAGAACCTGAGACTCTCTCAGACCACCAAACAAACAATGAATTTTTCAATTTACTACTAGTCTATAAGTAACATATTTACTAGGTTAGTAGGCTGTGGCTGCCGGGCAATTTTCAAACAACAAGCCAAAAGTCTAGGTCAATTTTAAGGCAGAGGCCAACACACACCCTTCAGAATTTGAAAAAAAAAGGTAAAATTAAAACCTATTCGCTCGCTCACTCCAGGCAGTCCTTGACCTCATGGACAGACTAGTCCTCCTCCTCGGCTACTCCTCCTCCACCAGAGTCTGGCCATGCCATTGACACAAATCCAATGTGGTGGTCTTGGTCGTGGATGATTTTGAGCCTGAACCTTCCCAAAAAATCCAATCCCTGGCTGCGGCTGGCCATGCCCAAGTCTGGCAGCCTATTAATTAACTGTCGCGTTACCGGGGGAGTCAGGCAGCACTTCTCCTCCACACTCACATATCAACTCTAGATGGACTACAAAGATTGTCGATCAATCGAGGACCCCAGCCCACCAGACAGTGTACTGAGGAGGATTCAGCACTCGCACAAGGCAAGCACAACAATTGGTTGGCTCGGTTTCTGGTGGGCGGCATGAGTGGCTGGTGCTCTCTAGTAGGAGAGGCTATGGCAATGGGGTCAAATGGACGGGAGGACTGTCTGGTGCACGCTGGGCAGGGCGCTTGCACGCACACTACCATCGCCCACCCAGTCCACCTGTGAGTGACTGCAACTTAACTGGCTGGTTGCTGTGCTGGGTGGTTGGGTCCTGAGGTTCACCATCCTACAAGGTCCTTGACTTCATCCTGCCATGGTGGCTGGGTTAGATCGTGCTGGCAGCTGCACGTCAGCAGGAGGAAACATGACTGACAGTCAAAACAAACACACAGACAAGAACGCTGCACAAGCACAGGCGCGCACACACACACATATGAAAACACACCAGATTTGGTACTTTTAAAAATCGCGGTCATCAGTGCTCAAAAAAAAAAGAGGGGGAAACAAAAACAAAACATTTAACAGTTCGGTCACTGGTGCCCCCTGCTACATGGAGCCCTAGGCGACCACCTAGTTCACCTATCCTTAAGGCTGGCCCTGCACACTTGATGGCACTCATGATGCCCAAAGGTATCCTAGCACTACCAACCTTCCTGCTGGCCATGTCTGCTGTTCTCAGACTGCCGCCCTCATTAGAATGTCCCAGTCTGCTCTTGCCAGTCACCTCAAGTTCAGCTACCACATGAAGGCACCCAACTCAACTCATCTCAAAGCCTACAAGACTCCTTAGGTACCACAAGGGCGCCTTATTTTATCTGCTTTATAGCTTGTCCCCTCTTTATACCATCTGGGGATGATGCCAGAGCACCAGTCCCCATGGGCTCATTCTGGTGAATAACCACCACCCCCTATTGTTAGGAGGGAGTTGTTACATGTTCTAAGCAAGATAAGTTGCCCATCTGCTTACAAACTAGAACTGTGCAGTTTGTTCCTTCATCCACCTCAACAGCCAGGGTATATGGCATTGAGACAAGGAGAGCTCTATCTGTACTTCAGTCCTTCCAGATCTAAAACTGAGAAAACAGGGCCCCGCTAATAATCATCTCACTTAGGCTATCCTGGGTGAATAAAGTGTTAAAACATGATATTAGCTAAATGCAAAAAAAATAACATGGATGAAAATCAGATAAAAGTGACAGACCACATGCCTTATGAAAATGAGGATAATGATTCTTTATGCGAGAATTATTATGTTCTAAAGACATGTTATAGCTGGATTCTGATGATTTTTTTTATCCACACTGTCACTAAATTAATCTCCAAAGCCTGATGTGAGCAGCAGGTCAGGCCGCTCTACTCTTGCAGCTGCCATTGCTGTTGTCACAAATGTTGACAGTAATTGTACTGACTCATAGACTCTGGTCTTCCTGAGTAACCAGCTGACCTTTCTGTAGTTAGAATCCAGCCTGTGCTGCAATCAGGGCTTTCTCCTATTAGCAATGCAAGAGACTGAATTTGTGATGCTTCAAAATGCCTGTACTAGGCAGAGTGTGTTGTACCCTTTATAACAGCTTCTATCACCCAGTGGGAGAGCATTAGTCACCACAGTATCTCACTGTGTGATACATTATCACAAAGGTCAGTTATTCTAATGTGCCTTTTTCACATGTCCAGATTATGCTTCATTCCCATTTTATTTTATAACTTCTGAAGCCTGAGATTGTATGTAGCCAAATGCAAGGTGCTGCACTTGGAGAGGAAAAACAGAACCAGGATCTGTACTCTGTGGGGGGCTCCTCTTGCTACAGTGGTGGGAGGAGAAGGTCTTAAAGAGCAGCTGACACATTTTCCAGCTCTAGGCAGGCAACTCATCCAGGTAGTTGCCTGCCCGAAGAGCTATTTTAGACCAAAAAATTAATGTTTTTTTTAGTAGTTAAAATGTACTGCCAGCCCAGTGGCACTGAGGGTTGAGGCACTGGACACCACACCTCATGCCACACTGGCAACCTAAGTTCAGGAACGAGCTGGGGTTGCTGGGGGTCGACTTTGGGGGAGGGCGGGAGCTGGATTGAACAGCCGCTAAGCAGCTCCTCCTGTCCCAGGAGGATCTGGAGTCTCCCAGGCTCTTGGCTGCCACCCAGTGGAGGCTTGATGGCAGTGCCAAGCCCAGAGGGAGACTCAGTGTTAGCCGGGTTGGGGGAGGGGCTGTCACCAGAGCCATGGGGCACATGCTTGCCTCCATGGGCATGCGTGACTGTGGTCTGAGGTCCCAGGAATTAGAAAGGAGATAAAAACAGAAAAGGCATATATCTCCCTGTTGCCAAGTAGGCAGGAAGTTGCAACAGGGAGCAAAAAGCTATATGTAAAAAAAAAAAAAAATGTACTCACACTCAAAAAGCTCAGCTTGTGACTTCCTGATAAGAGCCAAGTGGCCACCGAGCGCTGAAGCCCTGTCCTAAAAACTGCATTTTGATGATGTTAAGTAGGAAATCTGCCTGCATGTACTCTATGGAGCTACTATGAGGATCAGGGAAGGGAGCTGTCTAAATGTATTGCAGGTATTTTTACAGCCATGTATACATGTATGGGGTTCATATTACAGGGGCGCGGTAGCACCACTATAGTTAAGTTTGAGCAAGAGGTTCTATGTTAAACCCCTAAGTTTGCACCTTAATAGTTTTTGCAGCTTTGCTCAAAATTAGCTGAAATTCTGCATGTCTTGTCTAGGAGACAAAGTCTAAATCTGTGGAAAGTTTTGTGATGCAGCTTGTACAGTTTCTGAAAGTCACATATGTCATTTTCCTGTAGATGTCTAATTTTTTTCCTATACTTAACATTGGATTCAGGTTTGCTCTCATATACAGCCTACATGGAATGGAATGCTTTTCCAAAACTTTCAGGGTAGAAGCATGCTGTGCCAAAGTAGTGCCTTTGGAAAGTTTCACGAAAAAATATGAAACAGTTCCAGAGTTAAAATGATTTGATTTTTTTTCTGTTCTGAGCATGCTCAGTAGGGGTTTTGGGATATATTCTGATACGACACCACAAATTCAGTGTCACAAGACCGTTTTTGGTTTCTTACCAATTGCATCTCACAGCATGAACAATTTTTTGTTTGCTGTGAGAGCTACCATCATGTTTTTACCCCTCAAACTAAAAAACATGGAAAATAAACATGTATGGTGTAATTTTAAAAAACAAACACCTGAACCTAGCTAAATGGGACTCATTTAGCTACATTCTAATGTTTGTTTTTTAAAATTATGGTCAGAAATAACTATTCTGGGCATACCAAAATCCAGGGTGCCCAGCTCAGCGAGAGGTACCATTCACTCGCATTCTCTGTATGAAAACAGCATGACTTTCTTGAATGCTGAAGCCACAGCTGGAAGTCATGTTGCAGGCTTCAACTGAAGCAGTGAGTCGGCGAACTTCTGTTCCTCATCTCTCTGTGTCTCTCCTTCTCTGTCTGTCTGTCTATCAATCTGTTTCTTTAACTACATTTTAAGCAGACTTGGGTGCCCAGCCCTGATACCGCTTCTTTCTCCCTCCTCCCCTCCAGGTCGCCTACCCCCACTTCCCAATCTTATCTTTTTTATTCATGAAAAAAGTGGACCGGGGTGCCCACCCCTGGTACCGCCTCTCTTGACCTCCCTCACTCCAGGTTGCCTGCTCCTGTTCCGCTAATTTACTTGGTGGTACCAGGGTTCCCACCCCTGGTGCTGCCAAATAGTAGCCTGGTGCTGGGGTGCCCAATCCCCAGTGTTGGAAATGTATTGCCTGAAATAAAGAAAATAGCCCCTCGATTTTTTTTATCCTGTAAAATAAGAAAATGGCCCCTTGCTGATCTGTCCCACCACATACCCCATCCCAACCTCCAACTCAGTACCCAACACCCAACACCATCCCCACTCACCTGAACATGTCTTGTGGCATAGATCCACTCTCCAGCTGAAGACACATCTTGCTGCTGGAACCAGCGATTGCAATATGAGAAAATCAGGTTTGGTAAGTGCGATTCGATGTATTTCATAGAGAATAAAGTATGGGTCTGGGTGTGTAATGAGAATTTACACACACACCCGAGGGTTTATGTGAAGCATCTAACCCCAAGGGTGTGTGTAAATTCGAGTTTACACGCACCCAAACCCATATTTTCTTTTATATAGTTGCTGGGTTTCCTTTTTTCGCCTCAGCAATTATGTAAAATAAAGAGCTGCCAGTGTATCCTAGGTTTGGTTGCATTTTTGTCCAGTGCTGAGATTTGCCTTTCTTTAAACTTTTGTTTTTACTTTATGCAGGTCTTTGTTTTCACGGTATATGGGGAAAATATAAAAGAAAACGACTTACCACCAGATTTTTCTGGCAGTTCTGTTTCGGCGACACGGAAGCAGTGAGTGGTCTGGAATGGTCGCGCTGCTGCATGAGCAAGTGCACAGCAAGGGAAACCATGCGCATGTTTGCTGTTATAAACATTCCTTTATAATGGCAAATTACGCCACGGTTTCCCTATGGGAAAAGGGGAAGCCGGTTATTATAATGGGGTTTTGAACTTTGATTCATAATTTTGTCAATTTTACATATTTTGACTGCACATTTTCAACATGACCTTTTTAGGCCTCCACCTCATGATCAATGGCAGTGGAATTATGCAAATCTGGCCCGAAAGTTGATTTTGCAGTCACTTTGCGAAATCACCTTTTCAATGGGATTTGAACGTTTTCACCAGTTTTGTTCATGAAGTTGGATCATAAGAAAGCTATGTTGAAAATCTGGAGTCCAAACCTGTAAAAATGGCAAATTTATGAGCATAAGTTGTAACTTTTCTATGTTCGCTCATAACTTTGGTAGTTTTAAATACTTTGACCTCAAATTTTCAACATAGCTTTTTTCACACCATGTCATTCATGAACAACAGTTGTCATTTTCCATATCATGACCAAAATATGTTTTTGCATCTGTAGTGCAGAATGATGTTTCAGTGGTGCAGAATGATGTTTCGGTTGGATTCAAACATTTTCACCTGCCGGGTTGATGAGGTGAAGTGATAAGAAGGCTATGCTAAACATTTGGTGTACAAATATGGTAAAATGCCCAAGTTATGAGGTGTCATATTTTAAATCCTGACTGAAACATGTTTCTGGACTTCTGGTGTAAAATTACATTTTGGCCAAAATACTATAAATGCAATGTGTCATGTTTATAAGGGGAGTCCTAAAATGACTATCTTGAAAATGTGGGGTCAAAATTTATATATATATATATAAAATGGGTAGGAAAAATTATCTCTGCCGGTTGGATGAAACACATCACATGATCGTGCATATATCAGGGTGTGACCGCACACCTGCACTTTCACCCACCTCCAAAACAATTTTGCCATTTTATAAGATAGATAACCCACTCTAGGATATGCGGTAGCACGCTGATATACGCGCACCTCAGGTGGTTGATGCACAAGGCCGTAACAACACACACCAAAGCATGCATATATCAAAGCACGATCGCACACCTTAGAGTGGGTTATCTATTACACATATATATATATATATAATACATAATGGACTGCAGTGGAGTAACACATTTATCTCCACCAGTGAGTGGTAAGACCCATAACTCATGAATACTGAAGCCACGAGTTAGTTATAAAGGTCTTACCACTCATGTGTGTGGAGATAAATGTGTTGTTCTACTGCAATCCATTATGTGTCTGATATATACCACACCATTTGTAGTGTTTTTAGTGGTGTTTTACCTTGTTTCAGCTAAAACTGCCTTTCTTTCCATTGTTAGTTCCTTATCTGGCCCATTGTTCTCTGTGTTCCATTTCCAGATTCTAAGTGGAAATAACATGTTCTAAGTTGCATAAAATTGTGTTCTAAGTTATATGAATTGTGTTCTAAGTAAAATAAATGGTGTTCTAAGAGAAAATAAATATTTATCCCAGAATAACATGATTTATTTACCCAATTTGTTCACCACTGGTGTGGTATATGTGTGTGTGTGTGTGTGTGTATATATATATATATATATATATATATAGAGAGAGAGAGAGAGAGAGAGAGAGAGATAATTGTTAAGAAACTTTGGGCGAGATATTCAGACTGCGCCAGGCGGAGTGCAAGCCTGGGTGCAGCACAACTGGGTTGAGCCAGGGCATAGTCCAAGTGATATTCAACGGTGCTGCGCCATGGCTCAGCACCGTTGAATATGTTGCTGGGTGCACAAGCACTGTGCACGGTGCAGTGGCACTGCGCCAGTGCAAGTGGCAGGTGAGGAGCAGGGGCATGCGCCAACGCAAGTGCGGGTGTACTAGACGCAGCAACCGTGATATTCAGCTGGGCATTCGAATGAGGCTATTATGCAAGCAAGGTGCAAATGGGGCTATTTGCATATCATTATGGCCCCATTTGCATGTGGTGTGCTGATCCTGAGTGACTTGCACCAGGCGTCCTGCCAGGCTGCAGCCATCGAGGACCGATGCCCTCTGCCCCTTGGCGGGGCAACGCGCCCCAATGCCCGATCGCGAGCATAGTGAAAAACATTCCCTGGTGGTCCAGTGGACCCCACCTCATTGTCTGATCATGGGCATAATATAGATAATTCCCTGGTGGTCCAGTGGACCTGTTCCCCTGCCCAATCATGGGCATTAGTTAGAACGACATTCCCTGGTGGTCCAGTGGACCTGCTCCCCTGCCCGATCACGGGCTCTAGTTAAATATAACTTCCCTGGTGGTCCAGTGGACTCACTCACCTGCTGATCGCGGGCACATGAACAGAGAAATTCCATGGTGGGCCAGTGGACCCCACCCCATCACCCAATC
Organism: Neoceratodus forsteri; assembly: GCA_016271365.2. Classification (NCBI taxonomy): domain Eukaryota; kingdom Metazoa; phylum Chordata; order Ceratodontiformes; family Ceratodontidae; genus Neoceratodus; species Neoceratodus forsteri. The sequence continues at coordinate 370,248,330 of CM057449.1, read as the reverse complement.
ACGGGCATAATATAAATAATTCCCTTGTGGTCCAGTGGACTTGCTCCCCTTTCTGATCGCAGGCTTTAGTTAAAATCAAATACCTTGGTGGTCCAGCGGTACCCCCCCCACCCGCCCACTCAGACCTGCCAACCTACACCCCTGGTCAGCGGCGGGCGACAGCTCCCCACCCGCAAGCCACCCAGCCACCTGCCAACTGACAACGTACAGTACAGCTGTACGCCCATTGGTCCACTGTGTGGGCCAATGGGTGTGCAGACCATACTGTACTACACAGTCCTGAAATGGGTATTTGATTTTAACTAAAGCTCGCGATCAGGCAGGGGAACAGATCCACTGGACCATCAGGGAATTATTTATATAATGCCCATGATCGGGCGATGGGGTAGGGTCCACTGGACCACCAGGGAATTTCTTTATTCATATGCCCATGATGAGGCAAGGGAGCAGGTCCACTGGACCACAAGAGAATTATTTATATTATGCACCCAATCGGGCAATGGGGTAGGGTCCACTGGACCACCAGGGAATTTCTTTATTTATATGTCCACGATCGGGCAGGGGAGCGGGTCCACTGGACCACCAGGGAAGTTATATTTAACTAAAGCCCGCGATCGGGCAGCTGAGCAGGTCCACTGGACCACCAGGGTATTTCTTTATTCATATGCCCGCGATTGGGCAGGGGAGCAGGTCCACTGGACCACCAGGAATATTACATTCCTAATATTGCAAGCAGGTGGGGGGGGCACGATGCCCGGACTGTGTCTCTGGAGGTCGGGTGACCACCCACAGCAGGCGGCTGCCTTGTTGCACCCGGCAATATGGCAGCCCGCCTGTGGGTGTCCCCCGACATGCTCCTGCTTTTTACGGGCACATCTTTGCACCCCCCTGTGCAGTGCAAGGCAGGTTTATGCCTGCATATGCGCCGCACATCCCGGGCTGAATATCGGGATGTGCCGCACATGCCTGGGCACACCCCCTGCACTTGCGCCGCATACATTACTGGTGCTCCCCAGCGTATCTGGAATTGCACAGCGCAACAAACCCCTCTGAATATCGCACCAGGGCACATCAGTGGGTTGCGCATGGCACAACACTGTTGCGCCATGCGCAACCCGATTATCCCACCCTTTGTGTAGTGCCATTCTTGACCCAGTGGGTAAGTCAGGATCCCGTACAGTGAGCTGAGTTCGCAGCAAGCTCAATTACCCAGCTGGATGGGGTGAGGGTGGGGGGATGGCGCTGTTATGCAACACCCCCAGCCGGGGAATTAAATCTGCAGGATTGTCCTCACAGGTCCAGATACCATACAGTGAAGGCAACTGTCTTCTAGGCATAGGGCCCTGTATCTCTGCACTCATATGTGGCTGAGGACCCTGTGTATTGATTAACAGATGGACTCTGCTCTGTGCATCTATATTTGCAGCCACATGGAAGTGCAGGTACCAGAGAGCTATGCACTTTCACAGCCCACTAGACAGCCCTATGAATTTTTAACATCCATCGCTGCACTGAAGTGCAGGACCCACAAGGTCCCTGCACTTCCATAGGCAGATGGCATCCTCCCTTGATGCCATGTCCCAAGGCATCTGCATCTGTTCATGCAAGTCCCAAAGGGACCTCTGTGAATGAGGATACGATTCCACTATCTCAAGAAGAAAGGAACTTCTTTGCAAAAAAACTTCATTAATGCACCAGTTAGGGGTGATGCCATAAAGGTAGGAAAATGTGTGTTAGGATTTCCAACCCTAACTGCCCACCCCCACCCCTCAAGCAACAAAAGGAAAAAACAGGGTTTTGTGTCTCCAGAGTCTAGGGGAACCAGTGGTGGGGTCTTCCTTGGAGTTGTTAACCCTAATGCCCACCCCGTTTCCTGAACAAACACAGCCCTGCATCTAGAAAGCTACAACAGATTGTGTTGGCAACACCTGGCAAGACATAGTTCTCTACCTTTGAAGACAGTATCACTGTGAGGCACTGACTCGGAACTGTACCTTATGCTTTAAACAGGAGACTATGGGGGGGGATAAGCATTAGAGCTGACAATCCCAAGGAAGACCCCACTGATGATTTGTCAAGACTCCAGAGACCCAAAACCTTAATGCTTTTTCCTTTTGCTGCTTGGGGGGGGGAGGAGGGGGTTAGGGTTGGAAACCCTAATGCCACATTTCCAATCTTTTATGAATTTGAACCTTAACTGGTGCATTATTTTGTCTATCTAGTGTACTTGTACTGAATGTCCTCAGCTTCAGCAGTTGACTCTGCCACCCTCCCCAACGTGTCCTTCCCATCCATCTGCCCATCCATCAACCTTTATTCCTTAACTCTACCCCAGCTTGTCTTGAAGCTGCCCATCATCTGCAATGAAATCACCTCTTTCAGAAGCACATTCCTGTCCACCACACTTCCTGTAAAGAAGTGCTTCCTTGCCTCCCTCCTAAACCTCCGCCTCCAACTTGACATTTTGTCCCCTCATGTTTCACTTTCCACTAAGCTTAAAGAGACCCTCCTTATCCACAGAAACATAGACTTTGATGGCAGATAAGGACCGCTTGGCCCTCCTAGTCTGCCCATTTCCCCACCTATTGGATAGGTTGCAGATCCTAGTTAACCAACAGCCTACTTCTTCCTAACCCCCACTATAATTACCTTATGTCTGTCGCATGCATTCTTAAATTCCCCCACTGCTTTTGACCCCACAACCTCCTCAGAAAGGCCGTTCCATGCATCCACCATCCCCTCTCTGTGAAAAAAATACTTCCTTACGTTGACCCTGAGCCATCCCTCCTCTGTCTTCAAATTGTGTCCCCTTGTTCTTGCATATCTCTTTTTCTGAAACATGCTACCCTCTCGGACTTTGTTGATTCCCTTGAGGTACTTGAAAGTTTCTATCATATCCCCCCCCCCTTTCCTGGAGGGTATACATATTAAGCTTCTTTAGTCTCTCTTCATATGGTTTCTGGTGCAAACCCTGTACCATTTTAGTTACCCTCCTCTGGATTGCCTCCATCCTGTCTATATTCTTACAGAGATGGGGTCTCCAGAACTGCATGCAGTACTCCAGATGGGGTCTCACCAACTGTCTATACAGAGGGATGACAACTTCCTGTTTTCTACTAGTGATGCCTCTCCCTATGCATCCCAGTATCCCCCAAACCCTCCTTACTGCTTGCTCACATTGCCTGCCTACCTTTAGGTCATCTCATATGACTACCCCCCCAGATCCCTTTCCATTTTTGTTGTTGTTAGTACCCCCTCCCCCATTGTGTAGTGTCCTCTTCCCCTGGGTTTTTGGTTCCCAGGTGCATTACTTTGCACTTCTTTACATTAAATGTAAGCTGCCATACTTTTGACCATTCCTCCCACCTTGCCAAGTCCCTTCTCATCCTTTACACCTCCCTTATGTATCAACCCTGTTGCAGATCTTTGAGTCATCTGCAAAGAGACATACTTCTCCTTCCAGTCCCTCTGCAATGTCATTTATAAAGACATTAAAGAGGACCAACCCCAGTACTGAACCCTGTGGCATCCCACTAGTAACCCCCCTTTCTTTGGAGTGGACTCCATTTACTATTACCCTCTGTGTCCTGCTGTCCAGCCAATTTTCTTTTTTCCCGCCGGCACCCCTAGCCTTGCGAACAGGCTTGCCTATCATCAGTGACCCTCACCTGGGGAAGACTACCCCCCCACCCCGTGTGGGGCTGCCGAAGTGGAACTGTGGTGGCTGGACGGTCAGGCACTGAGGTGGCTCATACTCGGGGGCCAGCAATTTTTTTTCTGTACTGTCCCCCTGGAGCTGGGAATGTGCAATGACACCAGCAGCAAGGTGTCTGTCCCAGCTCCACTCCACATTACGGTGCAATGCCCTGTCCCCCAGCCTCCGCCAGGGAGCAACCGGCGCCAGCACCAGGAAATTCCCCCTTCCCAGAAAAGGAGAGCAGTCTTCCAGATGCTCAATCCTTCTCTTCCCCTGCCAATCCCTGGCAGCCCATGCCTGTTCCCGAACATGGGTCGCTGGCGTAGCGCGAGGTGTGGCGTCCAGCACCTCAACCCTCAGCGCCACCGGGCCAGCTGTCCAGCTAATTTTTTACCCAGGCTACCACCATGGGACCCACTCCTAGGCTGGCTAACCTGTTTATTAATCTTTTATGTGGGACCATGTTAAATGCCTTTCTAAAGTCTAGGTAGACCATGTCCACAGCCCCTCCCTGGTCTACTACTTTGGTCATCCAGTCGAAGAAATCTATTAGATTCATCTGACATGACCTTACCGCTGTGAATCCATGCTGCCTTGGGTCATGTGCCCCACTGGCCTCTAGGTACTCAACAATTCTTTCTTTCAGAAGTGATTCCATCATTTGCCCTACCACTGAGGTCAAACTAACAGGTCTATAGTTTCCTGCCTCTGCCTTGCTCCCACTTTTGTGAAGAGTAATCACATCCGCCTTCCTCTAGTCCTCAAGTACCACACCATCCTACCATGATTTGTTAAAAAGGGTAGTCAGTGGTGTCACTAGTTCTCCCCTTAGTTCTTTTAGAATTCTGGGATGAATCCCATCTGGTCTCGTTGCCTTGTCCACCTTGAGTTTTAGGAGTTCTTTCAGGACCCTTTCTTCTGTGAATGGACTGGTATCGACCCCCCTATCCTGAGTGCTTCTATTGTTTGGTTTAGGTACCTCCCCTCCTCTTCTTTTGTGAATACTGAACAAAAGTAATCATTCAGATGCTCTGCCTTTTCACTGTCACCCTCTGCCCACTTCCTCTCCCCTTATTAAGCCTCACTATCCCTCCCTGGGTCTTTCTTCACTCACTAATGTACCTATGTAACCCCTCACACCTGCCTTTTTGCAAATGACAGGTGTTATGCTGTTGAAGCTCACAGCAGTACCAGGTGGGGACTGGGTTCAGGGAGGAATAGGTTACTCGGCACAAGGGCTAGGTTTGGCTACTCTGCGCAGGGGCACCCAAGTAATTCCGAACACAGGAAGCAATAACTGTAATGTCCAATACCAGGAATGGGATTCTAAAGTGTGGCTTTATTCATATCCAAGCAGAACAAACAAAGCATAGACGGACCCCCATAGGGCTACACCTCTGGTAATGCAGATTAAAAAGAATCAGAACACTTCCTCAATACTTCAGCCTTCAGGCTCTGGACCCACCAGGCACACAGCCCGGACTTGCACGCTGCTTTGGGTACACAGCCCAAACTTGTACACTATTCTGGGATTTCCCTGGCTCAGATCCCCTGACGGCCACTCGAACACCTTTCTTTTATCATGGAAACATTTTCTGGTGGCTCCCTAAACCACCTAAGAGCCTTCGACTCCATAAGGGAAACTTCCTTTTAATCCCACGTCTGGGTACTTTCCTCAGCATTGGCCAAGTGCCTGAGGGAAAGTAAAAGGGCCACAGAGCAAATCCGTAGATGTGAATTTGGTTACTACTGATGGGGGGTCTCCCACCTCTCGCGTCCACAATTCATACTCGGCCATTTCTCTGGACATTAAACATCTCTTTCTAAAAAGCTTAGCAATGTAGATTAAAGGGTAAATTCTTGGCACATTTCCTCTACGTGTCTTGGCTTTCCCCTTGTACTAGACTCGAACATACTTAAACATCTCTTTCTGAAAAGCTTGGCAGTGTAGATTAAAGGGTAAATGCTTGGCACATTTCGTCTACATGTCTTGGCTTTCCCATTGTGCTGGACTTGAACATACTTTTACTTGGCTTAGCCTATTCCTCTAGGCCTCCCACCGATTAAGCAGTCCAGTCCCCACTTTACTTTACTCTTTGTGCTGGACTTGAACATACTTCTACTTGGCTTAGCCTATTCCTTTAGGCCTCCCATGGATTAAGCAGTTTAATCCCCACTTTACAACAGTTCAGGTGAAACAATGGCCCTATGTCAGAGCAAACTCGCCCTTTGGTTGCAGGCGCCCCACACGAGATTCTTGACAGATTCTGGTGCTGCAGCACAGCTTGGAAAAAGGCAGCTTCTTCCCTAACTGAAACCAGGAGGGTTGCCCCTGGAATGACAGACAAACCTTTCTACCCCCATCCCCTCAGGGATGGGGCACAGAGACCAGTAACAGCGGTCTCCACCACTTCACGAACAGCTTACTGTGTTCCTCTTTTGGTGGAAACACACACCTCCCCTAACAGTAGCTCTATATCAGAGCTTTAGGCTCAAAAAGCCTGTGCACAGACTGCTGTGCTCCTCTCTTCAAGACTGCTCACACACAACTCCCTTCAAAAACTCCCAACATTCTAACCTAACTCCCAACTACAGATTCCAATGTGGCTCATGCAGCTGCGAAAGTTCTATGGTGATGTCATCCCTCAGTCTCAGCTGAGACTGAGAACAGAGTGAGACAGTGTGAAATCCATTTAACTGGAGTTTCACAAGCTGCCTTCCTTGCCTACCACTAGGTCTTACTGGGATTCTAGTAACCCCGGATAACAGGGGGGGTTACACCTATAAAAGGTTTTATCCCCCTTCTTAACTGAGTTGACTATCTTTTCCTCGGTTTGCGCCTTTTCTATTCTGACTGCCTTCGCCACTTCCTTTTGCTTTAACTGATAGCTTTCTCTGTCCTGCTCCTTCTATGATTTGTTATACTTTTTGAATGCTATCTTTTTCTCCCAAACCTTCCCCACCACCTCTTTTGAGAACCATAGTGGCATTTTCCTTTCATTTTGTTTTGTTTATTTGCTTCACACAGAGGCTTGTTGCCTCTGTAATGACAGCTTTGATTTTTCCCCATTGTTCCTCCACCCCTCCTTCCTGCCCTTTTGCTAGTGCATTCCTTAGGCCAAGGTCCTCTGCCAAAGTCAGCTCGCTGAAAGTCCAGTACCCTTGCTTTTGTATGGCTTGACTCTACGGCTGTGTTTATTGTGAACCACACTGTCTGGTGGTTGCTTATTCCCAGATGGCTACCCACTTCTAAATCCAAGATCCTCTCACTGTCCCCATTTGAGAGCACCCGGTCTAAGACTGTTCCCTCCCGAGTGGGTTCCCAACACTAGCTGCTTGAGGCATGCCCCCTATAGGGCATCGAGAATGGCTCTGCTCTTGGATGTGGCTGCAGTAAATATGCTCCAGTTAACATCTGGCATATTCAGGTTCCCTATCAACAATATCTCCCCTTTTTCTGCCATTCTAAGGATGCCTCCTATCATTTCCTTGTCCATTTCCTCCCCCTGAGAGGGGGGGTCTGTATACAACCCCATGTGGATTGTGGTGCTATTTCCTGTCTCCAAGGTGACCCACAGTGCCTTCTCTCCTCCCTGTTTACCCTTTAGTTCCATTGCTTTGATCCCTTCCCTTATGTAGAGAGCTACACCTCCTCCTCTTTTACCCTCCCTGTCCCCCGTTGACATCCCAGTCATGGTTCTCTGTGTATCAGGTTTCTGTGACTGCCACAATATCCAGGTGCCCCTCTTCCATCACCCCTATTTATTTCTTTGAAATACTTGAAGGTCTCAGTCATGCCCCCCTTCCTTGTCTCCTCCAGGGAGTACATGTTCAGGGCCTCCAACCTCTCCTCCTATGATCTAACATGCTGGCCCATGATCATCTTTGTTGTCTTCCTTTGAACCATCTCGCAGGTTGATGTCCTTTCTAAGGCATGGGCACCAGTACTGTACACTATACTCCAGATGCGACCTCACTGATGACCTGTACAGTGGCAGTATCACCTCCTTTTGTTTGATGCTGACTCCTCTGGCAATGTACCCCAACACTTTATTTGCCTTTGCTGCTGCTTTCCTACACTGTGTGGAGTTCCTCAAATCACTAGTAAGCATCACTCCCAGATCCATCTCCTCCTCTGATGCAGATACCCAGACCCCTCCCTGGTTGTACTCAGTCCTGAGGTTCTTGGCTCTATTGTGCATAACTTTGCATTTCTTTGCATTCAAACCATGCTGCCCAAATCCCAGACCACCTCTCTAGTCTTCCAGATCCACAGTTAGGTCTTGCATCCCTTTTGTTGTGTCCATTCTCCCACAGAGCAGGTTGTCATCCACGAATAGGCAAAATTTGCCCTTAATGCATCCCCAAATACCATTTATGAAGACACTGAAAAACAGTGGTCCGAGCACCAAGCCCTGTGGGCCCCACAGGTGACCTCCCTGGTGCTAGATAGCTCACCCCCCCCACCACTACCACCACTCTTTGGATCCTGCCCCTCAGCCAGTTTACACGCATCTGGTCAATTTCTCCCAACCCCAAGATCCACCAACTTCCTGATCAACCTCTTGTGGGGTACAGAGTCAAAGACCTTGCTGAAGTCCAGGTAAAGGATGTTCACCACTTGGCCCCTCTCCATTGTTTTAGTGACCCAGTCAAAAAAGTCAATCAGATTTGTTTGTCATGACCTCCCTCCCTCCCAAAAACCCTTGCTGCCTCACATCCTGGAGACTATGTTCCATCAGATACTCTAACAACCTTTCTTTGAGTATGGACTCCATGAGCCTGTACACGACTGAAATCAGACTGACCAGTCTGTAATTCCATAGGTCATCCTTGTGCCATTCTCCAGTCCTGCAGTACCATGCCAGACTTCAGTGAACTACTGAACAGGCCAGCCAATGGATCTGCAAGCTCCTCCAGTTCTTTTAACACCCTTGGGTGTATGCCATCTGGGCCTGGGGATTTGTCAACCCTCAATGCTAGCAGCCCTGTTCTCACCCTACCCACGTCTATTATAACATCTGTGGTCCCCACGCTCCTCTGCTTCCCCTTAATGGCATCGATCCATCTCTCTCACTGGTGAAGACCAAACAGAAGTACTTGTTCATTACCTCACCTTTTTTACCCCCATTCTCCTCCACCCACCCCTCCCCTTTCCTGAGCCTAAAAATCCCACCCTTTGTCCCTTTTCTTGATGATATAGTGAAAAAGGGCCTTCTTCCCCTTGTTAATTCCCTCTGCTAGCTGTAGTTTTTTCTGAGCTTTAGCCCACTGGGCTATCTTACCTGCTACAATAGCCATCTTCCGGTAATCCTCCCTGCCTTTCACTCTCTTGATCCTCCTGAATTTCTTGTAGGCTGACATTTTGTCCCTTACTGCATGGGCAGCCTCAGTACTGAACCAGCTGGGTGCTTTGACCCTTGAGTTCTTCCCCCTTGAACCTAATACACTCCTCTGTGGCAACTGTTTTACCTCCTGGATGATGGACCACCTTTATTCCACCCTCATATCCTCTCAGATGTTTGCCAGGTGACTCTTTTGCAACTTGCCCATCTTTCTGAAGTTCGCCTTTCTAAAATCCTGGATTTTAATCTTAGTGGGGGCCTTTTCCCTGCCAATATCCAACCAGAACCACACTGTGAAATGGTCACTCACATTCAGGGGGCTCCTCAACCATTATATCTTGGACGCACTCCTTATCCATCACCACCAGATCAAGGATTGCCCCCTTCCTGGTAGGTTGTGTGATGCCTTGAGTCAGGAACCCATTTTGCAGTACATCTAGGATCAGCTGACTGCTGGCACAGGTTGTAGCCGGTACCCTCCAGTCCACCTTGAGCAGGCTGAAGCTTCCCACTATTACCACCTCTCCCTTCCCTGCAACAGTCAATATTTAGGAGTTCAATTCCTTCTCTCTTTCCTCCTCCTGGTTGGATGGTCTGTAGACCACCCCCAACCTCGTCTTCCTCCCTCTGTTAGACAGTAACTGAATCCACATTGCTTCCCTCCTTTCTGACTCCTCCTTCATACACATTATACCCTCCCTGATGTAAACTGCATCCCCTTCCCCCTTTACAACCACCCTGTCCCTCCTGTATAATTTATACCTAGGGATTGAGAGATCCCAGTCATGGCTTGGTGTGGTCCATGTCTCAGTGACCACCATGATGTCCACTCTCCTCTCTGCCAACATCAGCAGGCCACCCATCTTGTTTCCAAGACTTTGGGCATTCAGGGACACCGCCTTCCACCTACTGTTTGAGCCTCCTTCTCTTCCCTCTCATCTGCCTTTCTTGTTTCTCGCTGTTGCTTGTGCCCCCCAACCCCAAAGCTGACTCCTTCACTTCCCCTCCACCTCCACCCTCCAGTTCCCCTCTACTGGTATGGGGGGGAATGTCTGTTGACCTCCTCCTCATAGAGTCTCAAGGCCTGCAGGCCCACTTCCCCCCCCCAGTGGTTTAAATTAAATTTAAGTTTATGGGTTATGTGACCCCAGCTTATCCCTGAGGACCCTCAAGCCCCACTACTGAGGTGCAGTCTGTCTGGTGCAAAAAGTGTTTTATCTGACCAGATCTCCCCCCAGCCCTCGATACGGTTACACCCTTCCTTCTTGAACCATTTCCTCAGCCAGTCATTGAATTCCCAATCCTTTTCTTCCTGACCATACTGGCTCTTGGTACTGGCAATACCTCAGAGGATGCCAGAACTCTGAGCTGAGTGGCTGTGTTTGAGAAGAGCTCCCAAAGCTAAGTGCTTTTTGCTATAATTTTCAGTTTAAAAATTGTTTTGTTTTATGTAAATTTAGGTGATTGTGAAAGACAACCCTGTAGGCTCCAGGAAGATATAAAATTTGAGTGGTAGATAATCGTTGGAAGTCAGAAGGATCAACACATTTATTTAGTGTGATCTTTCTACTCTGATGTGGTTAATTTTAATACTATAGTTTAAACCCTTTCTGTGTGTGCCTTTGGTGGTGTCTCATATTGAGAACCTAAGTGTCATTTGTGGGTATTCTGTCTGTTTTGGTAGGTACTTTATTTTCTCTGTTAAACAACTGAGTATACTATTGCCTAATACTTTATAGTACATTGTATCTTTTGTGCAGTCTCTGATTTTTCTTCTTTCTCCAATGTTTTAGAACTGTTTAGTTTTTGTGGCAGAGGTGTGGTACTGTGTTCTTTCTTGTAGTTCAAGGTGCTTTTGGGACTGCTGATTTCTACTGGTTTAAAAGATTACATTTTTTTTCTATTTTAAAAAAGCTACATCAACTTGGTATGTTGTCACCTGTTTGTTGTTGCTAAGCAGCAGATGTTTTTGCATTGTGCTCTGGTTCTGTGATAGAATCTGTATTAGTAGAAGGTAGATTATTGTGATTGTAGTTACCTTTTGATGGTAAGGGTAAAGAGCTGAGATAGAAATGTATGTATTTTGAATGTTATAGAAGCCAGAAGGGGAAGGAAGCATATTCAATTCAATGCTTTACAGTAACTGGTAATTGCTGTTTTTCTTTTAGACTTGGATTGTGGGCTTTTGGTGACACTGTACTTTCTTTGTTGTCTTTACTTAGAGTTGTTTTTGGGCTGTTGAGGATTTAAAACATAGTGGTGGTGTATTATTTGCTGTCTTTGGTTGCTGCAAATTTTCGCCCCCCCTTCCCCCAACTCTTGATTATATGCCTGTTAAATCTGATTGACAGGAGCTAAACACTGGGTATAGTAAAGGGTGTGGAGTAGGAGGGGCATACCAGGAAAGGAACAGCAGCAAGTGAAGAGGTGACTGCTCTCTCAGTGGAAGGGAAGTAAATGCAAATCTAGGAGCTTTCATTATTACTTCATCACATTGATATTGCATTGGGGAAAGGAGGAGTAGGAGTTTGAAGAAGGTTGTGCAATGGCTACTTAAAGTCTGTTTTTGAGTGTGGATAGGAAGGATAGGAATATAAAAAGCAGTTGCTCAATATATCTAAACGTGTGCAACAAAGGAGGTAAGGGAAATAAAGAAAATGTTTTGCACTGATAGAAGAGGGAAAGGGGAGACTTGGGGGAGTGTTTGGTATCCTACATCTGGAAGGGTGGGGGGTCACTGGTGGGCAACGACAGCAATGGGTAGGGTGGTAGGCTGCAACAACTGCGGTGCACCAATCTTTCTAAAAATTGCCTGGAGTGTGGGAGGATGTTTAGTGTGCAACCACATAGAAAAACTTAGAAAGGAGATTGAGGGTCTGCAGGAGGAACTAAGACAGGCAAGGCAGATTGGGGTGGGTTTAGCCCAATACTGGAGGGAGGAAGAAGGGAGATGAGGGAGGGCGATTTAAGCCAACAGTGGTGAGGAGAAGGTCAGAAGAAGGGAAGCAGAGACAAAGGGGCCCAGGCCAGGAAGAACAATTGCCAGGGAAACCAGGTCAGGAGACAAAAGACAAATGGAAGGAGGAGATAGGGACTTGTGAGGGGAGGCGAAGAAGTGGCAAAAGTCATGGAGTGGAAAGGAGAGAACAGGTTACTATGAAGAGAGGGGAGCGGCATTTGTGAAGGGCCTTCAGAAAATAGTTGTGCACTGCTAGAGAGGAAGAAGGTGGAGGAGGGAAATGATGAAATTAGAGGAGTAATTGATAAATGCCTGGACCAAACTGGAGCGGGGAAGTTCTGCTGGGAGAATTGCAACAGGGGTAAAAGGGGAAATAATGTGCAGGAAGAAGAGGAGCTGGAAATGAGAGAGGGAGATGAATGGAAGCAAGCAGGGAGTAAGAGGGGTGGAATCTGCTGGGGACTCAATACTAAGAGGAGTTGGGGAGAGGCATAGTCGCATTTGGGTGGAGGCCATGCCAGGAATGACAGCGGGAAGGGTGGGACAGTCTGTTCTGAAATATGCTAGAAGGGTAGGGAAAACCTCATTTAATTATACATCTTGGGACAAACGACCTGGCTGACAAGACAGTAGATACAGTCCAGAGGAGGTTTGAGGAACTAGCACACTATGTGAGGGGCAGGAAGATCAGTAACTTTTTCAGAGATACTCCGTGCCAAAGGCAAGCACAACAAGAAAGCTGATAATAGAGGAATTTAATAGATGGCTAAGAACCTGTGTTGTGCTAAAGGGTATGGGCTGTTGGGGGGTGGGGAGGGACATGGGAGGACAGTAGTCTCTATGCCAAGGACAGACTACACTTGAGTGAGGAGGGAAAGAAAGTGTTGAAACAGAGGATGGAGGAGTACATAGAGGAAGTTGGGAATTTAAACTAGGAGTGGGGGGTGGCAGTTGGGGAAGAGATATGCAGAGACCACAGGTTGGGAAACCATATGAGCTTACCCCCCATAACAGTGACAAAGGACAAATGGCAAGTACTGTTGGTGATGCTAGGAAAGGAGGGCAGGATGGGAGGGGGGGAAAGGGTGGAAGGTGGTTACCCGTAATGCTAGAAGCCTTGGGAGGAAAACTGCAGAGTTACAGGTTCTCATGGCAGAGGGAGAGGTGGACTTTGCAGCCATCACGGAAACATGGGCCACCCAATACAATGACTGGGACCTGTCTGTACCAGGGTACAGGTTATTTCATAGGGATAGGGTGATTGGGAGGGGGGTGGCACTATATGTGAAGGAAGGACTGAAGTGTGTAAGGGAGGAAGGGGAGGAGGGTAGTATGGAGTCACTTTGGATGCAAATCCAGGATTCCAAGAATAGGATTCTTAGAATGGGAGCGGTGTACAGGCCACCATCTCAGACGGAGGAGTTAGACAGGGAACTAGCGGGACAGATCAGGAGGGCCTCAGGAAGGGTAGTGTGGTGATTGTGGGGACTTCAACATGCCAGGAGTGGACTGGAGCACCCAACAACCAGGAACAGAAGGGAGCAGGTACTGCTGGATGCCTTCCAGGACAGCTTCTGCTGCAAATGGTCAGTGAACCAACCAGGTTAGGGAATACCCTTGACCTTGTGCTGGCAAATGGGGACTTTGTGAGAGAACTTACAGTGGAGGAACCGCTGTCAGGGAGTGACCACCACTCAGTATGGCTCACATTGGATATGGGCAAGGAAGGAGGGAATCTGGCACAATAGTGCTGGACTGGAGGGCCAACTTGGGAGGATGGGGAAGTGGTAAAAGGGTACCTGGCCAGAATTCAATCTAGTATGGACACTAACCAGAGGTGGGAGCTCATAAAGCTGGGGATAGTGGAGGCAACCAAAACCTGCTGCAAAGCCCAGAGCAAGAAAGCTAGGGCTAAGAAACCAATCTGGTTGAGCAAGGAGGTCATGGAAAAGGTAAGGAGAAAAAGAGCTGCCTTTAGGAAGTACAAGAAAACAGGGAGGGGGGAGGACAGGGAGGAGTACTTGACAGAATCGAAGGAGGTGACAAGGGCAGTAAGGGGAGCCAAAGCATCTACGGAACTCAGGCTGGCACAAGGCATTAAGAAGGGGGAGAAGGACTTCTTTAAGTACATCAGGGAGAAAAGGAGCTGTAAGGACCACATAGTAAGGATTAGGAAGGAGGGGGTTAGTGGAAGCAGGGTGCGATAAGGCGGAAGCACTAAATGAGTACTTCTGCTCAGTATTTACTAAAGAGAAGAGGGGGTGACACCCAAGGTGGGAGAAATGGCAGAAGCAGGTGGGAGTGGTGACTGATGGGGAAATCATGGAGAGCAGAGTTCGAGAGGGTTTGAAGGCACTGAGGGTGGACAACGCGCCAGGCCCAGATGGCATCCACCCCAGGGTACTGAAGGAGCTGGCAGAGGTCCTTGCAGGACCTTTGGCAGACCTATTTAATGCCTCACTACATTCGGGGTGTGTACCTCAGGACTGGAGGATGGCTCATGTGGTGCCCCTCCACAAGAGTGGCCCCAAGGATGAACCGGGAAACTACAGACCAGTGAGCCTCACATCCATCATGGGTAAGCTAATGGAGACTATCCTGAAGGAGAGGCTGGTGGCCCTCCTAGAGGCCAAAGGACTACAGGACAGCAGACAGCAGGGCTTCATATGTGGCAGATCCTGCCAAACCAACCTGGTTGAGTTCTATGACTGGGTAACTAGGCAACTGGACAGGGGCCATGCAGTGGATGTCCTGTATCTGGACTTCAGTAAGGCATTCGACTCAGTGCCACATGGAAGGCTGGGAAGGAAGTTAGTAGGCACAGGGGCGGGTGCAAAGCTGGTGAGATGGGTAGGAAACTGGCTGCAGGGAAGGCAACAGAGGGTGGTGGTGGGTGGGGAGCTCTCACACCCAAGGGCAGTGATGAGCGGTGTTCCACAGGGCTCAGTGTTGGGACCAGTGTTGTTTGGGATATTCATTGCAGACATATCATGGGACATCAAGAGCAATATCAGTCTGTTTGCTAATGACACCAAGGTAGGCGCGGTGGTGGATGACCTAGGGGGATGGCAGGGGTTGCAGGATGATCTGGCAAAGCTTGAAACCTGGTCAGACACCTGGCAACTGGGGTTTAATGCCAAAAAGTGCAAGGTGCTGCATTTTGGGATGAAGAACCCAAGGAGGAGTTACCAGCTAGGGGAGTGCAGCTAGCCCAGACAGAGGAGGAGAAGGATCTGGGTGTGCTCATTACAGGGTCAATGAACAACTCGGCACAATGTAGAAAGGCAGCTGCAAAGGCCAACAAAATGATGGGTTGTATTGCAAGGGGTATATCCTCGAGGAGGGAGGAGGTTATTCTGCCACTGTATAGGTCATTAGTTAGACCACACCTGGAATACTGCGTGCAATACTGGCGTCCGTATCTGAAGAGGGACATTAAGTTACTGGAGGGGGTGCAGCGCAGAGCGACAAAGATGATCAAGGGGCTGGGGATTTATCATACGAGAGGAGGTTGAAGGAGTTGAACATGTACTCACTGGAGGAGAGGAGAGACAGGAGTGACATGATTGAAACTTTAAATACATGAAAGGAATAAACAAGACAGGTACAGAGGGGCTGTTCAAAGTAAGGGAGGGCCACCAGGGGCCATGATATGAGACTGGAGCAAGGAAGGTTCAGGAGGGAGATGAGGAGACACTTTTTTACAGAGAGGGTGGTGGCTGGGTGGAATGCGTTACCTGCTGAAGTGGTATGCAGTAGAACAGTGGACTGCTTCAAATGAGGATGGGACAGGACAAGGGGGAGGGTTAATGAAGGGGAAGGGTGGAAGGGAGGGGCAGCTGCAGAATAAGGGGTGCTAGCTGCACATTCGAGCAGACTTGATAGACCTCTAGGCCTTTATCTGCTGGCAAATTTCGTATGTTCGTAATCAGCCTACCCACCTTCAGATCCTCCTTATCACCCTAAATCTTTCTTGTACTACCCCCACCAACTCCCCAGCTAGGTTTTTGGAACCTAAGTGTATAATTACGATTGGTTTCCCTCAACACCCCCCATCACCACCACCAACTCCTCAATTTTGGGCACACCCTTTCTGTTGCCATCCCTGACATGCACACCACCTTCCTACCTGTATTTGGGCTCCCCTCCCTTCCCCAGTGAATACCCTTAATTATAGAGCTGCTGGCCTGCCAGCGTGCTTGGGACAAGGCGTGGATGGTTTACAAAACAACTGGTGTTCAGGAGGACTTGCTTAGGTATCGTTCTCTCTATAATGCCTGCACCAGGGCTTGCTATCTTGCCAAAGTGGAATACTTCAATTCCACCTTCCAGGAAAACCTTAATAGCCCCTCCAAATTTTGGAAGGTCATCCATGCCCTAGTCTCCCCCCACCCAGTCCTAAAGGTAAGTGACATCACCATCTCTGACCCCCCATGGCCACTGAATTCAACATCTTCTTTACCACTGTGCTTCTACCCTCCTAGCATCCCTTCCCCCTACAACTCCTCCTCCAACAGCCTCTTCCGCACCTATTTCCTTTTCAAATTGCTTTTCCTTCCAACCAGTCTCCCCCGTTGACACCCTGAAAGCTCTTCTTTCCCCTAACACTCACAAGGGCAAAAGCCTGGATGGGTTTAACCCCAACCTCTTGCACCTATCAGCCCACACTATAGTTCTCCCTCTCTCCACTCTTCTGAATCTTTCCTTCACACTTGCCACTGTCCTTGATACCTGGAAGCTTGCCACTGTCGTCTCTTTTCCCAAGGGTGGCGACTCCTCTAACCCTGGTAACTACCGTCCGATATCCCTGCTCCTAATCCTTGCTAAAATCCAAAAGCACTTGGCTCTGATTCAGCTGCCTCCTTTCCTTAATTCCTCCTCCTTCTTCACCCCCTTCCAGTTTGGTTTCCATAAAGTCCACTCCACCACAACCTCCCGTCTCTGGCTCACTGACTCCATTCTCTCAGGCATGAATCAGGGTTGTGTCACCTCTGCCATCCCATGAGTTACCCCTGTAACCTCCCTCCTCCTCTGAGTTTACCTCCCTCTCCCTCTCCCTGAAGTTGATCAGCAGTGGCTGCCGCAGCAAGGAAACCCCATGAAGCATAGTTACCCCTGTAACCTCCCTCCTCCTCCTCTGAGCTTATCTCTCTCTACCTGAAGTTGATCAGGAGTGGCCACCACCGTACGGAGACCCCACGGAGCACAGTTACCCCTGTAGCCTCCCTCTTCCCTAGGCTTTCCTCCCTCTCCCTGAAGTTGATCAGGAGCAGCTGCTGCCGCACAGAGACCCCACAGAGCACAGGATGCCCTTGTATGCTTTCCCATCTGCGTTTTGAATTTGGTGTCCTTTCTTTCCTCCTTTGTCTTCTCTGCACCCGCCATCCAGATCCACTCCAGAGAATTTCGAAGGGACAATTAATTTGTGCTAAATTCTAGCAGTCGCTTTAGCAACCTGTACTTGGAATATAAACATTAAGGGCATCATGTTTAGCATTTTATTTGGAATCCTAGTGAATCTTTGTTTTACCAAACATGTTACTGTATATTATTAATGTGGGAACTATTACTGTGCTGAATGACTCTCTTTATAGCAATTTCCTTGTGAGCAACTTATTTATAGTAGTTTAGCATCATGTTGTCTAAGTCTGAAATTTGATTTTGGCAACTTGTTTTAGCAATTTTTGCAACATATTTCTTTAAGTCAGTGTAACCCCCCTGCAAATGGGGGTTCCCAAGAGACTTCCAGGAGCTTGCTTGAATGCTCCAAGCCTGAATGGTGTTTGGCATTTAAGCCATTTATCAGTGAGTGTTTTTAGAACCTCTGGTACTGTCTCTTTAAGAGCTGTCTGCTTGCAGACATAATTAGTTTGTATGGGGGACTGTGTGTTTCTTTGATTGAGTACCATCAAGCTGCTGCCAATTCACTTCATTTTGCAGTCACTAGGAGTGCAAAGGAACCTATCTGAAAGATGTAACTGTTTGCCAGAAATTATTTAGAGTAATAATGAAATTACAGTTTGTCTAACCTGCTTTCTTTGCAGTCAGAACTGTGTCTGCTAGTTCCCCATTCTAGTTTTGAACTGCTGAACTGGACCAATCAGTGTGGGGTAAGCTAGCTCTAAAATGGTGCCTTGGACGAATCAGAACTTGGACTCATAATCTGAGCCAGCCACAAGAGGATTGTATGGGCAGTGACTCTGGGAGATGTAGTTTAGACTTCAGTGCCTTTTTGGACCAACAGCAGCAGTCTAAGTGAGTGACAGCCAATCCAGTCAAGAACTGGGAGGAACTCAAAGGAAGTGCCCGGTTTTGTCGGTTGGAGTGCAGTTGAGCTTTGGCAGTGAAGAAGGAAGGAGCCCTGTGCTTTTCAGTGTGCAGTTTTAGTCAAAAGCGTGTATAGGCCCAGAGTTCGGTCTGCAGCTTGTGTAACAGCTTGTTAGGACTGAATCCGTCCTGTGAAAAGAATCAAAGGATCTCCTGAAGAGTAGAAACCAGGCTCACCCTGTAGAAGACTGGAGGAATTGCTGAAAATTGCACTCTGTCTGTCAGGAACTGAATCTGCTGTGTGTTCTCCCGGGTATTGTGCAGTAATTGCGATCGGGATACAGATGCAGCCTGCCTGGTATAGTGCTTTCTTTTATATGGATGTGTGAAGAGGTTTGTGTACCTCAAGTGAGCCCTGCTGACATTGAAGGACCCTATCTTATTTGGAGGTCGTGAGTACTAATTCAGGGTCGCTCCCTGTTGAATTGCCACATTAAATCCAAATGGAATTACTGTACTGCTGACTGTTTAATTCTCCTTTTCTCTGTGTGAAAGGGCCCCTACCAGCTGCCACGGTTTGGACTAGCCACTAGGGCTTGGGTACCCAGGGACAGTAACTGATAGGGATAGCCTGTGCACAGAGCCATAAATGAGATTATTAGAGTGATAAGCTAATTAACCTGATTTCCCCTGTCCTTGTTATATCCCCTAAATAAATCAGAGCTGCTTGTTTCAGCAAAGTTATACTGCCTGAGGTATTTGTCTATGTTAAAGTACTGTACTGTGATTGTTGCACTGTATCTCATTCACAGGAGGTCCCAGTGCAGGAACCAGACCTGGGGGTAAGTGTATACTGTGAAGGTAATTCTGATATATTGTGTGGGCCACTAGTGGGAAGAAAGGGGGGTTGCAGTGTCCCAGAGGGCTGTGACCAAGTTAGTTTAACTATTGCAAACCCTGACCTCTGGGTGGAGGCACCCGCCATTGGATCCAGGCCCCTCAACCTGTTAGTGGCAAATCAGGCAGGGGTAGTAGCCCCTGGGATAGCGCCATCTAGGGGTTACATCAGCAATTTCAGTTTCTAGTCGCAAGTTAAAAAGTGTTCTGTTAGCGTCTAGTTGTTGTAACCAAAGCTTTCTTAACCCTAACACAGAAACATAGAAACATAGAATTTGATGGCAAATAAGGACCGTTTGGCCCACCCAGTCTGCCCATTTCCCTGTCTAATGGATAAGCTGCAGATCTAGTTAACCAGCAGCCTACTTCTTTCTACCCCCACCCCCTAGAATTGCCTTATGACTGTCCCATGCATGCTTGAATTCAACCACTGTTTTTGACTCCACAACCTCCTTCGGAAGGCCATTCCATGCATTCACAACCTTCTCTGTGAAAAAATACTTCCTTACATTACCTCTGAGTCACCCCTCTATCTTCAAATTGTGCCCCTTGTTCTTGCACACCTCTTTTTGAAAGATGCTACCCTCTTGGACTTTGTTGATTCCCTTGAGGTACTGAAAGTTTCTATCATGTCCCCACTCTCCTCCTTTCCTCAAGGCTATACATATTAAGCTCCTTTAGTCTCTCTTCATATGTCTTCCGGTGCAGACCCTGCACCACTTTAGTTGCCCTCCTCTGGACAGCTTCCATCTTGTCTATGTCCTTGTGGAGATTGGGTCTCAGAACTGCACACAGTACTCAGATGGGGTCTCACCAGCTGTCTGTACAGAGGGATAACAACTTCCTGTTTTCTACTGGGGATGCCTCTCCCTATGCATCCCAGTATCCCCCCAGCCCTCCTTACTGCCCTCTCACATTTCTTGCCCACCTTTAAGTCATCTGATATGACTACCCCCAGGTCCCTTTCCATTCTGTTGTTGTTAGTATCTCACCCCCCATTGTGTACTCTTCCCCTGGGTTTTTGTTTCCCAGGTGCACTACCTTGCACTTCTTAGCACTGAATCTAAGCTGCCATACATTTGACCATTTCTCTAACCTTGCCAAGTCCCTTTTCATCCTTTCTACCCCACGTTGTGCATCAACTCTGTTGCAGATCTTTGTGTCATCTGCAAAGAGACATACTTTTCCTTCCTTTCCCTCTGCAATGTCGCTTATAAAGACATTGAAGAGGACCGATCCTAATACTGAACCCTGCGGTAGCCTACTAGTAACCCCCCTTTCTTCAGAGTGGACTCCATTTACTATTACCCTCTGAGTCCTATTCTCCAGCCAATTCTTTACCCAGGATATATCATCTTGGGACCCACTCCCAGGCTGGCTAACCTGTATATTAATCTTTTGTGTGGGACTGAGTCAAATGCCTTGCTAAAGTCTAGGTAGGCCATGTCCATAGCCCCTCCCTGATCTACTACTTTGGTCACCCAGTCAAAGAAATCTATTAGATTCGTCTGGCATGACCTTCCCACTGTGAATCCATGCTGCCTTGGGTCCTGTGCCCCTCTGGCCTCTAGGTACTCGACAATTCTTTCTTTCAGAAGTGATTCCATCATTTTCCCTATCACTGAGGTTAAACTAACAGGTCTGTAGTTTCCTGCTTCTGCCCTGCTCCCACTTTTGTGAAGGGGAATCACATCTACCCTCCTCCAGTCCTTAGGTACCACCCCATCCTCCCATGATTTGTTAAAGAGGATAGTCAGTGGTGTCACTAGTTCTACCCTTAGTTCTTTTAGAATTCTGGGATGAATCCCATCAGGCCCCATTGCTTTGTCCACCTTCAGTTTTAAGAGTTCTTTCAGAACCCTTTCTTCTGTAAATGGGCTGGTATCAACTTCTGTATCCAGAGTGTTTCTTTTGTTTGTTTTAGATACCTCCCCCTCTTCATTTGTAAATAACCCTCCCTCTTTCAGCTGTGTTTCATAATTAGCTCCCTCTCTTTCTCTCCACAGTTACTCCTGTAACCTCCCTGCTCCCCTGAGCTTACTTCCCTCTCCCTGAAGTTGATCAGGAGCAGTCACTACCGCACGGAGACCCCACGGAGCACAGGTACAGCCCACAACAGGTAAAGTGCCCTTGTATGCTTGCCCATCTGCAGTTTGAATTTGGCACCCTTTCTATCCTCCTTTGTCTGCTCTACGCTCGCCTGCCAGATCTGCTCCAGAGAATTTCTAAGGGACAATTAATTTGTGCTAAATTCTAGCAGTCACTTTAGCAACTCGTACTTGGAATATAAATATTAAGGGCATAATTTTTAACATTTTATTTGAACTCTCAAGTTCCCTGACCACCCTCCTCCCGCCTGCCCTATCTGGACACTTACTTTTACAGCTTCAGAGGTGTCCTCCTATTGGCTGTTTTGCAATTTCTTTCCATCTCCCTGATTTGCATTTAATTTGTTATACTCACTGGACACTAGGGGGCCGTTCTCATCCAGTCATCTTAAACTAACATTGTTTAGTAGGAATAAAGGTTCACATGCTTGGGTACCTACATAAATTTCCTTCTTGCATACTGCATACTGCTCTATGGTCAAACTTCCTACCCTGAAGTTTTGTAACCTCTCAATCTCCCTCAATCCAAAATCTGGCATTTGCATCAAAGGTCTTGATGTTGCATGTTTGCATTGGCTGCACTTTGATGAGCTAAAACTTAGTTGCTTTGATGTCTCCCATTCTAATTGCCCCATACTGACAAATCCTTAGGTTCACCTCTAATCTGGTGTCTATAAACAGGTCTCACTAATTCCTGTCCTTTGGCCTAGTTATGCAATCCCCCCCAACCCACTTTGCAATGATTGCACCCACACATTTTTTCCCTTTAATCCTACTCCTACAGTTAGTTTTCTTTCTTAGCTCTCCCATGCCCTCCCTGACTCTTCGGATACCTCCTATTGAGGATTCACAGGTTGATTGTGTCCATTTTGAGCTGGACCTTGGATGCTCAGCTCCCTCGGGAACTCTCAGCTCTGGGACCCCCAAGATTGCCATCCTTCCACATACCCCTAGATTGGTCAGAGACCATGCTTACTCCCTTATCGCTCACTGCACTCTACACTGCTGCCTCTTGCTGTTCTGCCACTCCCAATCAACCAAGTACATCAGACATGCGGACACCGACAAGCTTAAGAGACTATGCAAAAACTGGAGGCTAGCTCATTTAATATTTCTACTTCTCCTCCTCCTCTCTGGGTCCGTTCACCCCAACCCTGGACCAGTACACTCTGATCTCACCCATAAACTCCTCGCTGGCCATTACAGGAAATTGATCAGCATTGCCCACCTCAACATTCAAAGTATCCTTGCTAAGAAAATTCCCTTTGAAACCTGGGTTGAGTACAAGAATTTTGACATCATCACCCCCTCTTAGACCTGGCTAACTGCCAAAATTTCTTTGCACAAAATCATGCTCAAAGGCTCTTCTCTAGTTAAGAAAGATCGACTAATAAAAGAGGAGGCTGCTGCCTGTTCTTTATATCAGAGAGACTCTTGCAAACCGAACTACACCCAGAATCAGAAACTTTCATACTCGAATCCCTCTCCATAAATCTAATCATAGGTAAAAACAAAATTCTATTATATCTGTCAACTTTCCCCCCCGGAATACCATCTTCTTAGCTTGAATCCCTCATCTCAAATAAGTCATCCTTCCCAAGTAATAGGGAATGGCTCATATTAGGGGACTTTAATCTAAACTGGGACAGTAGCCAGTCCGACTGTACCAAAGAACTTCTTGCCAGTTCTGGGCTGCACCAAATAATATCCACCCCCACCAGAACTAACTGTAAAACTGGAAACAGCTCTACCATTGACTGGATCATATCCTCAAATCCCTCCAGGAATGACAGCCTTGGGTGTTCTCCCTGACTCCATTAGTGACCACTGTGCAGTGTTCTGTCGCTGGTCAGCCAGAGCCCCCTAAATCTGCTCCTAACTACATCTTCACAAGACAATTAAAAAAAGCATATGTCAGAGAACTTTCTCTTGCATTTAAATCAGCTGACAGGTCCTTCACATCTGATATAAATAACATTGACCTTGCCCTAGATGATTTCAGCAAAACATTTAACGACATCTGTGAGGCCCTCATTCTCGAAAAGAAGATTAGAGTCCACGGACAATCAAGCGAGTAGATCACTCCAGACCTCCTCAAATTTATGCAATGTAGAGATAAGGCTTGGGCTAGGTACAGGAAATCACCCTCCCCGTTCTCCTCTGAGAGTATAAAACACTTCACAACAAATGCAAGTCAGCAGTTCGAACTGCAAAAATCAACCACCTTAAGAACAGCCAACTATACAACACAGAAAATTCCAAACAACTCTGAGGGACTTTAAACTCCCTTTTAGGTAAAGAAAAAAAGTGCAAGCAGATCACACTTCAGTCAGAAGAGAAATTAACAAACAACCCAACATGCATGGCCAATTTGTTTAATTCCTTTTGTGGGGACCTTGACAAGTACAAGACCCCCTCTCCTCAGCCAACCTCAAACAGCCTCCAGATCCCACCCTGTCCCCAAAAGCAACTAGTGCAGAATGCAGCTGCCAGATTGTTGACTGGTCTGCCTAGATCATGCCATGTCACGCCTGTGCTGCATGTCCTGCACTGGCTGCCTGTTCGGTGGCAGATCACTTTCAAGGTCAGTTTACCGACCTACAAGGCCCTACATGGACAGGGACCGTGTTATCTGCAAGTTCTTCTTTGCCCCTACCGCCCCCTCCACCCACCCCACTCCGCCAACAAGGGATTGCTAGAGGTTCCCAGGGTTTGTTTGAAGACCTCAGGTGCCCGGGCATTTGTATTTGTGGCCCCAACCCTGTGGAACTCTCTACCTCATCAGGTAAGAGAGTGCCTGACCACAGAGAGTTTTAAATCTGCACTCAAGACCCATTTATTTAAACTTGCTTTCCCTGAGTCTTAAAAAGTCTTAGCTGATGTTAATATGCATTTTAATATTTCTTAGGTATTTTACCTTTAAGTCTTTTATTGTATATGTACAAGTGCTTTGGTCATTTGTGAATTGCCCTTTTTCATAAATAAAACATTGATTGATTGATTGAAAGCTTCCTGCCCCACTTTCTACTCAAAGCTCTTTCGCCCACTGATACTATAAAACTTATAAGAAAAAACAACCCTAGACCCAACAACGGTACTGATGGTCTTGATTTCCGCATCCTTAAATTCATAATAAAGGACATTGCCGCACCTCTCGCCAATATCCTGAATTTCTCCTTCTGTTCTGGTACCCTTTCTGAGGCCTGGAAAACAGCTTCCATCAGGCGTCTGCATAAAGCTGGCTCAAAACATGAAGTAAGCAATTACAGGCTCATCTCACATCTCCCCCCCATCCAAAATAATGGAAAAAGTAGTTCATTCACAAATCACTGAGCACTTAAACAAATATGATATCCTGATCAATGCTTAACACAGTTTTAGGGCTATACGCAACACGGAAACAGCTCTTGTTAGGTTCACACAGGACATTATCAAGGCCATGGACGATGGTCTTTACACGGGTGCAGTCTTCGTGGACCTTACCAAGGTGTTTGACTTGGTGGACCACAACCTACTGCTAACTACCCTTGCCCTTCTGAATTTCTCTACAGACAAAGTCAATTGGTTTGGTATCACTGAGGTGGTTCTTGCACTATCTAACAGGGTGACAGCAGCAGGTCAAGGCTGAAGTGGAATTCTCATCCCTGAAACCTCTACTGAGGGGTGTACCACAAGGCTCTATACTGGGCCAATTGCTTTTTGCAATTTACATAAACAATATTGACGCTGACATCAAATCTGCTAACATCCATCTATTTGCCGATGACACAGTACTTTATATCGGAAGACCCTCCGCGGAAGCAGTTTGTAGGGATCTGCAATGGGAATTTAATCTTCTACAACTACTGCACCAGAAACTGCTCCTGAATGCCAAAAAAACAAAGGCAATGCTTTTTTCTCCCTTTTCATATGTCAGTAACCCCAAAACTCACGGTAATATTCCCCAGAGCCACACTCTTCTTGGTGGATCGCTGGAATATGTTACTAAATTCAAATACCTAGGGGTGTGGATAGATCAAAAGCTTTCCTTTTGCGATCACACTGAGGATTTCTTAAAGAAGCTTAGGCAGAGGCTTGGCCTCTTCTATAGGATCAAACATTTTCTAACACTGGATGCCAGGAAGAGACTGGTCCAAACCACATTCCTTACCTTATTGGACTACGCAGATTTCCTTTACAGCCAAGGCCCCGTGTCTACCCTGGCTAAATTAGACACACTCTACCATCGGGCCTTGAAGTTCATAACTGGTCTCCCATACTCCACACATCACTTTTCCCTTTACGCCGCAGTAGGTTGGTCATCCCTTAACTACAGAAGACAGAGGAATGCAGCTCTCTGGACATTTAGGGCCATCACAAAGATGTTGCCTCAGTACATCTCGGATTGTCTTCCTCTAGGTGTGATAGGTAAATATGCCTTAAGGAGTTCCTCCGTTATCTCCCTTGCAGTACCAAAGTTCAAGTCGCCCTTCGGCAGGTCTGCCATATCTCACACTTTACCCTCTCGCTGGAACAACTTGCAAAAAACCCTGAAGCTGGCCTACCCAATCAAACTATCAGCCTTCAAAGCACTTTATTTTCGCTCTATCAAGGAATCCTGTAACTGCTTCCCCTGATGTCACTTCCCCCTAGCCTCAGCTCCATCTGCTCCAGTACATCCTTTTACTGTTACTTCTTTCCCACCCCTCTTGGGCAATGTTACAAACTATAAGAACTTACCTGACTGCTCCTTTTATCCCGACCCTGTGGTTTTTTTTTCTTAGTTAGTTCCTTTTCCATGTCCCCCTGGCTCCCACCTACACTCCTTGCTTACCCCCTTGACATCGTCATGGTGTTTTGCTTTCCACCCCTAACTGTTGCCACCTCCCCGTAATCACTACATGCCCTTGTGGGTACGCATCATGTACCTCCTTACTCACCTTGCGTCTCTCTTCCCACCCCTCCATGCCCTACCAAGCTCTTTTCAATCAATAACTGTGTTCAAGGATGCTTCATATACACACTGTAATTATAGTTGTGTATGTTTAACCTGTATATACTGTACTGCAGTTGCTATACTTTTTAGCTGCATACTCTTCATGGTCTTAGCTTAATGGTTCTTTTTAATACTCTGTTTTGTGCGTATTATAAACCTCCTGTGTATAATTACTGCTCTATGTAAATACTATGTAAGTGTGAATTCATTTTGTATATATTGTTTACCCAATTATGATGTAACTGAGTATTCCTTTGTATGTATTGTTAACCTCTCCTTTCCAGGTCCATCTTGAAACTGAGCTTGCTCTACGATGTTCGCCTGGTTAAATAAAGATTTTGATTGATTGATTGATTGAACTAGGTAACTATCTCAACACGAGGTTCCACAAAACAGTCATTGAGTAACATCATTCATCTGAATGCCTTATTAAGTATGGGGTTCCACAAGGGTCAATACTTGGGCCCCTCCTTTTTTCTCTGTTTATAAACAGCATACCTTCCATCTGTTCCCATGCCAACATCATCCTATATGCACATGACAATGCCTTATACTGTAAGGATGCAAACCCTTCCACCCTTCTCTCCAAACTTCAAACAGAATTTCACAGCCTCCACTCCTGGTTCACCAAGTAGGGAATGGTCCTGAACTCCCAAAAAACTAAATGTATGGTTTTCGCCAGTAAACGTAAACCATCTAGTTTCAGTTTCACCATCCTAGATAATGATGGCGTGGTCATAAAGTGGGTTCAAAAATTGAAATACCTTACATATGTACATAGGAATATTTTTCAGGTCCAATTAGCAAGAACTGCCAAAAACAGGACCTGCCACTGAAGTGGTCAAATTGCCCATTTTTTTGAACCCATATATGAGTCTAGTTCTTTCTTAAACACAACCATGCTACCAGCTTCAACTACTTCCGTTGGCAGGGCATTTCATACATTCACTACACATTGGTTAAACCATTTGGCTCGTTTGGTGGTATTACATTTGTCCCCCATCAGTTGACTACTATGTGATTTAGTCTGACATGATTGTTTTATTCTAAGATTAAAAGCCCCTGTCTCCCATATCTCGACATGCCTTGTCCCTAACACTAGATGAGCATCTCTCCTTTGGCCAACACATAACCCAATTAATTAACAAAATCCACCAGAGACTTGGACTCTTCTACAGGATCGGGCAGTTCCTCATCCCAGAAGCAAGAAGTAGGCTGGCTTCCAGCTTACTCCTACCTCTCCTAGATTATGGTTCCATCATTTACTCCCCTCAGAATAATTCTGTCACATTGAATAAGCTCAAAACAGCATTTAATAACATTATCAGATTTGTTACTGGGCTTCCCCATTGTACCCACAGCTGTGCTCTCTACAAGACACTTGGTTTACTTGGTTTTTAGGACAGAAGAAGGCCAATAGCCTATCGAGATTGTCCTCCATATTGGTGGATCATTTACCTAAGTCCCATTCATTCATCCATTTATCAAGTTTATGCTTAAATATTGTAATATTTGTTGAATCAACGATATCTTGAGGTAATTTGTTCCATAGACTGGGTGATCTAATAGAAAAAAAGTTTAACCTTTTACTGTTATTAACTTTTTGCACTTCTAATTGTCTATTATGAAGTCTTGGTACAATTTTTCTTACAGAATAAACAATAGCACATTGTTCCATTTGTTCAGGTGTTTTAAGTATTTTAAACAGTTGTAAAAGATCGCCTCTAGCTCGTCTGCGCTCGAGAGAGTGTAATCCAGTTTTTTTCAATCTAGTATTATAATCCAAGTGAGTTAGATGGGGTACTAATTTGGTGACTCTATGTTGAATTTTTTCGATTTTGTTTATATCCGTCTTTAAATAGGGATTCCAAAATGGAGAACCATAGTCAAGATAGGGCCTAATGTGTGACCTATACAGAGTTAGGAGACATTCTTCTGATTTGGAAATGAATGTTTTATTTATTCTTCGCAGTAGTGCATTTGTTTGATTTGTGATTTTTGAACAATGTGAAGAGGAAGATAGTTTATCATTAATCATAATACCCAGATCTTTTTCTACAGAAGATCTCCTAATAATGCTATTGTTCAAGTAATACGTTTGTCTAGGATTGTTTTTCCCAAAATGGAGTACCACACACTTAGCTATGTTAAAGTACATTTTATTCATACTAGCCCATTGTTCAATTTGTGTAGATCCAGTGCCAAGTTATGACAGTTTGCAGGGGTGTTAACCTTCCCTCCAAGTTTGGTGTCATCCGCGAATTTAACCATTATGTTATTTGGTGAGACATACATATCACTAATAAACAAATTAAATAGCACTGGGCCCAGAACAGTACCCTGTGGCACACCACTAGCCACCACACCCACCTCCGAAAACACACCATTTACCCTAACTCTCTGTGTTCTGCCACTCAGCCAGCTATTTATCCAGGATATAATAGGTGCTGAGAAGCCCAAGCGGTTAAGTTTGTTAACCAAAATACTGTGTGACACCTTATCGAAAGCTTTGCTGTAATCCAAGAGAATAACATCAGTAGGTATTTTACAGTCAAGATTAGAACTAATATAATTGTAAAAAGTGATCAAGTTTGTGGTACACGAAAATCCTGTTCTGAAGCCATGTTGATACTTATCATTAATTTTTAATATGGACATTTCTTTTTCTAGTTGATTTTTTATTATTTTCTCCATGAGTTTACATGGTATAGATGTAAGACTGATAGGTCTGTAATTTTCAATTTTAGAATGGGAACCTTGTTTAAAGATGGGTGTGACAATGGCTGTGCACCAGTCAACTGGAACTGAGGATTCATATAGTGATTTTTTGAAAATAATAGTCAGGGGGGGGTTATTGTATCTTTTGTCTCCATAAGAAATCTAGAGCTAATATTGTCAGGGCCAGAACTAGTGTGTTGTTTTAGAGTGTCAAAGACCCACTGAATATCCTGAAAGAGAATTTCACATGGCTCAAGGTTAAAGTCTGCTATGATAGGTACAGTATTAATAGTTTCTGGAGTAAAAACAGATGAAAAAAATGTGTTTAATTTGGAAGCTGTTTCTATATCAGATGTTATAGTCCTACTATTACAGACTAGGGGACCTATTGTATTGTTATTACTTTTTTTACCATTTAGGTAAGTGTATAATGGTTTATGACAGTCTTAGTGTGTACAATTTTAAATTCAAAATTACGTTTAGCCAATATAATAGTTTTCTTTAGTTGTCTCACTACCTCTCTATACTTAAGCAAGATGGCATTTTCCTGATCAGATGAACATTTTTTTAGGGCTGAAAACAGTTTATTTTTCTGCTTAATTAATGTTTTAATATTACCATTGAACCATGGGGGGATCTTCCCTTTGTTATTATACTTAAATTTATCCGGGACATATTTTTTTTCAAGTTCCAATATCTTTGCTTTCAAAGAGCCCCAGGCCGTCTCAGTATTCATTGGATTCATTATTTGTTCCCAGTTAAGGGATTTAATCTGATGATTAATGACTTCAAAGACAGCCCTATTATATTGTTTTATTTTTAATTTGTTTGTTTTTGGTAATAAGGGTAATTGAATGGAGAAATGAAGAGACAAGTGGTCACTGTTTCCCAAGGGGCTGAGTAGTTGGATATCAGATATGTGTGTCTCCGGGTTAGTTATAACTAGGTCCAGTATGTTATTTCCCCTTGTTGGTTCATTTACACATTGAACAAGTCCCATATTGATTATGACTGACAAGAATTATTCATCGTGTTTATTAATTCCAGAAAGTGTGTCCCAATTTATAGTGGGGAAATTGAAGTCCCCTAAAATGAGAACTGGATCTTTACTAACTATTTGAGTAATTTTGCTACAAAGTTGTTTAGTTTGGTCAATATCAGAGGAAGGGGCGCGATAACAAATACCTATAAGAAATTGATGATCATTGGTGGGTCGAATGTAGACCCAAACACTTTCAGAGTGTACAGTAATTGTTGATTCATATGATGAAATGTCATCGTGAACGTACAGACTAACCCCACCTCCTTTTTTGGTGTCCAGTCTATTTTTGAAATAATGCTTAAAACCAGGAATTTCTACTCTCCACTTTTTTTCAGTGTTTCCCCCGGTTTCAGTAATTGCTATTAATGCGAAATATAAAGTTTTGGTTAAAATTTCGAGTTCAGCAAGTTTAGTAATTGTTAATGATCGAGCATTTAGTGAGAGTATGTTAAGATTTGTCCAGTAAGATAGGCATGGACTGCCATTACTAGAGATAGGGGGTGTCCCTGTCTCCCCCCTTCCTATCAGTTTAAATGATTTTTTATGAAAGTTGCCATTTTTCGTCCTAAGATTGCACTTCCCCTTCTGCTAAGATGTAAGCCATCCCAACAGAAAAGTGAGGGCCTATCATCAAAATCTTCCCAATGGGTTAGGCAACTTATGCCCTGTCTGTAAGTCCACTTGCAGATCCATTCGTTTAATGCTTTTATTTTATTGTTAATGTATCTGGTTGCTCTTGGGATAGGTAAAACTTCCGACAGACATATGGTGCAACCACGATCTACTAATATGTTGCATAGTGCCACATAGTCCTGTTTGATCTGCTGAAGTGGGGACTCTGTGATGTCTTTTTCATCAACGTGGACAACCACTAGTGGGTTTTCTCCAGCAGCCGACAAAATTGTTTTTGACATTAATGTGAGATCAGCTATTTTTGCTCCTCTATAACTAGAGGCAGTCCGATTTTCTTTGTCTGGGTTACAGACTATCCTATCAACATATTTTGTTATGGAGTCACCCAAAACATATACCTGTTTTTTTTTTTGGAATAAGCACATCAGAATTGTGCAATGATTTAGGTACAAAAGAGGTGTTTAGAGGAGGAGTGACCTGCGGGGATTTAAGTGCTGAGGTCATAGTTACTTCGTGATCCAATTGCATTTTGTAGTTTCCTTTGTTCAGATTGTCAGATACATGTTCCGTGATACTTTGGATATCATTGCAGTCATCCTCTACAAATTCAGGGAGGGGTTCAAAAGTATTTGAGAGTTGAATCATATAGGGTTTGGGGACAAGCTTGTTTTTAGTATGCCTTTTTGGAGAGATTAGAGTCCAGTTCTCAGTCTCAGTGGGGTGTTCAACTGAATGTTTTATAATAGTAGTTAAGGGGGTAGAAGTAGTTGCTGGTTGTTCGGTCAGAATAGAAGGTGGTAAACAATTAGATGGTGGGTCATTGGAAAAAGAGTTTCTCAAACATTTTGAGGAAGAAGTATTAGCTTCCACAATTAATGACATGTGATCTATATATTCTTCCAGTGCTTTAATATCAGAGCTTATATTCTCATTTGGTTGTAGTTTCTTAATTTCCTCCTGTAAGTTCCCAACTAAAATACATTTGTCACACAGGAATTTTGAGTCTTGTTTACCAGTGGTATACATTTTACACTCAAAACACATCTTATTTGCTTTCTTCATGAACTATGATAATGAGTATACAAAGGTAATAGTTTGTAGGTTTATTTACCTTATGTGAATATGTCTTAGTATGATCGCCTGGTCCTGGTGTCCCCGGTGGACATGGTAGACATGCGCAGACTGCACGTTGTCTCTGGCGCAACTCCATGTGATATTGTATACGCTCGCCCCACTCGCTAATGTGAGTGTTTTAAAGGTACAAAACCGGAAGTGCGTCGTAGAGCGACTTCCGGTTTCGAGCTGGTTTAGAAATGCACAAATTTAGAACAAATAGCCTTTAAGAAGGCTGTGTTTAATTTAGAAAGGTATGTTTCTGGTGTTTACTTTGGTGACTTCTTGCAATTTACAGCAGACTGTGGGAAGAAGCCAGGAGGTATCAGGGACTAGCCACTGACCTCCAATATCCCACACTGCTGTGCAGTTCTAACAAGGAAGTACCTTATGGCAAAGAAAGCACCCCCACACAAGAAACACTAAGACAGTATAGTATATTCAGAAACAGTTTTTACAGGCTTTTAAAAGTCAAAAGGTTAGCAACACAATCACATTAGCAAGTTGTTATATCTGCTGTCTGCTCGCTAATGCGAGTGTTTAAATGAACAAGAAATCAAGTGCTTCGTAGTACGACTCCCGGTTTCGCACTGGTTTAGAAATGCACAAATTTAAAACAAATAGCCTTTAAGAATTGGGTCCCTCTAGAAGACAGGTTCACATGTAAGGCTTCCACATTTCTTTATAAAATCCTCAACAGTTACCTTCCTCATAGTGTCTCCTCTCTTTTCAAGAAGGCTTGCCCCACCCATCTCACTAGGAACACTGCCACATCCCCTTTTTGGACCCCTTACTGCAACACCTCATTGGGGCAGAGATCACTTACCCACAGAGGCCACAAGCTTTTTAACATGCTCCTGCCTAACATTGTTAGCAGCCCCTCCCTCGGTTATTTTAAGGTTAAACTGAAGGAGCACCTACTCAATAAGCCACCATGCTACTGCCCTAGGTAGTACATCAAAGTTTTTTTACTACTGTCCGGGGCTAACCCAAAGGGTGCCTGCACAAATAACTTACAGCTTCTGCAAGTATTTTCCTCTTTTTTTCTCTTAACCCCTTTCCCTAATTCATGTCCATCTCACTGTTTCCATGTCTCCCTTCCCTACTAAGCTTTTCTCTGGTTTCATCCCACCTTTTCCCATTAGGTTCACTTATATATATTTGTACATATTGTATAGACATGCTGTTAATATTGCAGCTGCTGTACATAAGCCGTTTTTTCCCTTTTTCTTCACAATGTATGAAATCGTCTTTCAATGTATGGAACTATGCTTGTACCTAATCCTCCTGCTTCGTACATTTTGTCTTATTTTTATATATTTAGAACCATGTGTTTGTACAAAGTGTATATATCCACATCTGTCACAACCTGACAACTGGACGCTTGTGAAAATGGGCAATTTGCCCACATGTCTTTCGAGTATAAAATAAAAATGAATGAATCTTTGTCAACATGGGCAAAGCTTTTGACACTGTATTCCACTCTCTTCTCCTCAATAAGCTGGCAGCAGCTTGTCTCTCTGAGTCTGCCACGTGCTGGTTCTGTTCGTATCTCATGGGTAGGTCCCAAGCAGTCAGGATTGGTAACTCCTCTCCGCCCCAATAAACATAGGTGTCCCTCAAGGCTCAGTACTTGGATCGATCCTCTTCTGGATATTTCTAAATGACCTACCTACTGCCTGCTCAGCTGCAAGCATCCACATGTACGTGGATAATACAGTCTTGTATGCCTCCAGTACTTCCACCTCAGATGTGGTGAGCAGCCTCCAATTGGATTTCAACAATGTTCAGGGCTGGTTTCATGCAAACCAACTGTCTCTAAATGCAAAAAAGACTATCTCTATGACCTTTGGCACCAGGCAAAAGCTGGCCAGGCCTACTGCCACCCCTACCTTCTATACCTTAGATGGTTCCGTACTTGAGGATGTCTCTTCTTTCAAATACCTTGGGCTCTGGCTCAATAGGAACCATGACTTTGGTGGTCATGTGGATGCTATACACAAAAAGCTACTTCCTTTTTATGTTTGCTTGTACGCATGTGCAAGAAACATAGTGCCATCATCCAAGTTTTCGGAGGTGTGGCACCCATCTTCCAATTCAGTCAGTGTGTTTGCAGGTGCTGCCGCAGTTCTCCAATGAATGCTGCAGCTGTCTATGACAGCAGTTGAAAATGCAGTGGCCGTACAGTTGAAAGGGAGAGCTACGCTTCAGTGAGCAGCAATAAGATATCACATGCTCATGTGCGCTCCCCCCGCACACACACACACGCATGCATACTGCGTGTTTGGTGGCTCCCCACGCATTATGACTGTATAGCCACGGGGTGTCCAATCCCCTGTCGGGCTGTGCTGCGCCTCCCAAACAGAGTTCCAGATGCCACACTGGGAGCCCACCCCAGCGTGGCACAAGCCCCGCGCGCCTAGATTAAAAAAAGAAATCTGAAAGAAAACTTCCTCGCTGACTGTCCTGACCTAATCTCCCCACCTGCGCCTCACCCTCGCGCACCCTACCTCCCACACCCCTCCTCACCCCATACTTACCTCTGGAACCTGGCGCGATGATCTTGGGTGGACTGGGAACATGTCTGCACTCTTCAAAGCCGACCGCAAACTGAGGAAATGCCGGTAAGCTGTATAATGTAATAAATAGGGTTTTTCCAACTTTAGTGCATATCTCGGGCATTTTGGGGAATTTTTTCACCAAATTTTCAACATGGGGTTTTTGGGACCCCACCTCATGAATTATGTCACTGTCATGGCGTTAATCGGCCCCGAAAGGTGATTTCGCGTTCACTGCACAGAACCACCTTTCGGGACCAATTTACAAAATGACAGTGTCACAGTTCATCAGGTAGGCCCCCAAAACCCTATTTTGAAAATCTGGTGAAAAAATTCCCAAAAATAACTGTTTTACAAGCATGCGTTTCACTGTTCCTATGCACTCTCGTAAGTTCGTGAATTTTCAATATGTTCACTCCAGATTTTCAACATTGCCATTTTAACATACCTTCTTATGAGCAGTACAGCTGTCATTTCTCACATCTGACCTAAAATGTGTTTCTGCACATGTAGCGCACAATGAGCGCGAGTCGGTGTGCGAGAAATCAATGTTTGGGACAGATTAAGAAAATCACAGTGACACTGTTCATGAGCAGAGGTGTTAAAATGGCTATGTTAAAAATTTGGTGAAAAATTCCCAAGAATCACTGTTTTGACGAGCACGTGTTGCGTTGTTCCTACGCATGCTCGTAAGTTCGCAAATTTTCAATATTTTCACTCCAGATTTTCAACATTGCCATTTTACCACACCTCCTTATGTGCAGTACAGCTGTCATTTTTCACATCTTGGCCAAAACATGTTTCCGCCCCCGTAGCGTACAATGGCGCAGTCGGTGTGCGAAATCAATGTTGGGACAGATTAAGAAAATCACAGTGACACTGTTCATGAGCAGAGGTGTTAAAATGGCTATGTTAAAATAATGGTGAAATCGTCCATAAAATGACTGTATTACGGCGACCATTGCGCAGTTTCCACGCACCCTCGTAACTTCAAGGATTTCTAATATTGTCAGTCCAGATTTTCACCACTAGCATTTTTCCACACTTCCTTATGAACAGTACAGCTGTCATTTTTCACACCATGGCTGAAATGTGTTTTCACTCTTCCAGCGCAGAAATGCATGGTCGCTGTGGGAAATCACTGTTCGGGACAGATTAAGAAAATCACAGTGACACTGCTCATCAGCAGAAGTTACAAAATCCCTGTGTTGACAATCTGCTGTAAAAAATCCCCAAACTAATTGTGTTACGGGTGTGCGCTGCACATTTTCTACGCACGCTCATGACTTCACCAGTTTTTTTAATATCTTCACTGCAGAATTTCAACATTGCAATTTTTTGCACCTCCCTATGAACAGTACAGCTGTCATTTTTCACATCCTGTTCGAAATGTGTTTTCGCACCTGTGGTGCCAAATGACGTAGTCGCTGTGCGAAATCAGCTTTCAGCTAACAAACTGATATTGCCACTGTTCATAAGGTGGGGGTCACAAAAAAAAACATGTTGAAAATTTGGAGTGAAAATGCCAACGAACACCTGAGGCGTTAGGGTTTCCGACCATAATGCTCCAGCCTGTAGAGATTGAGAGGCATCAGGGGTGTGACTTGGGATTCTCCCCTGTAATGCTCATACCATTCCACACCCTGCAGCCAGTGAGAGGCATCGAGGTGTGCCTTGGAGTCTTCGGACCCAAAGTTCACCCCACTCTCCTATACAGGACCCATCTCACCGTATTTCCTGATGGAATGGGGTGAGCATAAGGAGCCAAAGACCCCTAGGCACACCATGACACTTGTCAGTGTCTGAAGGGTAGGGTGTGGTGAAATGGTGTGGCCGTTATGCCTGATGACCCAAAGGCACACCTCAATGCCTGTCAATCTCTGCAGGGTGGTGGTGGGGTTGGCTTCAGTTCAATACTTCACTGCCATTCCTATTATGCAGCTCTCTAACTCCTTCACTACCAATGCCAATGCCAGCAAGCAAACATGTGGCATTGACAAATGCTTATTTTTTTCATGACATTGTTTCTCCCTGCGGCTCAGTCTGTCATCGTCTGGCCGCCGTCCTCTGCACCCCATGCAATCCCCAGCAGCTCACTCGTACAGGGCTAGCACGCACAGTATCCATGGCAGGGACCACCAATCCCAGCCACTCGGCCCGGATGTAATACCCAAATGCGATTCCACATGGGTCCGAGGATGTGCACAGGCATGGCCATCAAGCTGCCACAACCGACCACCATTTTCTGCCATGTTTTCTCCCCTTAGGAGTACAGATGTGCAATGACGTCTGTGCACAACGTGCTGACATCTGCTGTACTCCTCCCTCTAGATGCACCATGACTGCGGTACCCCCGATCTCCATCAGGGGCCGCTGCAGCACAGTGCAAGCATGGAACCCACCCCAGAAAGAGGAAAGCAGTCTACAGACACTCAATCCCCTCCCTCCTGGGCTGACCCCCGATGGCCCGAGCTCATTCCCGAACACGAGTCACCAGCATAGCGCTAGGTGTGGCATCCAGCGCCTCAACCCTCAGTGCCACCGGGCTGGCCAAAAAGCTACTTCCTAAACTGGGAGCACTATATAGACATTGGAGCAGCCTCCCCCACTGGCCTGCTGGGAAATCGTCCAAAAGATGATCCTCCCAATCTTTGACTTTGGCAACATAGTCTGTAGTATAGCCCCCAAAACCACCCTTACCAGACTGGACACTCTTTTCCACTCTTTCTGCCATTTTGCTCTTCTCTATCCACCACGTACACACCACTGTGACCTCTACACCGGCCCCTCCTTCCCCTCTTTTGGGGGCAGATGCCTTACCCATAGCTCCTCTTTAATTGGTAAGTTCTGGCTTGGCTCCCTGCCACCTTACATTCACTCCCTCACCTCCATCCATTGCACCCCAACTACTCCCTCTGCAACTCCGCCATTAGGACCCTAGCCATCCTACCCCGGTCATCCTCTTCGGGGAGAGTAGCCTTCTTCTATCACTTCCCTAACATTTGTAACTCCCACCCCATAAATATCCACTCTGCCTTGTCTACCCATTCACTATCCCACCTTCTTCGGCACTACATTTCCCCCCTCCTGCAACTGCACCTGGCCTGCCTCACCTTCTTTAGTCATCTTTCCCCTTCTTTTGACCCTATGACCTTTCTTTCTTTGTCCCCCTCTGACCAACTCCCCTTCACCCCTCCCCAGGCACGCCACCAACCTTTAACACTAGCTGGGTTTGCATTGAGTAGTGTTCTGCCCCGTGTGGGTATGGCTTGCATCTCCCCCTCACCTCCTCTTCTCTCTAAACTCCTTCCTCCCTCATCCTCTTGACCCCAGCGCCACACATCCTTTCCTACAACTACCTCCTAGGTGCAGATCTTGGTGGTCCCCTCACTCTTCTGCTCCCTCCAGTCTCCTTGCAGGGTTTGTATCCTGGAAGGGTGTGGGCACACCCATCTCCCTCTTCCCTATCCTGACAATGCCACCACTTCTACCACCAACCGGCTCACGCTAATATTTCCTAGTTAAAGGTCTAGTGTATGTCTAATTTTATTTAACTGAACACTTGCATGTTCAAATGTAAATGAAAAAAGTATAAACATGTGTATATATGTAAAATGGGTCATGTATATAGTTATATACGATGGCAAGTACCACCTGACTACAGTCAGCACTCAGATATCCGTCTCCCTTGGTTCCCAGGCATGGTGACGGATATGTGAGAGAAACGGTTAAATGCATCATTTTCTGTCTGAATGTCAGAACTCATGGAAACCATTTAGAAATGCAGGAAAAGAGTTTCTAGTGAGCCTGCAATACTTTAATGACTCTAGATATTAAGTAAAACACTAATAAAATACGGCCTAAAATGTAAAACGGTCTTTATTTCTTATTTTTTCTTGTTTTAGCAGTGTTTTTCACTGTGCAGTTCTGTACCTGTAGTGCTACAGTACAGTACTACAGTACAGTATATTTTTTACAGTACTGTACTGTACATTTTCCACTTTTTAAAAACAATTCACCTTGTTACAGTACAGTAATCAAAACAGTACCCAGTACACCATCACAAGAAATCATGGCATTTTTCAGTGACATGAAAAACATTCCACCACACCATCACAAAGAATGGCATCCCCCTCCCTCAATACAGTACTGTACAGTACAAAAAACATGGCAATTTTTTTTCAGCCTCATGGAAAACAGTTCTCCACGTCACCATGAAACAAGGCACTTGCAATGAAAACAGTCCCCCACAAGCCGAGAATAAAGCATGGCATTTGTTTAACTTTCAACACCTCACCATCACAAAACCATGGCATTTCCCCCCCTCACCCATAACATGGCATTCTGTTTTTCATTCAAGAAACAACAGTCTCCCATATACTGTACATACTGTACCCAGAGTAAAGCATGGCACCTTTCTAACTTTCAGGGACAACATTCCACTGCACTATCACAAACCATGGCATTTTCCCCTCATCCCACCAATAGCATGGCATTTTTTTTTGTCACTTAAGAAACCACAGTCCCCCACACGCCCAGAGTAAAACATGGCACCTTTTTAACTTTCAGGAAAACATTCCACCATGCACCATCACAAATCATGGCATCCCCCCCCACACACACACACACACACACCCACAGCATGGCATTCTTTTTGTAATTTAAGAAACCACAGTCCCCCACATGCCCAGAATAAAGCATGGCATCTGTGTAACTTTCAGGAAAACATTCCACCACACCATCACAAAACCATGGCATCTCCCACACCCATAGCATGGCATTCTCTTTTTTTATTTAAGAGACAACAGTCCCCCACATGCCCAGAGTAAAACATGACACCTTTTTAACTTTCAGGAAAGCATTCTGCCACCATCACAAATCATGGCATCCCACCTAGAAACCATGGCACCCCCCTCCACAGCATTGCATTCTTTTTGTCACTTAAGAAACCACAGTCCTCCACATGCCCAGAATAAGCATAGCATATGTGTAACCACACCATCACAAAACCATAGCATTCCCCCACTCCCACCCATAGCATTCTTTTTTTTTTTCCATTTAAGAGACAACAGTCCCCCACATGCCCAGAGTAAAACATGGCACCTTTTTAATTTTCAGGAAAACATTCCACCACACCATTACAAAACCATGGCATCCCCCCACACCCATAGCATGGCATTTTTTTTTCATTTAAGAGACAACAGTCCCCCACATGCCCAGAGTAAAACATGGCACATTTTTAACTTTCAGAAAAACATTTCTCCACACCATCACAAACCATGGCACCCCCCCACAGCATTGCATTCTTTTTGTCACTTAAGAAACCACTGTCTCCCACATGCCCAGAATAAGCATAGCATATGTGTAACCACACCATCACAAAACCATAGCATTCCCCCCCCCACCCATAGCATTCTTTTTTTTCATTTAAGAGACAACAGTCCCCCACATGCCCAGAGTAAAACATGGCACCTTTTTAACTTTCAGAAAAACATTTCGCCACACCATCACAAACCATGGCACCCCCTTACACCTACAAACCATGGCATGCCCCCCCACCCACAGCATGGCATTCTTTTTGTCACTTAAGAAACCACAGTTCCCCACATGCCCAGAATAAAGCATGACATCTGTGAAACTTTGAGGAAAAACATTCCACCACACCATCACAAAACCATGGCATTTGCCCCCTCTCACCCATAGCATGGCATTCTTTTTTTTTTCATTTAAGAGATGACAATCCCCCACATGCCGAGAGTAAAACATGGCATCTTTTTAACTTTCAAGAAAACATTCTGCCACACCATCACAAATCATGGCATCCCCCCCTCCCACCTAGAAACCATAGCCCCCCACAGCATTGCATTATTTTTGTCACTTAAGAAACCACAGTCCATCACATGCCCAGAATAAGCACAACATATGTGTAACTTGGAGGAAAAATTCCACCACACCATCACAAAACCATGGCATTCCCCCACCCCCACCCACAGCATGGCATTCTTTTTAATTTAAGAGATGACATTCCCCCACGTTCTTGGACTTACCAACAGTGCTATAACATCACAGCTGAAAATGAAATGCACTGACTCACAGTTTGAAGTCCCTCACAGTTCACTGCCTTCATGATCTTTTTTAAAGAATTGCTCGATCACAGTCTGACATGACTTTTTCTGACCCACCAAAAAAGTCTATGCAATCAGGGCCTGGATGCAGTCAATATCCTTTATGTCGAAGAAATCCATATTCTGTTCGGCATATCCCAAGGCAACTTCCAATCCACGACGGGCATCCACTGCTGTCCGGGTGACAGGTGTTTCTGTGTCATCGATGCTGTCAGTGTCTTCATCGGAATTTTCTGCTTCATTGGATGGTTTCACCATCTGAACAATTTCCTCTTCATCTAGTGCTGCACAGGTTTCAACATTCTCATCAGCCAGCAGGATGTCTACTGCATTGACATTTGTGGTGTCAGGCAGTTGGTCAAGAATGGAGGAGATGGATTGCACCACAGAGTCAGTGGAGTTGTTAGGTTGTTCTTGGGTGGCGCTGTTGTCAGTAGATGGCTGAGCAACAGGGTACAGAATTTCCGTTTGTTTCCAGCAATTCACGATTGTTGCTGCGCTCACATCGTGCCAACTGTCCCGTATGAAATACAGAGCCTCCTTGATGTTAACATCTGCTGGTTTGCCATCATCCAGGCAGTTGACATAGTGCTGCAGTTGCTGTCGTCGATACAGAGCCTTAAAGTTCTGGATTATGCCAGCATCCAATGGTTGGATTTTAGAGATAGTGTTTGGAAGGAGGAAATGAAGGGTGACATTACGGTGGTGAACTGTGTCAGAGTGTGAGGAAGCATTGTCAAGCAGCAAAATCACACAATGTCTCCGTAGACGCATAGATCGGTCAAACTCCCTTAGCCATTCTTCAAAAATTGCAGTTGTCATCCAGGCTTTTCTGTTAGTGTACCAGTAGCAGAAACTGTTAGGATCAAAGTCCTTTCCAAAGCACCGAGGGCGGTTAAATTTCCAGATGACCAGTGGCTTACGTTTGTCTGTGCCACTTGCATTGACACATAGTGCCACTGCCAATCTATCTTTATTTTTCTTTTTTCCAGACACTGGCCCTGTTGAAAGTGTAGCATCGGGTTCCATCCGAAAGAATAGACCAGATTCATCCATGTTGTAAATGACAGTAGGGTCATACTCTTTCAAAACTTGTTGCAACTGCAGATGCCCATCAGACACAACTCCTTCATCCACACTTGCAGCCTCACCATGCAGTTTGTAATGCCTAATGCTGTGACACTGTTTAAATCTTTGCAGCCACACCACT
The DNA here is from genome assembly GCA_016271365.2 of Neoceratodus forsteri. Lineage (NCBI taxonomy): Eukaryota > Metazoa > Chordata > Ceratodontiformes > Ceratodontidae > Neoceratodus > Neoceratodus forsteri. Next base: position 370,206,683 of record CM057449.1, on the reverse strand, counting down.
GAATAGGAAAAGGAGTCTGGCACACCCAGATGCTGGCCAAGTGATTTTGCTTTGGTTAACAGGACATCATCACTTATGGTTGCTTTTTGCATCCTGGCGTCTGTGAACCATAAAAACAGAGCATCCCCTAGTTGCTTATGCTGAGGCTTTCTTACTTTAGTTGAGGCATCAGAGGACGAACAGGCTAACCACTTGTCCTTCTCTCTCAAAATGTCTGAAACTGTGGATTTTCCTACTGACATTTTTTGCTCCTTTAAAACATAAGCAACTATGTCAGACCTTGAGCATTTCGGATTCTGGGTATGGAAAACACAAATGCTGTGTTTCACATTTGCAGCAATGGCTGTCCTGGCCCTTTTGTTTGCAGGCTCCATCTTACAGTACTGTACGTACTGTGCTGTGCAGATTACAGTCTACCGTAACCACCTTCAATCTGTAAAAAAAAAGGTTGCTGTTTACTGTACTGCACAGATGTACCCACCTCCTCTGCCTTCTCCCCCCCCCCCATGAAACAGCAAGTGGTACTCCAACATTTAGTTTATGGCTGCTTGACTGGTGGCAGAAAAAGTCACTGTACCCACCTCCTCTGCCTTCTATGCCCCCGCCCATGAAACAACATGTGATGCTCCAACATTTAGTTTACGGCTGCTTCATTGGTGGCAGAAAAAGTCACTGAACCCCCCTTCTCTGCCTTCTGCCCCCCCATGAAACAACAGGTGGTGCTCCAACATTTAGTTTATGGCTGCTTGATTGGTAAAAGAAAAGTCACTGTACCCCCTCCTCTGCTTTCTGTCCCCCTCACCCCATGAAACAGCAGGTGGTGCTCCAACATTTAGTTTATGGCTGCTTGATTGGTAAAAGAAAAGTCACTGTACCCCTCCTCTGCCTTCTGCCCCCCTTACCCCCATGAAACAGCAGGTGGTGCGTCAACATTTACAGCTTATGGCTGCTTGACTGGTGGCAGAAAAAGTCACTGTACCCCCTCCTCTGCCTTCTGTCCCTCTCACCCCATGAAACAGCAGGTGGTGCTCCAACATTTAGTTTATGGCTGCTTGACTGGTGGCAGAAAAGTCACTGTACCCTCCTCTGCCTTCTGCCCCCCATGAAACAGCAGGTGGTGCTCCAACATTTAGTTTATTGCTGCTTGACTGGTGGCAGAAAAGTCACTGTACCCCCTCCTCTGTCTTCTGTCCCCTCACCCCCATGAAACAGCAGGTGGTGCTCCAACAGTTAGTTCATGGCTGCTTCATTGGTGGCAGAAAAAGTCACTGTACCCCCCTCCTCTGCCTTCTGTCCCCCCATGAAACAGCAGGCGGTGCTCCAACATTTAGTTAATTGCTGCTTGACTGGTGGCAGAAAAAGTCACTGTACCCCCCTCCTCTGCCTTCTGTCCCTTCCCCATGAAACAGTAGGTGGTGCTCCAACATTTAGTTTATGGCTGCTTGACTGGTGGCAGAAAAAGTCACTGTACCCACTCCCCTGCCTTCTGTCCCCCTCACCCCCATGAAACAACAGGTGGTGCTCCAACATTTAGTTCATGGCTGCTTCATTGGTGGCAGAAAAAGTCACTGTACCCCCCTCCTCTGCATTCTGTCCCCCTCACCCCCATGAAACAGCAGGTGGTGATCCAACATTTAGTTTATGGCTGCCTGACTGGTGGCAGAAAAAGTCACTGTACCCCCCTCCTCTGCCTTCTGCCCCCCCATGAAACAACATGTGATGCTCCAACATTTAGTTCATGGCTGCTTCATTGATGGCAGAAAAAGTCACTGTACCCACCTCCTCTGCCTTCTGTCCCCCTCACCCCCATGAAACAGCAGGTGGTGCTCCAACATTTAGTTTATGGCTGCTTGACTGGTGGCAGAAAAAGTCACTGTAACCCCCTCCTCTGTCTTCTACCCCCCCCCATGAAACAACATGTGATGCTCTAAGATTTAGTTCATGGCTGCTTGACTGGTGGCAAAAATTGCTGTACCCCTCCTCTGCCTTCTGTCCCCCACATTTAACAAGAAGTGGTGCTCCAACACTTACTTTATGGCTGCTTGATTGGCGGTGCTTTGCCTGCTTCAGTTTGTCTGCACAAACTACAGGTTTTACTGTACAGTACTACTGTACCTGTACTGCTTTCTATTTTGTTTAAGCACTGTACAATACTGTACTGTACACTACAGTGCAGTAGTTTTCTTAATCTTCACAATGGTGTTTGTGATGGTGCATTTACAGAGCTCTCCCAACATGGCTGGATCCTCCTTGATGTACTGCTTCTTCCGATTGGCCTGCTTGGAGCGCCTATAAGTCGTGCTAAAAAAACGCAATGTTTCCACAGCATAGTCTCGCAGAAGGTCGGTTATCTGAGAGTGGAGACTATGAGCTGCATAGGAGACAACATGCAGGATCAGTGACAGAGACGGATAACGCGAGTGATGGATAAGCGGGTGATACAATGGGGTGGGAAAAAAATAACCGGTTGATGACGGATACGTGCGTGCGCCGGTAAAATGTGAGTCGGATAAACGAGTGCTGACTGTATCCCACAAAATGAGTATTGCCACAATGTTTTTGTACAGACCATCTCTATTTATACTTTTTTATATGATTCTATTGTCTCTATATTCAAAACTGCATTCTCTATTCCCCTTCCCCCAGGATGCACCTAGAAACAAGCTCTTTATTTATTCTTTATTTATTCATTACAAATCGGGTTTACAACCTTTGAGTCAGAGACTCATTTACAAAGGCACCTCCTCATAGGGAAGGCAGGTATCAAGACAGTTATTACAGTGCAGATTAAAACAGAGGATAACATTACAGGTACAGTAAAAGGAACATTTAATATAGATACACTTAGGTTACATAATATAGTAGTTTGTATGTTACTTAGGTTACATAATGTTACAAAATTGTGAGTTACAATAATGGATATAGTAGGTCCTCAGAGAAGATAGTGGGTTACATCCCTATTTGGACCTACTAGGGAAGGAGTGGATCTGGGGTAGGGAGAGGCTGTCCAGTGGACGTTGTCAAGCCAGGGGGCAAGGCAAGCGGGTACCACGTGTTACAACAGGGGGTTAGTTGCACCTACAACAGTGGGTATTAAAGATATGGTGCCGAAAGGCTGTTTTGAAGGAGCCAATTTTTGGCAAGTTGGAGATGCAGCTAGGGAGGGAGTTGAACCAGGTGTTCAACTATTGTAGCTCAGCGTGCCTTTCCTGGTTAAACTTTTCAAAATAAATAGAGTCCCTTAGGATTGCCATTCTCCTGCTCCCTCCAGTCTTGCCTCCATCCCTTCCTTCTTTGACTGTCATATGAGCTTCTCCCCTCCATCTTGGTTGACATCCTGCCCTTACTCTACCCAAGCCCTGCTTGCCTGACACCTCTGCAGCCTTTACTTACCCCTCAGTTTGTTTTCCCACCACCTCCACGTACTTCCCTTTCTGGCCACCCACACACATCATATCCTCTCCCTCTCCCTCTCCCTCTCCTCCTATCACCCTCCCTCCACCTCCTACTCCACTCTCCATGTTGCCTCCTCTCCACCCAACCTAACTACTTGGTATGGTTCTACCCCCTTATGTCCTACTACCCCGACCCAGGTTTCTTTACCCAACCTCTCTCCCCCCCAACTTTCTCCACCTGCTGTTCCTCCCTCCTCACTTCCGGACAGTGGGTGAAATCATTTTGTAAATGTAACCCCCCTGGCCTCCCATCTAGGGGCATACATTCTTTCACAGATGGTCCAAGGGCATTAAAGGAGGGGTACCCTAAAGCACTAAACATCGAGACAAATGCACTTCATACAAGGCAGGAAAAGTTGTGGCCTACCTTTCTGGCATCTTCAATACCCGTGTACTCTCACTTTCACCCACAGAATCTGCATTCTTCCTGAATGCTGGCACTCCAGACCAGGAACTCCATAGTGCACATCTACCATCTCTGGAGTTCCCTGAGGGCAGGGAGAAAATTTCATCTGGAATACAACTTGTGAAAAATTAATTTAGCTGAACAAGAAAGGGGAAAAGGGGAAAAATGATTTCATTTCATTAACTGCTCCCTTTCAGTTTAAATAAAACACATCACTACTATTTTTCTCCCAACTAGCTTCTTTATTTAGCTCCTGCACAGCAAATGATTCCCAGCAATGCAGGGGTCACATACTTCATTCAAATAAATAAAGTAGCTCCATGGGGCTAATCGAACTTTTTACAGACATACTGACTGGACACTTAAAGCAGCAGAAACAATGACTCTTAAGACAGTAACAAGCAAGGATTTTTCTAGTCTGTCTCTCTTGGATGCTATACCCAAGACCTCTGGAACTCAGATCCCTGCAATCTCCTGGCTTTCTGGATCTGGTAAGCCAAACCTTTTTTCTGGTCTACTGCCTCCAGATTACCCACTCACTGGCACTGGTTGTCCCCCAAACTCTGGCATGGGAATGCGGGCTGCTTCCCTCACCTGGACCCCTGGGCGCTGGCCCAAGCCAAAGGGGGTACCAGGATTTTTCCTTATGACCCAGGCCCCGTAACCCACTTTGCTTGGCTCTGTACTGCTGCTACTTCAGCACCTGCCACCTTCATTCCACGCAGCCTCTCCTCTTAACAGCTCCACTGATGCAGCAGCCCCAAAACCCAGCCCTGCTCCAGTACTCTGGCTCCCTGCTACTGGCTGTTCTGCCACTGCGGAGATCCTGGGCACTGCCACAGCCCAGGTCCCTCTGAACTGCCTGCTTTCTCACACTGATGGCCCAAAACTGTTCCAATTTCTGCTGTTCCTCTACAGGGATTCCCTGCCAGGCCCACATCCCCTTCAGAACCTCCCTGGCTTGCGTTAAGTTCCAGCCGAGGGCTACCATCCAAGGCCTGCCATTATGGCCTGTGACCCACCCGGCCCTCAATGTACCGGCACCCCAGGACCTACCCCTCCAAGCATGCCCCATATTCAGGAGAAGGGCCACCCAGTTCCCTCTGCCCCCAGGCTGCCCTGCCACACCGGGTACAAGGGAGAGCCACTGCCACTGGCTTCCCTCTTGTGGGGACCCTGCCACTGCCCCCACAGCCCTGGCGGCCCAGGGATCTCACTTACTTGGCTCTCTAACGGCTTCTACCTTTTCTGGCCTCACATCTCCACCTACTTTCCCTGCCCCAATGACTCAGGACCTAGTTAATCATACTGCCCCCACGGAGCTCCATTCCCCGAGCTCTTTATCGACCGCAATGCTGAGAAGGCCATCCTGTCTCCACTTTGAAGGGGGTTCCCAACTAGCACTCCCGGACCGCCAAACTCCCTTACTTTCCCACCTAACTCTGTGCCTCCAGCCACCCCCCTTCAGCCCTGGTTTAATGCCAGGGCTGGAAAGGCCATGAAACTTCCTCTCTGCTCCCTTATATACTCCCTAAACCTTCTCTCTGCTGCTACCCTGAGGTGTCCAGCAGCCAATATCTCCCACAGCACCACTGTGTCCCTAGCTCTGGGGAGTAGAGGGGAAAAGGGATGCCTAATTGGGAGCATAAGCCCCTCTTTTCAAGGGGGGGCTTACACTCTTCCCCCACCCAGGAAATCATTCCCTCCTGGGAATGATGGAAAGGGCCCAGTGATGGTCTCCTCCCATAAAATAGGTATGCGCACTCTCCAGCCTTCTGGCAACAGGTGCACCATGCCTGGCCACAGGCAGCACTCAACCTATCTTCCTAGCCCATTGTACCTCTAAAATCCTAAAACCTACATGTGTCAGGAGATAATCTAAATGATTAGGAACAACCTTCATTATTTCTTTATCAAAAAACAATTTCAATAATTTTTCATAGTGATTAAACTTTCCAATATTAAGCATCTTCAAACAGTAATGAGGTAGATTTCTAACAGTTTAGCTATACCCCAAATACCTCCCACCAAATTTTAAAACAAGTTTCACTGTGTACAGTCCCCAGGCCACTCACTCACACATTCACACACACATCCTCTCACCAGTCTCCGAAACATTTTTTTTTGTCATGATTATAACAACAACATTATTATTTTAAATTCAAGGGCTCTGATTTTTAAAAGGAATAACTGTATACAGTCGCTATAACTCGACTCCATACAGCAATTGTCCTGGTGCAGTTCGTAAGTCCATAACTCCAGAAGGCCTAGGTTGCAGACCCCCCCCACCTGGAGGGAAACAATATTCTGGATCTGGCTTGGTGGTCACATCCATGAAGGAATCCCGGTCCAGCAGGTAATATTTGGTCTGAGTCCCAGCCAAGTCCTGGACCAAGGCTAAATGCTTGAACATTAGGCCAGACCCGGTCCCTGTGTGACACATTGACCGTGCCTGCTGGATCAACTGGTGAGATGGGGCACCCCCTCCACCAGGATGATTCTTTAAGCATTCCATTTGTTCCTTAAAGATCCATTCCTCCCTCATCTCCTCGATGATGTCCCAAATCTGTTCCTGCACATAAGGATAGTTCAGATGGGGACATTCTACATGCAGCCTCCTACAGACCCACCTTTCAGCCTGGCTCCACTCTGGCAGGTCTCTCACACTGGTCCCCCCAGGCTTGTCCCAAGGTAGACATATCCCTTGTCGATACTTTTAAGTTCAATGGGTTACTAGGATTCAGCTAGTCCATCCAGGTCCAGAGAATCTTAGTCCAGACCGGGAGCTGTGGGGTGTTGTCTGCTAGGGTGATCACAGGGCAATGGTAAGGCCTGGGAATTGCCCTAGCCACCTGACAGTCCTGGCACTGAAAAGTGCTACCAACATATTTTTCCTCATTCAGCTCCTCTAACGCCTCTTTATCACCAATGCTCCCTCTTGCTGCTGCTGACGGTGCAGGACCAGGCTCAGAGCCACTCCCAATAGATTACATTTTACATCTGGCCCACGGAAGTAGGCTCTGTCTTAGTCAACAGGGCCTGTGGGCTACCACTGGACAGGGACTGTGGCAAAGATCCCCCAGTCCCTGGAGGATCCCCAACCAGTTTTCTGAGGCCCCTGCCCCTCCCTCTGCCACTGGGATAGCTGGTAGCTGGTGGCGGGGAGTGGGGCAGACAGCGGTGCTCCCTGTCACCTTTTCCTTTAACTTGTGCTCCTGCAACCTCCTCCTCTATAGCCTCCACAATCACATCTGGGGATTCACTTCTGGTCTCATCCACCTGGGTATGAGTGCTTTTTCCCAGGAACAGTCTCTCAAATCCTCCTGAATCCCCACTGGCTGGTGACCATGGCATGAAAGAGCTGGCAGTGGAACTGGGAGCAAACATCCCCAAATTTGGAACTGGCGGCATGCCTATATAATATAGGCATATAGGCAACCTGGCAACTCCTTCCCCCCTAAACCCACACCTCACACAATGTTCATTTTCTTTGCCTTTTCCCTCAGCTTTCCAGAGCCAGGAATGCAGTGAGGTAGGAACCATAGCCAAGGGTTCCTCCTGGGGGGGTCACTTCAGGTCCTTCTTCATTCCCACCTTCCACAGCACACCGCCAATTCATGGTGGATGCCTAAGTTAAGTCTCTCCAACCTTCCCAGTACCCACAGCTGAGAGTCACTAAATAGATGGTTCAGTTGTCCATTTGCTTTGTTTTTGGCAGCCCAGTTCACTTGCCTGACTGTGGATGCACCCAGGAAATATAGTTTCTCTTCTCCTTTCCTCTCGCTGGCTTTGCTCTTTGCTCTCCTGCTGCTGGTCAACTCACTCCCTCAGCTTCACTCTCTCTGATCTCCCTAAGATGGTGCCTCTGTTTGCAGCTGCTGTAGCTCCTTCTCGGCCATCCTCCAATCGGAACCCTGCCTGAGGGTCATGTGACCAGCGGGTCATGCGCGCACACCACACCAGCAGGCTGAGGCCTATGACTGCTCCAGACCTACTCCCACAGCTATTTTCACTGCACAACAGGGCTCAACCAGGCTGGGAAGCCTGGCAAAGCACCAGACCGCAAGGCTCGCAGTCCAGCAGCGTTTGGGGTTCAAGGAACATCCCGGACGAGCCCCCACAGTAACCCCGTCTAGAGGCATACATTCTTTCACAGATGATCCGGGGACATTAAAGCAGGGATACCTTCAAGCGTTAAACACCAAGACAAATGCACTTCATAAAAGGCAGGAAAAATTGTGGCCTACCTTTCTGGCATCTTCAATACCCGTGCACTCTTCACCTTGCTGGACATTGAAGGCAGCAGAAATGATGGCTCTTAAGGCAGCAAGGATTTTTCTACTCTCTCTCTCTCTCTTGGATGCTTTACCAAAGACCTCTCAAACTCAGATTCCTGCAATCTCCTGGCTCTCTGAATCTGGTAAGTCAAACCTTTTTTCTGGTCTACTGCTTCCAAGTTACCCACTCACTGGTGCTGGTCATTCCCCAAACTTTGGCATGGGAAAGCGGGCTGCTTCCCCCACCTGGACCCCTGGGTGATGGCCCAAGCCAAAGGGGGTACCAGGATTTTTCCTTATGATCCAGGCCCCATAACCCACTTCAAGCTTGTCTCTTTACTGGTGCTACTTCAGCACCTGCCAGCTTCATTCTGCTCAGCCGCTCCTCTGTAACGGTAATAAAATTACCTTTCTCAGGTTCTTGTTGGAACTGCACAAAGGAAGAGATAACAGACAAGTGGTGTCCAGATAATAAATGTAATTTATTATTGGCAAATAAGAATAATGCAGGCTTATAACCAACAGTGTTATTATCAGCGGGAGAATGCATCCAGTTTTCTTACCTAATTAGGTTGCAATCTAGTTTCATCTCTTCTCAGATAATTACTATGTTACAGCTAAAGAAGATACATAAAATACATATAATTGGCCAAAAACAGGTGGCCAGACTAACTGTTCTAACTAGCATGAGAAAGTTGCTTAGCTTGGCAGAAGATAAGATGAAAACAATGAGGTCTGTGTACTTACAAGGACACTTGCAGGTACAGTTTGCACAAGCTCTAAAGATGGCACTGTTGCCTAACTAATAATTATACAATAATATATAATAGTAAACATCTCCCAGTGTTACAATATATTGTGAGAATATACTGAAGCATAATATGCATTGCAAAAGTACAGTAGAACTCATATCCTGACGCTTATGCTTATATGAAAGGTGCCTGTGCCCTAAGGTTAGTACATATAACTACATGAAGGAAGCGGTGGTGACACCTCTCCTGAAGAAAGCTGCTTTGGACCCAAGCTGCTTTGCAAACTACAGAGCAATCTCAAACCTCCCCTTTGTTGGGAAGGTAACTGAGAAAGTTGTGGTGCTACAACTGAAGAACCACCTGACCATCCATGACATCTACGAACCTCTCCAATCCGGTTTTCATATGAGGCATAGTACCAAAACCACTCTGGTTCGGGTGCTCAGTGACCTCCAGATGGCGAGAGATCAGAAGCTCCATTCTATTTTGGTACTTCTTGATCTCTCCTCAGCCTTTGACACCGTGGACCATGGGGGTGCTTCTCAAGCATCTGAGGGTCATCTGTGGCCTGTCTGGTACAATTCTCAGATGGTTTAAGTCCTTCCTCACTGGCAGAACTCAGAGGGTGGTGTCGGTGATTTTTTCCTCTGACCCATTCTCTCTGCCATGTGGGGTTCCTCAGGGCTCGGTGTTGTCCCCCATGTTGTTCGCAGTGTACATGCTGCCCCTTGGAGACACTGAAAAATGGTATGGGCTGAGGTTTCACTGCTATGCTGATGACACCCAGCTCTACCTGTCTTTTGCACCTGACCAGGCTAGTGCATTCTTGGTATTTAACAACTGCCTCACTGAAATCCAGGACTGGATGAGCTCCAGCTGGCTGAAGTTGAACTCTGGAAAGACTGAGGTGATGGTAGTGCATCCTGGTCACCAAACAGAGGGGTTGGGGGCTGGCCAACCCACCGGACTTTGTCCTAGGGGTATCCTGCTTCCTTCCTCTGAACGGGTGCGAGACCTGGGGGTGATTCTTGATGTGAGCTGACACTGCATTCACAGGTGTCGGCAGTAGTCAAGTCCTCTTTTTACCATCTGAGGAACATTGCCAGGGTTAAGCACCTTGTTCCATCCGGTGACCTTCCAACATTGATCCATGCCTTTGTGACCTCGTGCCTTGACTACTGCAACTCCCTTTATCTAGGGCTTCCAGGGGTTGATATCCACTGCTTGCAGCTAGTGTAGAATGCTGTGGTCTGGCTGTTGATGGGGACTCCTCATTCAAGTCACATCAAGCCAGTGCTGCCTGAACTGCACTAGCTGCCTATTCAGTGGTGGATCACCTTCAAGGTCAGGCTTCTGACCTATAAGGCCCCATACAGACTGGGTCCAGACTATCTGCAAGAGCTCCTGTGCCCCTACTGCCCGGGTGACACTCCACTCAGCTGATGAGGGGTTGCTGGAGATTCCCAGGGTGCACCTTAAGTCATCTGGGGCCCGTGCATTTAGGTATGCAGCCCCAGCCCTGTGGAATTCTCTACCTCATCAGATACATATGTGCACCACCATGGAGGGCTTTAAGAAGGCCTTGAAACACATCTGTGGCTGAATGCCTACCCAGACTGATTACTTAGCTATTTTATTTATTCTGTTGTTTGGTTATATTACTAAGTATTTTATTGCTTTTATATGTTTATTTATTGTCCAGCGCCTTGGTGCTTGAAAGGCGCTTTACAAATAAAGTTTATTATATTAGTATTATTATTATTACATATGTGTTGCTGTCTGTGAGGTGTGGGTACAATTAGGGGTGCTGGTCCATGGATAACATTCCCCCCTTGTTGCCTCAAAAGGGGCAACAATCCCAGGTAGGTAGTGGGATGGAGCTAAAAAGTCATTTACAAGCCCGATGCATGAGCCTTGTAAAGGAATTCGAGTTATTCTCGGTGTTGTCTTAGAGTATGTCGCAGACAGCAAAGGGTTAATATCAGAATAAACAATAAAAAATGCTTGAATAATAACAAAAGCTTCAAAAGTGAGTTCTAACCAGGTATTGGATAGAGCAGTGCTTAAATCACCATCATGAATAAGAGCATTAAGGGCATCGCCAGATTGAGAAATATTATTATTGATATAAATCAAATGGGAATCCTTTCTAGCTAAAAGTGATTTCAAAGAAAGTGTCAAAGGGTCAATGTGCACGTTAAACACGGGCAAATATTGAGACAAGGCAAGCAAGTATTGCGGATCGGTATCAATAACATCTGACTAAGGGAGAGGAACAGGAGTGATGACAGTGTGACCTATGACTGTTTTCTGCTGTGGAGTAAAACAAAAGTTAGGCATTTCAATAACACAAGATTTTTGACCATAAGTGAAATTTGTGTGGTTAGTCACTACACAATACTGCCCATCAGAGTTATAAGTGACTCTTATAGTTGGCACTCTCCATCACTGTAGACATATCGGACAGGAGAAGGACTGGTTGGTGAGCCATGAAGTGAAGTGATGTACCTCTTCCAGGTAGCTTTGGGATTTAGCTGTTTCGGTGTCAGGCGCAGAAAATGCAGCTTGCGCAGATTCGGATTTGTCATCCGGTTCAACATCAGTATGGTTCAACAGCAATTCATCACCCAAGGTAAAGGCCCAGTCAAGGTGTTCTGGAGAGTAGCCACACACTGTTTTTATGATATCGAAGACGTCACAGTGGCACAGGTAGTAATATCCTTTCTTGGCACAACAGATCATGTGGGGTGCCACCCAGGCTTGTAGCACAGAATGATAAATAAGCAATAAAGGTAATTTAGTTCTTTCACGATAAATGTCATTATCAAGGTGTCCGATGGAGTTGATGGCAGCACGTTTATGAAAGACAGATGTGACAGGGTCAAAGTGGAGTAATGATACAGTAAAGATGACAAACATGTTGTCATGGATGGAGCATGACTTAGTAAAGTAGCAAGGAACTTGGTGGGGATATCTGGAGACATACCCAAGGTTTCTAGCTGTAGACATAGAAATGTTAACATTGTTTGCTAAACAAATAGTGATGCAACCATTGGATTTGCAATTTGGGCAATACCATTTACCCATTCATCTGTCATGGATGGGATCTGGGATGCATCCTGTTTCCAAGTCCCTGAAGAGATTGTTAACAGTGGAAATTACATAAGAGCCATAAGTGAAGCATAAAAGTTCACGGGCAATATATTGCTTGTCTGCCTCCTTATTATTTTGAAAAACCAGTTCATTAATCTTATCTTTAGTATCATTGAACCCTTTGGCAATTTCCTGCAAATTGTATATGGTGAAGCATTCTTCCTTGCTTAAACCATCTACACCATGTAACAGTGGGGGTTGAATATCATTCTTAATAGCTTGATAAAAATTAAGAGTTTGTGCTTTAATAGCAGCTATGTCTGCTCTATTCCAAATAGACATGCCTGAGCCAAAAAGGCCAGAAATGGTGCCTGCTGCACCGGTAACATCTGCAGTATCACACCTAGTGCATGGTCTAGCTTTAGCATTAGGTGCGGGTCAAAAGATCCCTACATGATCAGTGGTATGGGGGCCACTGACAGGATCATTAGTGCGCGTTTGATATGCAGATACAATATCTGTGAGCATCATACTGTAAAATTTAGAAGTATTGGTTGTGTGATAGAGACCAATCTTAGCTATATTCCAATGTGTAAGATTGAAAATAACTGGTACATGCATAAATTGTACATTATTAATCAAAGCTCCTGGAAGGGAAGTGGCTGTCAAACCACTAGGAGGACCTTCCTCCTGAGGAGGGCAGTCAGTCATTTCTTCTTCGGTGGGTGGGATTACAGAAAGAAAAAGAGCTTCAGTAGCTACATAGTTGTGAAGACAGAAAGCATGTTCCTCCTCAGAGGTGAGGTGGTCACACCAAGCAGGATCTATGACAGCAGTAAGGTTATAATGACCAGAATGTCTGGGGGAAGTCTGTTGAATAGAAAGAGTACCATTTCTAGATATGTCAGAGTTAGGCCATCTGTGGAAAGTACCTTTGGATAGTTGAGGTACAGGAAGTGTGTAGCCATTAATGTCAGTTTCCCATTGAATGGAAAGGGTGGATCTGTCTGGAGCTACTACCATGGCATCAAGGTAGGTGTCTGAGCCTTCTTCAACAGTAATAATTTTGTTGGGTACATTAATATGAACTCCCATTGGGGCTGTATGTTCAAGTTTGCTAAGCAAATGTTGGACACATTGTCTGTGTGTTGACAGGGGTTTATTCTGGGATTCTGTCAGGGGAAGTCATAGTAGTAGTCCCACCAAGATGAGGAGGCACAAGATAGCCATCTTGCCAGTGTATCTGTAAAAAACAGAAAAGGATTGTTAAGTGTGGGGTACTATTCCGCTCTATGTGGGTTAGGAAAAGTAAGTTTAGTCACCTTTGTACAACTTGAGCTGATTAGCATGGAACCACTTGAGGGTGGTCTTCTTTTGACGGTGAACTCAGACCTGATAGACAGCAGAACTGAGTTTGTTGACAATGGGGTATGGGCCTTCCCATTTGCTGGCAAAAGAATGAGTTGGTTGTCTGTATTGAAGAAGCATAACTTGGTCTCCAACTTGCCAGTTGACTTCTTTGACATGCTTATCAAAATGAGCTTTAGCTTGTTGTTGAGCCTTACCCATTTGATTGGCAGTGAACAGGTGTGTCTTCATGATATCATCATGAAGCTTTTCAACATACTTGTCTACAGATACTTGATCTGCAGTAGGGGCATGGGGATAAATCAACAGGTGCTCAGGTAATCTCATGGTTCTACGTCATAATCTCATAAGGTGTGCACTGAGTAGTGGCTGCAGGGGTGCCCCTAATTGCCATCAGGAGTAATGGCAAGAGGGAATCCCAATCCTTGGGATTATCATTGATGAACTTGCACAACATCTGTTTGATTCTTCTATTGGCTTTTTCTACCTGGCCTGAAGATTGAGGATGGTAAGGGATGTGGAATCTCTGAACTACTCCATGTAGTTGGAGTGTCGGCTTCATCAGCTCAGCTGTAAAACTGGTTCCCTGGTCTGAGTCTACCTTTAAAGGTAGGCCCCACCTGGAGAACAACTGATCCACCAGGATCTTGGCTATTGTCTTTACCGTGTTACTCTTAGTGGGAAATACTTCCACCCACTTGGAGAACAAAACTGTGACAACAAGTGCATAGTTGTTCTTCTTGCTGGAGTTGGTAAGGGAGCCAATGAAATCAATTTGTATTGCATTCTATGGTCCAGTTTGCCTTTGGGGCAACAATTTGGTGTTTCTTTTCACTGAAATTGGATTGTTCTGGGTGCACACTATGCAGTTGTCCACATAGTGCTCTACACCTTTGGCCATGACAGGCCACCAGACGACAGTCTTAAGTCTCTGGAGGGTGTTTTCTGTCCCCTGGTGTCCACCAGTGGGAGTATCATGAACCATATGCATGAGTTTGGTTCGCAAAGTTTGTGGTGCAACCCACAGTTTGTCACCTGTATGCTCTTTTTGATACCAGATGAGTTTGTGATCACTGGACAAGTATATGTTGTCAGAGTGAATCTTGTATGTACTACCCACAGGTAGTGGTTGTTCAATTCTTTTGTCCAGGAATTTGAACACGTCTTTTAGTTCTGGGTCTGATTTCTGTGCAGCAAAAAGGTCCAATGGAGGTTCTGGTACTGGCTTCTGCCTAATGTTAGCAGCTACTATAGCTGCCACAGCTATTAGGTGAGTCATTGTCCATGACTCCCCCCCTCAAGCACCTGCTTTGGCAAGCGAGTCCGCTCAACTATTGAATTCATGGTAAGGGTCAAATTTACAGTGAGCCTTTACCTTGTGGATGTACAGTTTATGAGTAAACTGCTGTGTCAGGGTGTATATATATATATATATATATATATATATATATTATGGTAGCACGGTAGTGCTACCATAGTTAGGGTTGAGGAGCCATTTCTATGTTAAACCCCAAAACTTTGCACCTTAATAACTTTGCAACTGTTTGACAGATTTGGCTGAAATTTGGAATACATGATCAAGAACCATACACCTTGGCATCTGCCAAGTTTTGTACCAGTTGGATGCACGGCAGCGGAGCTACTAAGCATGATTTGCACGCGCGTTTACGCTTTTTCTGGAATTCTATGGTCGCGCGTACAGGTTGCATGGTTTGTGCGACCAGCCCAAAATCTTCAGGGAACGTGTGGCCAGGGTCCCCGATGTGCCTTTTGAAGATTTGGTGAAAAAATATTAAACAGTTCAAAAGTTATTCAAAAAACAATTTCCCATTATAAGTCAATGGGAAAAATTAACAAAAAGTTCAACACTTTCGCAAATGCATTTTTACTTTCGCAAATGGGCCTGTTACTTTCGCAAATCGGCCATTTTGTTTTCAGTTGGTGATTAGAAAAATACTTGGCATTTAAATTTGGGACCATCTAGCAACCTAATTCTTTTTGTATTCACCTAGTCGGATCCTGAGGGTGCTAGCCATGTCTTTATTTTGGGGTAAAACACCCCAGAAATATGTTTTTCAGATTTCTGGAAAAAGTACTTTTAGCAAAGTACTTTCGTGCTCATGAAAGTGTCGCAAATGTTTGCGAAAGCTTTCGCAAATTGCTACAGTAATTTTCTAGTCTGTGGGAAAATGACAGCAATTCTTTGGCACTGCACTGCAAAAGAACGGTTGGGAGTTTTGGGCTGAAATTTGGAGGGAACGCAGCCGACATCTCACAGATGTGCCTTTCAGTGTTGTATTGAAAAAATATTACATGGCAGCAAAGTTACAGCACTCCAAAGTTGACGGTTTTTCCCATAGGATAACATTACGGCACCCAATGCATTACAGGAATCCTTTGGCATCCTGCTGCAAAATAACTGTTTGGTCTTTTTTCCTGAAATTTGGAGAGAAGACAGCCAACAGCCCACAGATGTGCCTTTCAGTGGTTTGGTGAAAAAATATTACAGGGAGGCAAAGTTATGGTGCTCGAACTTCTTTTTTTCCCATAGGATAACATTACGGGCGTATGCCGCTTTCAGGGCCCGTGATCTCGAAATGGCGAGATAGGACTTATCAGAAAACTCTTAGCCCCTAACAGGGGCTAAGTCCAAACTAGCCAGGACAGTCATAAATCATACGACTTTTAAATTTTTTTTCTACGTCGTACGGTGCCTGAGATATAACCTATTTAGTATTCCAAGTCCTCATTTTCTGCTCCGATACCCATTATTATGCATACATTCTTTATACTCAATGTCTTTCTCTATTCAGCTTTTGGGGAAAACCAGCCTGTGCGCTTACATTACTGTTACCATTGCCCTTTCCGCTTGCGGTTCCATGCCCGTTTCACTTACCGTTGACGTCTACGCCACCATGTGCGTCATCCTTTGCGTTTTCATTTGCGCTTGCATTTCTGTTATTTTTTGCCATTTGTGTCTACAGTACTGTTTCTCTTTCTATCTCACTTTGCATCACCATGCCCATTGACATTTCCGTTTGCAGGCACCATGTTACTATGTGACAACACATCACGTGGCAGACCGTTCCCATCTATGCTACCGTCTGCGTTGCCCTTTCTGTTGTCATTTGCGCTTGTGTTACCATGTGCACCACTGTTAGCGCTTCTGTTTGCATTGCTCTTCTTGTTACTATGCCACAAGACATCATGTGGCTGGAGCGCGGGGCTTTCCGCCACCGCATTACATTCACTATTTCTCGTTATCATTCTCAAAAAGAAGGGAAATTAGAGGCAAAAAACTCCGTTTAATGCATTAGTTAGGGTTGTTCCACAGCGACAAAAGTGAGGAAATTCGCTGTTAGGGTTGAAAACCCTAACTCTGAATTCACCCCCAGCACCACACACACAGACACACACACACACACACACACGCAAGTATGGGGGAGGACCAAGTCAACACAACCAATGACAGACATCCAGCAGCAGGTGACAGAAATAACAAACAATTGTCTAAATGTACTACGAGACATCCCCACCCACCTGACCAGGTACTGCATGCTCAGTGGAGATCAACAGCAAAACTGAGGCCATGTACACCAAAGCGTACATCCCTGATTGCAGCTGCACACAACGACCACACTTAGTAGTTGCATGACCTTACCTACCGATGCTCCCACACCAGACCACACCACATGTGGTGGGCCACCTGAGCAATAGAGTTCAGCAAAACCAAGGAGTTGTACAGGTATAATATCTCTGATTATAACAAGGGTTTGAGAAATGCAGCTTTCTAATTGACTGTAAACATTGTAACAGCCTTATGTTTAGTTTTTATTAACATACATGTAGAGCCTAACCATATGATGAACATGTTTAATGTTATTTAAAAAACAGTTTTATTATGATAGCAATAAGCCACTCCCAGGTATTATGTTAATGGTCAGTTTATCACTGTCTAGCGACATGTGGCACTCCGGCTATGCCTCATTCAACATTAAACCCCTACAGGGTGATTAACAGACCATTTAACATAACTGTTGGTCATGCCTTATTGCTTAATTGTCTTTATGAGTAGATACTCTCCCTGTGCTAGGCACTGCAGCAGCTTTGCAACACAGTGTCCCACCCAGTTACACCATACACTGTCTAGTTACTGGGGAATGGCTGTGAATATGAACCCATGAAGATGAACAGTGTAACTTGATCATTACAGTCATTGAAACCTTAGTGTGATTATAACTGACAGAGTCAGTGATAAAGAATAACCCCTGCTGTCCTAATACACTTACCCCATTGTGAGTTAAATCAATACTAAAAGACATTCTGTTTATATCTACACTATACCTACTTAATGCCTGTTGTACCACAATTAACATAGTTATCACTTTGATAGCATCAGTGACAGAAGTGTGGCAAACCCAAACACTAGGCATATAGCCTGAGTATGAAACAACTGTTAAAAAAAATTTACACTGTGTCCATAAGTGGCATAGATCACTCATTGCAACAATAGTAAATGTATTACTGTTTGAATAAGTTAGTCATCACAGATGCAATGAGATTGTCTTTATCAGGTACAACATACTCAGTAAGTGTCTACAGGAAAATCTATCCTATATACATCTCCGATACAGGTACGTCATTGTTGGCTCAGTAGTGCTATGATATTTAGAAGTTGCTTGGCCTGATCCATGCAATTATACAGTTTCTTACAAAGAATACTTACTGCATCTTTAGTATTGAAACACAATGAAGGTCTATGTATGTACATCAGCAGTACACCTTCATCAGTAAGAATGCATCTGATACTGGCAGTACGAATTTCACAGCGTTGAACAGGCAATGCTTTTCCATATGTTTACATCAGCCTCTCTATCTTGAGTAAACCATTGCAGTAAATGTACTACTATGTATATCACATACTAAATGTAACACTACTTTTATCTTGAGCATGCTAGTGTTTTGTAGTTAATTTATGTACTTCTCTTAATTAATGTATACTCACTAGTGTTAAAACCTTTCTACAACTGTCATCATGCACCTTCAGCATTTATATTGACTAACGGCACAGTACTAGTTGTGGTGTGGTGTGGGGCATCGGTAGGTAAGGTCATGCAACTACTAAGTGTGGTATGTTGTGTGCAGCTGCAATTAGGGATGTGTACGCTTGGTGTACATGGCCTCAGTTTTGCTGTTGATCTCCACTGAGCGTGCAGTACCTGGTCAGGTGGGTGGGGATGTCTCATAGTACATTTAGACAATTGTTTGTTATTTCTGTCACCTGCTGCTGGATGTCTGTCATTGGTTGTGTTGACTTGGTCCTCCCCTATACTTGCATATGTGTGCGTGTGTGTGTGTGGTGCTGGGGGGGTTGAATTCGGAGTTAGGGTTTTCAACCCTAACAGCGAATTTCCTCACTTTTGTCGCTGTGGAACAACCCTAACTAATGCATTAAACGGAGTTTTTTGCCTCTAATATATATATATATATATATATACATATATATACAAACAAATCCCTGTATTTGATAGGTGTGCCATCAGATGATGTAAAGTTATTTTTCTCCCAGAATGGTAGAAACTCAGTTAGGGATGAGCAAACCCAGTTAGAGTCTGCAAAGATGATGGCATCCCTGTCACCATGGGGCATGCCTTCCAAAGCACAGGCCACAGCTGCCAATTCGGCATACTGTGAGGAGATAACAGTGCATTTTCTAGAAATGTGCCTGAAATCACTTTCTTGATCTTGTATGAGCACTCCAAACCCTGCCACTTGCTCTCCGTTCACATAGGAGGTGCAGCCATCTGTAAAGATACGATACATGCTGGTATCTTCCAGAACATCTGGTGTAGCCGGTAAGAATGGTCCCAGTTCAGGTAAGTCAGGAGGTTGGAGGACACAGTCATGGGGCTTACCTGTGTAGAGTAGGCCGTGGGCCAAGATTGATGGCATTTTGGCAGGCAGTACTTTAATGTTCGTGTCCTGAAAAAGCAAAGACCAATGGGTTAGTCTGGTATTAGAGACTGAACAATCTTTTACTTTGTCTGAATGCAAGAAATTAGTTGAGGTGTGGCAGGTATGCAAGACAATAAGAGCATACCCAATGATGTACAGAAAGTGCTTGACAGCCCAAAATGTTGCCAAGAGTGTCCTTTCACAGAGACTGTATTT
Source organism: Neoceratodus forsteri (assembly GCA_016271365.2). Classification (NCBI taxonomy): domain Eukaryota; kingdom Metazoa; phylum Chordata; order Ceratodontiformes; family Ceratodontidae; genus Neoceratodus; species Neoceratodus forsteri. The sequence continues at coordinate 370,187,161 of CM057449.1, read as the reverse complement.
TCTCTCTACTGGGGATAGCATCTGAGATGCATAGGCAATGGGCCTGTGGTACCCATTGTACTTTTGTGCCAGCACTGCAGACATGGCCACATCAGAGGTGGCAGTTTCCAAATGGAAGGGAAGGTTTGAGTTAGGATTGATGAGTGCTGGGACTGAGGCTAAGGCCTGCTTGAGCTGTGTAACATCTTCAGTGTGAGTGGGGCCCCATTTCCATGGGACGTCCTTTTTCAGAAGTTCATACAAGGGAGCAGCCTTCAAGGCAAAGTCAGGGATAAAGTTCATGGAGTAGTTTACCATTAATAAAAAGCGTCTGAGTGTTGCCACGCTACTAGGAAGTGGCAGATCATGCAAGCCCTGGATCTTCTTGACAGCTGGACTTCTGCCTTGGTCTGTGATGCACAGGCCAAGGAAAATTACGTCTTTTTCACACAATTGTGCTTTAGAGGAGTTGCACTTGAGGCCTGCTCTCTTGAGGAGACACAATCATTCATCTAAGAGGGCCAAATGTTCTTCTTTTGTGGTGGTTACCAAGAGCAAGTCATCCATGTACTGCAGGAGACACTGAGGTGTGGAGAACCCCTGCAGGGTATCCATCATGTGGAGATGGAAGAGGGAAGGGCTATTATGGAAGACCTGGGAAAGACAGGTCCAGGTGTACTGGTGCCCATCAAAGGTGAAGGCAAATTTGTATTGACTTACCTGTGCTAATGGGAGTGACCAAACCCCATTAGAGATATCAAAAGCTGAGAACCACTTTTTGTCAGGGGTCAGCAACTTGAGCACATCAGAGGCTGATGCTACTGTTGGGGCACAGCTGGGGGTAACTTGATTAAGTTTCCTGTAATCAGTTGTAAGTCTCCAAGCTCCATTTGGCTTTTTCACTGGCCAAACAGGTGAAAATGACAGTGGAGACACAAGTCCTAATCACTCCTTGTTGTAGCAGTGATTGGATGGTCTCTCTCAGTGATGGCAAGGCTTCAGCAGGGAATGGGTACTGCTTCTGCCTCACAAGGTTAGGTCCTGGAATCTCAATGGTGGTGTGCATCCTACCACAATCATGCTTGTTGGTAGCAAACACATCAAGGTGTTTTTGCAGCAAAGGTGCAAGTTCAGAAAACAAGTCATGACTTTTGAACAAAGTCATGACATCATACTCCTTGTTGTTGTGGGAGATGGCAGCCACCACGTGTGAGTCTGGGATGGTGACAGCATGACATTGTCCTTTGATCTGCAGGAGTAGCCAGTTGGCTAGGTCCACTACACAGCCGTGCAGTGCAAGGAAACCAATTCCCAGTATACTGGGGTGATGACATAATACCATGAGGTCAAAGACAAAATCAGCGCTGAGGTGGCCTACCACCACAGGCAAGGACACAGATCAGTAGGTGTGTAGCTGAGTATCATCTGCACCCTGTGCACTGGTCTTCCAGCCAGTAGACCAGACAGACATGGCTGGGTTCTCATCATGGAGAACAGACATTACTGCTCCTGTATCCAAAAACATGTTCAGTTGGAGGCCCCTGACCATGGCCTTTACACAAGGCCATCTGTTTGTGTCAACATGCAGGTCACTCACAACCTGGACTGAGGCCTGTAATTGTCAAGTTGCATTTTCAGAATCATCGTTATCATCCTGTTCCTGAAATCTGAGGCCTGCAGGATCTTTCTGGGCCTCCTGTATATCTTGCATGGGATACAGATGTTGTACCTGTGACATCACAGGTGCAACAGTGGCCTGTTCAGTTGCTTCCTCCTTGGTCGTCACATCGGCCTGGTCAGTATTCGATGCTACAAAAGGATTCTTTCCTCGGCTGTTCAATTGCACGGTAGCCGAAGGCAGGAATGGATTTCCATGTCCAGCGGCCAGGGTGAGGGCTGCTATGGTACACATAGACTTAGCCTCCTTTTCGGCACAAACCTCCTCCAGCAGTTTGCAGAGGGTCTCGTTCTCGTCTTTGAGGCTCGGATAGCTGGGACTGTTACGGTACTTGCTATCGGATTGGGTACTGGGGTTTTTCCAATTGCTATGATCTCTGTTTCTATTATTCTTATAGTTCCGGTCCCCCCCCCTTGTGCGACTGCTTGTCATCAGAAGGGGTGTTCAACTTCTGATTGTTACCTTCCACAATATAGTGGGTAGGCGGGTCGGTGGTAGGCTGCACTGCAGCGACTTGGGCTGCAGGCACCTGGGCTGCCAGGGTTTGAATGGCAGCAGCAGCTTTGTTGTTTTTACCAGAAGTGAAGGGGGTGGTTAAGTTAGAAAGACAAGTCAGAGGGAAGAAATTAATTGAAGCTTTGCAAGACTGGCTTTAAACTGTCACTAAAAATCCTTTGATAGTCACCGGCATCCTACAGCTCACTGCCATTACTGTGTCTGTCTCAGTGACAGTCAAAATAGGCCATTTCTGTGGACAGGGAAGTGCTCCCCAATTACAAGAACAGGCTTATCTTATAGGGGACATAGGTGGGGGCTTTTGGCTCAGAACCTGCCTCCAAGAACAAAGCTGCCTTACTAAACAGGGACTGAATTCTTGTATAATAGATAACAAGCATTTGTCAATGCCAAATGTTTGCTTGCACACATGTGCTGTGCTTGCACATATGTGCTGTGCAGGTGTCTGGTTCTGAAAGTGCATGAATGCAGATGCCCTTTGCCAAGGGAAGACTCTGCCCAAGGGTCCTGCACTTCAGTGCAGCGATGGATGTGAAGAATTCATGGGGATATTTGGTGGGCTCCAGAAGCACACGGCCCTGTGGACCCTGCGCTTCTTTGTGGCCACAAATACAGATGCACAGGGCAAACAGTGCAGCTGTCAGTCAATGCACAAGGCACTCTGCCACCCACAGGTGGAGAGGTGCACAGCTCTATGCCAAGAGGACAGTTGCCTTCATTATGTGGTACCCAGGCCCATGTGGACAACCCTGCACTTTTCATTCCCTGGCTGGGAGAGGGTCACACAACAGAGCAATTCCCCCACCCTCCACCCATCCAGCTGGGTCACTGAGTTCACCCCTGAACTCAGCTCACAGGGACAGGATCACGAAGCATGGCCACTGGGGTGAAGACTGGCATGACACACAAAGACTATTAAACAATTATAATTTTTTTTTTCATTTTGACCCCCAACTTTTCAAGATATTGTTTTATGAGTCACCTTACAAACATGGCATGAACCATTTACAGTATATTAGCCAAACTGTCATTTTGCACCAGAGGTGCAAAAACATATCTCGTCCAGGATTTAAAAAATGACACGTCACATTTATGAGGTGGTGTGGAAAAATGGCTACTGTATGTTGAAAGTTTGGAGCCAAAATATTGAACATTTGTGAAGCTATGAGTGAACATTGAAATAGTGTAATGTTCAATCATAACCTGGGCATTTTACCGTATTTGTACACCAAATGCTCAGTATAGCCTTTTATTATGCCACCTCATGAAACCAGTAGGCGAACATTTTCAAATATCCGCCAAAACACCATTCCACTCCATCAAAACATCATTCTGCACCACAGGTATAAAAACATATTTTGGCCAGGATCTGAAAAAATAACAGTTGTCGTTCATGAAGTGGTGTGAAAAAATGGCTATGTTGAAAATCTAAGGTCAAAATATTTAAAACTACCAAAGTTCAGTGCAGAAAAATGTCAATGTATGTGCATAACTTTGCAATTTTGACCCCAAATTTTCAACATAGCCTTCTTATGACCCCACCTCATGAACAAGGCAGTGAAAATTTTCAAATCCTGCCTGAAAGGTGATTTCACAACACAACTGCAAAATCACCTTTCAGGCCTGATTTGCATAATTCCACTGCCACAGATCATGAGGTGGGGTCCCAAAAAGACTGATGAAAATGTGGGGCCAAAATATGCAAAAATTACAAAGTTATGCATCAAAGTTCAAAACCCCATTGAAATACATTGAACCACACTTGCCTTAGTTTCTCATATTGCAGTCAGCGGTTCCAGCAGCAAGATGTGACTTCAGTTGGACAGTGGATCTTCGTCCTCTGACCTGCTTAGGTGAGTGAGGGTGTGTGGGGTGGTGGGTGTTGAGTGGGAGGTTGGGTGGGGTGGATGGAGGGTTTTGGGGGGGCAGATCGGCGAGGGATGGTTTTCTGTTTTACAGGGAAAAAAACATAGAGGGACAGTTTTCTTTATTTTAGAGATATATTCTGACACTGGGATTGGGCACCCCAGTGTCGGGCTTGTTGTGAATGGGGTTGGGTGACCTGGAGGGGAGGGGGGCCAAGAGAAACAGTACTGAGGGTGGGCTCCCCGCTCCACTTATATTTTTAAAATTTGCACAAAGATTATAAAGGGTGGGCAGACAGCAACTTGGAGGGGACAGGGAGAAAGAAGCGGTAGCAGGGGTGAGGCCCCCCCTGGCTTCTGTCCTTCAACCATGCTTAGTTGACATTTTAAGCAATAAGCACTATTTGCAGTTAATGGAAAAGATGCATGCCCTCACTCTCCTTCCTTATTTATTTATTTATTGAAATGTTTCACCAGGAAGGCATACTGAACAGCACGTTGCTCGTCTCACGGTGCGACCTGGGGGGAGTGGGTACAATGAGGATGGAAAACAGAGAGTCACACAATTTAGCAGAAAACAACTGTTGCATTTGGTAAACAGATAGTTAGCAAGTAGACAGCATAGTTATACAGCTGGAATGCAGGGGGAAGGGAACAAGGGGGCAAGGATAACAAGCATTCCAGTTAATGAAAATAGATACAATACAGCAGCTAAGAGTAACCAAACTGAATACAAGTAGTAGAGACAGGACAATGAGGCACAGTACAACAGAGTGCAATAAATAAGGCAAATAAATTAAGTGCAAGGGAAGGGGGAAGGTGGGCAAGTGTTATATTTTGATGTGTTATCACGGTGGAGGAGGAGTGTAGAGGATGGAAATAGGCAACCAAAACCTATTCCCCTGCAGAATGATGAGAACCCTGCAAGGGGAATGGGAGCAGGCAAGTTAGTGGAGAGAGAGGAAGTGAGGGGGAGAGACAGCAGGAAGAGGCAGAAGGCGTACTTTGAAGGTAGGCAGTATATGGGGAGAAATGGAGGGTAAGGAAGGACAGTGAGGGAAAGGTGAAGTTGTGGAGGAGGAATTAAAATAGGAACAAAGTAAGACATTATGGAGGATTATAACAGGAACAGCTAGAGGAGAGATAGTTATGTAGAGCAGTGCTGAGAGAGTAAGAGGAGGAGTGATGCATTTGAGGGGGGAAGGGAGTTTCATATTTTAGGGAAGTGGCGGGCAAATCCAGACTGACCGATGAGGGTACAATGACGGGGATCACCAAAGTGCACATGTCATGGGATCTGAGGGAATGGGAGGGCGGGGGAGGGATGGAGAGAGAGATGAGGTGAGGTAGGGAGGGAGTTCACCAAGCTAAAATTTAGAGGTCAGTTTGGCACAATGGAAGAGGTGGCTATTAGCCAGTGGGGGAAAAGACAGGGCATGATAAAGATCACAGTGATGAGCACGAGAGGGAGCGTCGAGGGCAAAACAACAGAAAAAGTTAAAGAGAGTGTCCAATGTGGTCAGGGAGGACTTGGGAGCAGTATCATAGACTACATCACAGTAGTCAAAAATGAGGAGTATCATCTTTTGGACGAGTTACATTTGTGGTTCACCAGGTGTTCCCATATTGAGATATAGTGAGGAGAGTCATTAGGGAACCCTCTAAATAAATACATAAATAAACAAGTAAATAAATAAATACTAAAAGAAGTAAAGAAACACAAATGGCACCTAAATATGAATATCACAACAAAGTGCAAATTTATTAAAGTTTGTCAGGCTTTTTTATATATATATATTTCTTTATCGGAATTGCAGCATTGTAATACATTCCAGGTTTGTAGATTCTGCTCAATTCCATTTTCAATTCATTTACAACATATAAGGAAAGGGGTAAGTGGGAACAAAAACAGTTAATACAAACTATAGGAATATCTATTAAATTACAATCATTTTCTGATGTGACACATCCTTGTTTAGGTATCTGAGGTTTGACCTTTTCCAGTTATAGACTGTGAGACACAGAGATCTAGGGCCTTCAATCATTTATCTGTCCCTCCCTACACTCTTGAGCTTTTTCCTGCTGTAATATCCACTTCACCCATCTCTCTCCATGAATTTGGGGGATCTATCTTGTAGTTGATAGGTGAGGCGTTCCATCTCTTGGATTTCTTGAATAACGTTCTCCCATTCCTGTACTAATGGGGGTTCTGCTCATAACCATTTTCTTGTGATTGCCTTACCTATTGCTGCAATACATATATTCCACAGGTAGTGATTGGTGCTACCCTGAATTCCCTTAGGAGGTAAGCCCCACCCCAAATGGCTTATTAGTATAGTTTCTTCAATTTGAAAGACAGCTTTTAGCTTAAGCTGGATATTGTGGAGAAAAGTGGTTAATTCCAGGCATGTGTAAAATATATGGGTGTGGGTTGCCCTAGATTCCCCGCACTTTCTCCAAAAATGGGTTGTTTTAGTTTTGTCCTATCTGGCTTGTTTTGGTGGAGTCAGAAAAAAGCGGGCTTTAACCATCCAAACAAATTCTTGCCATTTTGGGGCAGCTGTGGTCCGAAATGTTCCCCATCTGATTTGATGCCACTCCTTCTCCTTCAATCTACAGTCTGCCTCCTGCTCCCATTTTGTAGTGATATGTTTAACATTATGGGCCTTTTGTCCTCCTAGTGGGCTATATATAGCTGATACCATCCCTTTTGCAGTATTCTTATTAGGTCTTCTAAGGTGGGAGTCTTAGGCTGTTTTGGCAGGTCTAATGTCTCAATCCTAAGCTGTTTATTTATATAGTTGTTTAATTGTAAGTATCTAAATACATCTGAGGGTTTCCAGCCAAAGGTCTTCTGGCACTCTGCAAAAGAGGACACTGTGGTCCCTTTAAAGATCTGATTTGGATATTTCAATCCTTGTTGATATTGTCTCTTGTACCAAGGGAAAGCCCTTATTTTTCCACAGTCTACAATATTTCCAAACCTCTTTTTTTATTTCCTGATAGGTGATGTACCTTTCCCAGGCTTTCATTGTTACTATCATACCAGGAAACCAATTGCTTTCCTGCGTTCTTTAGGAGTTGTTCAGGAAAAGGTTCTCAAAGAGATTTAGTGTCCCTGCCTGAGAAGTTAGAAACATAGAAACACATATTTTGATGGCAGATAAAGACCGCTTGGCCCACCCAGTCTGCCCATTTCCCTACCTAATGGATAAGCTGCAGATCCTAGTTAACCAGCAGCCTACTTCTTCCTACCCCCACCCCCTAGAATTGCCTTATGACTGTCCCATGCATGCTTGAATTCCACCACTGTTTTTGACTCCACAACCTCCTCCGGAAGGCCGTTCCATGCATCCACAACCTCTCTGTGGAAAATACTTCCTTAAATTACCTCTGAGCCGCCCTTCTATCTTCAAATTGTGCCTCTTGTTCTTGCACACCTCTTTTTGAAAGATGCTACCCTCTTGGACTTTGTTGATTCCCTTGAGATACTTGAAAGTTTCTATCATGTTCCCCTCTCCCTCCCTTTCTCGAGGCTATACATATTCAGCTCCTTAAGTCTCTCTTCATATGTCTTCCGGTGCAGACCCTGCACCATTTTAGTTGCCCTCCTCTGGACAGCCTCCATCCTGTCTATGTCCTTACGGAGATTGGGTCTCCAGAACTGCACGCAGTACTTCAGATGGGGTCTCACCAACTGTCTGTACAGAGGGATAATAACTTCCTGTTTTCTACTGGTGATGCCTCTCCCTATGCATCCCAGTATCCCCCCAGTCCTCCTTGCTGCCCTCTCACATTGCTTGCCCACCTTTAGGTTATCTGATATGACTACCCCCAGGGCCCTTTCCATTTTTGTTGTTGTTAGTATCTCACCCCCCACATATCTCTGTAGCAAGCCTCTCTGTGTGCTCGTTACCCCACAAAAAGGACCATCTAAACTGTGCGGCCAGCCAGTATTGTTTTATAGTTGGTACAGACCACCCTCCCCAATGTTTTTGGCTTCTAAAGTTAACCATCTGGTTCTCGGTTTTCTCCCTGCCCATATACATTTACTGATCAACCTCTGTATGTTCACTAGCCATTGTATAGGGGGCTTAACTGATACATCTTGAAATACAAACAGAAATCTGGGTAGAAGAGTTATCTTAACAGCTTGTATTCTCTCAGACATTGGTAGAGGCAGGAGGGACCATCTTTCTATATCTGTTTTCATCTGTTTCCCAATGGGGACATAATTATCTGAAAAAAGGGACTCTATTATTTCTAAGAAAAATCCCTAAGTATTTCGTCACCTGAGTTTTCCATCTCATGGGGTATTGACACTGCATTTTCTCTGAGGGAATAAAGTGAAAACAAAGAGCTTCTGTTTTGGTGGAATTTAAGGTGTACCCTGAAAGCTCAGTGTAGTCTGGATCAGCCGCATCAGTTTCTGAAGTAATTGTTCTGGGTGTTTCATATAGATTAGCACATCGTCAGCATAGAGGGCCAGTTTATGCTCCCGGTTAGACAATTCCACCCCCCCTTATATCTTTGTCCTATCTGATCCATTGTGCAAGAGGTTCGATAAAGATTAAGAAAAGGAGGGGAGATAATGAGCACCCCTGTCTGGTGCCTCTGCTAAGATCGAACCTCTCAGACATCTGGCCGTTTGCTTGGACATATGCTTTTGGGTCCGTATACAGTCTCTGTATCACTCCTATCAAATCATCTGAGAAACCAAACCTGGCAAGGGCCCCATTTAGGAACTTCCAGTCTACTTGGTCGAATGCCTTTTCTGCATCTAAACTTAAGATCAGGATGAGGTCTTTAGTTTTATTTACGTGGTCAATTATATTCAGGGAGCGTCTTATATTGTCTGTGGCTTGTCTGCTTGTAACAAACCCTGTCTGATCAGGGGCTATGATCCAAGGGAGTTTATTTTCTAATCTTTTAGCCAGTATAGAGGTGAAGAGTTTATAATCAACATTTAATATTGAAATCAGGTGGTATGAGGGGCAAAGAGTGGGGTCCTTGCCAGGCTTAGGAATCACAGAGATCATCGCATATGACCAGGACTGTGGAATACAACCTCCTCCCGCATTACTCCCTGATAAACTCTCTGTAAAACTGATATTAAAGACTAAGGGTCTTGGAGGTGGAGTCTCGGTTAGGGTTTAGGATAGTATTCCAGTCCCCACCTAAGATGACCATACCCTCTGCTTTCTCCATAACTCCAACTAGTAAATTTTTATAGAAAGAGAAAGGGGAGCCTGGGCGGGCAGGGGCATATATGGATGCCAGGGTTATGGGTTTGCCATCTAAATTGCCTTGGAGAACCACATATCTGCCCTCTTTGTCTATTGTTTTCTCTGTTAGTGTGAATGGGGTCCCTCGAGGAACCAAAATGGTGGCACCTCTCCTCCGCCCTCCCTTATATGACGCAGCATATATTTCTGCAAAGCCACTTTGCTGTAGCTTCTGGTGTTCTGTTACTGATAGGTGGGTTTCTTGCAAGAGAACAAAATGTGCTCTGGATTGTCCATTTGACAGGGTTAGTCAAGCCATTGACATTATATGAGAGAATTTTAAGATCTGGATTACTCATTATCTAGGCTGACTTTCCCTCTCCCTGGTCGTGATAGGTTAGAATAATGTGACTCCAGTGCCCCGTGTGTCTCTTGTAGCAAATCACCATTATTCTTGCTTAGATATTCCTCATAAATTGATATAACATGTAACATTTCAAATATTATGCCAACCGGGCATTTTAACAACCATAAATGCAACTCTAAAAACAGAACCCTTCCAAGGTAGGGGAAGTTACTTATAACTCCCCTGTCTTTGAGTGATGGTGCCTTAATTCGGTGAACTCCTCATATCAAAGTAGCAGTGTATGCACATCCCCCTGGTGTGGGGGCCACTGCTTCTGCCACTCTGTTCAAAGTTATTATGATGAACAGGGTAAGCAACGAGAAATGTGGCCACAGCCCAAGTCGCAGCCCTTTTATTAAGGTCCTCGTTGTGACTCTATCAGTTGCTTTCTCCTCCCCCCAAGAGAATTAACTTTCCCCTTCATGCAGCGGTTCTTGAGCTGATCAGAAATATAGAAATGCCTCTCTTTCATTTCCCCAACCTAACCCAGCCCATAGTAACCTTTCTGTTCAGTAAGGATGTTTATCCTTCTATCATCTATTAGACAAAAGCGACAGTTATTACCAGTTCCAGTTGTGAAGCCATTCTTGCCAGGGTTGTGTTCTAAAATGGCAGTTCTCCCGCTTTGTCTCTTCTCCCCCCCACTGCCAATTTCCTAGGCTGACAGCCGTATTTAAAATAGATATAGTGAGAATATGGTTCCCTTACCCCCCGTTTACCCCAAACAGTCCCCAGCAGTCCTCTGTTTCACTAATTGGATTTATATAGTAGGCAAAAATGGGAAAAGTTACATGAGGCATTCACTTTGGGGACCAGATTGAAAAGTCCTGCTTGCTTAGGGTGTAATGGAGCTTTGTGGTATAACCGTCGCACCTCGCCTCCCCCCACCACAGTCCAATGCCACAGTAAAAACTCCCAAACTTCAGTTCAGTGTCACTGCGGGGAGCAACCTAATTCATGCCAGTAATTCACAGTTCACAATGCCTTCAGGTGTCTCCAGAGTTTGCAATATTCCATTCTGCTGGGCCGAAAGTGCTGAGGATGCGTCTGATGTCTGCCAACATGAGGGTGGCCGAGGTGCATCCATCTGCCTTAGCGTTCTTCCAAGAAATGGGTTGCCAGTCTTCTGCTGTTCCTTTCACTTGCTGTGGTCTTGTCACCAGGGGGTGGGGATTTATCACTATGCCCTTCTGTTTCAAGGCCTCGATAGCTTCCTTAGCCATTTGGTAGAGTCGGGGGCTCTTGTCCCAGAAGATCCACATCCGCGAAGGAAACAGGGTCTGGAATTTGATTTTGCTGGCTCGAAGTGCCTTTATCACCGCCAGGTACTTTAGTCTGGCTCTCTATATCTCGGGGGGGGGGGTTAGTAATGATGAAAATGTAGATGTGCCCCATTGTATTTGGTCTACCCTTTTTGCCAGGCCATGCATAGCAAATCCTCTTTTGCTCTGTATGAGGAAATCTTCATTATGATGGTCCACGGTCTGGCTGCTGGATCCTGTGGCTTAGGGATGAGGGCTCAGTGGGCCCTTTCTGTATCAAATTTAAAAGTCTGTGGCACTTCTGGGATGTTGGTAAGGAGATCTTTCATAAAATCACACATATTGCCAACTTCTGCGCCTTCAGGGAGACCAGATACCCTTAAGTTTTTTCAGTGGGATCGGGATTCAAGGTCGAGGCATTTGTCTTGCAGGGCCTCAGCACGGTCCACTAGTGTGTGTTTAGCACCATCCACATATTGGAGGCCTCTTCTTCTAACGCAGCTGTGCAATTCTCATTTTCTCCCATCCGCTGTTCAATCTGGGTGAACAGTGTGTGTATTTTCTCAAAATCAGATCTGTTTTCAGCCCAGGACCTTCTTATCTCTTGCAGCAGGGTCTCGAATCTGTTTCTGGAGAGTTTTTCTTCCTCCCTGTCTGTATCATCAGCATCACTGCGGTGGAAGGCCGGGGAAGGGCTCCTGCTCCCTTCTGAACTTAGAGCTCAGAATCTTGATCCATCTTCTTTGGGTGGCTTCATCGGTGCTCTTGAACGAGATTGCTTGTGTCCAGCTTTCTTTCCTGAAGGCATAGCAAGTTATATTTTGGGGTTTTTTGAGTTTTGTGGACTGTTTTCTCTTAGGGCGAGAGAGAGCTCGTAACATAGGCTGCTAGTCAGGCCGAGACGTCACCGGAAGTCCAAGGTTTGTCATTAGTTTTTGAGTAATGTGGTGACATAATAGACAACAAAAATGGAACATGTTTGTATTGTTTTTCTTTATATGTTTATTCATCAATTTATTGTTCTGGTTTAACAAAAAAAGGATACATGTAGTAAATGTTGAAGGACAATGCTAAAGGACTATCAAATGGGGCCCAATGTTTATGAATCTCTATTTTATTTATTTATTTATTTATTTGCTTTTGTTTACCAGGTAAGCACACTAGACAGCCAAGTGCCTATTTTCAGGAGCGACCCGGGAGGTTACAAAGATAAAAGATATAAACAGTACAGGGAACAATAACATCAGCATTTGACAGAGCCAGAGGTAACAAACAATAACATCAAGCAATAGACAGATTCATTGATTTGGTAGTATGAGAACTTTCAAGAAAGTGGTTAAAGTGGTAGGTGCCACTGCTACAACCTCTTTGATCCATCGATGGCATCTAAAACTGGAACCAATGAAAGAAACATAAAAGAACTATGTTTGACCAGCTTAAATTGGTTCCTGTTTCATCACTAGACTAATAATGATATGGTATACATCTTCATCTATATTAATGATATTGGAATGTGTACAACTGTTGGGTCACTGTCTATGGTGTATATGAAATTCATTATGCTTGAATGGATGCATTGTCAAAATGATAATTTTTTAAATAAAAGATACATGTTAAAAAAAATAGGACAGTAGTGAGGGAAAAGAAAGGTAGTGGAGGAGATGTGGGTCAGGAGCAGTTGGAGAATGGAGAAATGTAAGTGGGTCAGGAGCAGTTGCAGGATGGAGAAGTGTATGCAGGCCAGGAGCAGTTGCAGGATGGAGAAATGTAACGTCAAAGAAGACAGGACAATGAGAGAGTAGACAGGGCAGAGTGGATATCCAAGGGGAGGGAGTTCCAAATGTTTGGAAAGTGATAGGAGAAGGCAGCTCTCCCTGAAGTGGAAGTTCAGGCTGGGAGGGTGAGAGTCCTATAGGGGGAGTTGTGGAAGGAGTAGTAGGGGGTGGGAGGGGTGGAGAGGAGGGCATTGAGGTCGGGTGGAGGGGAGCCAAGCCAGAACTTCCCAACTAATGAGGCACTGTGGGCAAGACGTCTGATCCCAAGGGGGAGAAGGAGAGAGCAGTGTAGAGATCATAGTGATGTGTACATATAGGGCAGGCAAGAACAAAGTGACAGAAGGAGTTGAAGAGAATGTCCATTTTAGTAATGGTGGACTTATGGGCAACACTAAATACTATGTCTCCAAAATCAAAGATAAGGAGGATCATCTTCTGGACAATCTCCTGGCAGGCCGGAGGGGGAAGGCAGCTACGGTGTCTGTACAGAGTGCCTAGTTTGGGAAGTAGCTTTTTGTGGATTGCATCCACTTGACCAGGGAAGTCAAGGTCCTGGTCAAGCCAGAGCCCAAGGCATTTGAAGGAGGAGACACCCTCTAATATGAACCCCTCGAGGGTATGGAAGGTAGGGGTGGTAGTAAGCCTGGTGAGTTTTTGCCTGGTGCCGAATGTCATAGAGACCGTCTTTTTGGCATTTAGTGACAGTTGATTTGAGCAAAACCAGTGTTGGACATTGCTGAAGTCCATCTGGAGGCTGGTCGCCACATCAGAGGGGGGAGGTACAGGAGGCATACAAAACAGTAACATCTGCGTACATGTGGATATCAGTTGTAGAGCAGGCTGTTGGTAAGCTATTTAAAAATATCAAGAAGAGTATCGGTCGGAGTACCAAACCTTGAGGGACTCCAGTGTTTATGGGGGGGGGGAGTTGCATATCCTGACTGATTGGGTCCTACCCAAAAGATAGGAATGGAACAAGCAAGTGGCTGTCTCGGAGAGGCCAGCTACTGTAAGCTTGTTGAGGAGAAGTGTATGGGCAATAGTATCGGAGGCTTTGGCCAGATCGACAAAGATGACAGAACTGATGCATCCCTGATCCATGCCAGAGAGAATGGAGTCAGTGAGCTAAAAAAGGGAGGTCATGGTCGAGTGGGCCTTGAGAAAGCCAGACTGGAAAGGAGTGAAAAATGAGGAGGAGCCAAAGAAAGGAGAAAGCTGGACCAGAACTAGGTGCTCTTGGAGTTTTGCAAGGACAGGGAGCAGAGATATCGGGAGTAGTTAACTGGGTTAGAGGAGTCGCTGCCCTTGGGAAGAGGGTCAATTGTGGCCAGCTTCCAGGCATTAGGGACAGTGGTAAGTGTAAAGGAGAGATTCAAAAGAGTAGAAAGTGGGAAAGCAATAGTGTGGGCAGAGAGGTGGAGGAGCTTAGGGTCAAGGTCCATCCAGGCTTTGCCCTTATGGGGGTTAAGGACTAGAAGAGCTTGTAGGGTGTCAATGGGGAAGACTGGAGAAAAGGAGAAGCAGCTGGAAGAGGACGTAGGTGCAGAAGGAGCTGTCAGTGGGGGAGATGGGGGGAAGGGATGTAAGAAGGGTGAAAGCACAACTGGCGAAGAAGATGTTGAAATCGGTAGCTACAGCGGGGGGTCAGAGATGATGATGTCATCTACCTTTAGGACTGGAGGAGAAGATTGGGCAGGGAGGGCAAATAGGGCATAGACCACCTTCCAGAATTTGGATGGACAGTTAAGGTTCTCTTGGAAGGTAGCGGAGAAATATTCCACTTTGGCAAGTTGGATAGCCCTGGTGCAGGCATTACGGAGCGTTCAAAATTTAAGCAAATCTGTGAGAACACCTGATGCTTTGTAAGTCACCCACACCAGGTCACAAGCACGCTGGCAGGCCAGCAGTTCAGCTGATACCCAGGGAAGGTGGGATCCTCGGACTCTAGTCTTCCTAATAGGAGCGTGCTGGTCCCAAGCATTTAAGAACTATCTGTTGAAGTAGCTGTGGGCTGCATCAACAGAGGAGGCACTTACAATGAGAGACCAATCGATTCCAACAAGTTCCTCATGGAGGGAGGACAAGTCTAGGGACTTAAAGGAGTGGAGGTGGAGCTGAAGGTGGAGTATACTAGGTTGGGCTTTGGGGCAGTGTATTTTATGCATGCGGTAGACCATGTGGTGGTCACTGAGTGCATCCGGTAGGATTCCTGAAGTAACTACCAGATGAGGGTGTGACGCAAGAACCCAGTCTAGAAGGGTATGCTTACCTGACTTGTGGTTTAAACAGGTTGGTTCAGAAATCAGTTATGTCAGATTCAGGGAAGAGATGTGGTTACAGATTTTGGATTGGGTACTGGATAGCCAATTTATGTTGAAATCACCAAGGATGATGAGTTCACCAGTTGAGGAGTGAGTGGTGAGAGTTGAGATGAGATCTGTGATAGGGGAGGAAAGGAGGCTAGGGCAGCGATAGACCCCTCCCAAAAATATAGGTAGTGAATAGGGAAGATATAGTTTTAGTAGAAGTTTATAGGCAGAGGGGAAGGAGGTGGAGAGACAAATAGTATACTGGATGAATGATGAGATGTAAACGGCCACCACCCACCCCGCCTCTGGTTGGTTGGTCCTGCCGAATGAGGGAGTAACCAGGGATGGAGATGGCAGTGTTAGGGATTTTAGATGAGAGCCATGATTCAGTGATGATCAGCACACTAGGTTTTAAGCTAATCATGATAGCCTGGAGTAGATCAATCTTTGGGAGCAGGCCCCTGATGTTGAGGTGGAATATTTTTAGTCCTTTTGGGAGATCGATAGTAGGGGGATAGGGTGGCCCTGGGATGGGTTCAGTGTCACCCACTGACAGAAGCAGTAAGATGATAAGCAGTTTAGAGGTGAAGGATATCTGTTTCTGAGGAGGGAAGGATTTACGAGAAGAAAAAGTGAGGGTGTGAATGGTGTGGGGCTATGTGTGAACAGAATGGAATGACGTGACGCTAAGTGAAGACCAGGTGAGTGGAGGAGGGAGGGTCCCGAGTGCCAGAGTGAGTGAAGAAGAGGGTGGAATCATGAAGATGGAAGAGTGGGGGCGAAGGAGTGAGGGCAGGAGCTTGACGTTGGCCAGGCAAGAAGGGAAGTGGGAGGAATGGACGTCGGGATAAACAGGTGGGATATGGTAGCAAGGATGAGGAAGAGCATAGTGTGAGAATAGAATAGGAGAGGATAGGAGGCAAGGTAGTAGAGAAGGTGAAGGTAGGGAAGTGGCAGCAGAGACAGAGAAGAAATATAAGTAGTAAAGCAGATACACACAGGGAAATACCTTTGCTTGCATCCACTAGATCATGGGTAATACTGTAGCCCTAAGTTTAGTCAAGCAGCTCCCTTAACTAAGCAGTGACTAAACCAACCGTTTCAGTGAATAAACATGTAAATAGTCAACAATATGGGTATAAGTCCTAAAATTGGTTACCTAAGCAGTGACTAAACTAGTTTTAACAGGGATTATATGTTAAACAATCAACAACATGGTGATGCTAAGGTGATGGTAAGGGATTGTAACACAAAACTATAACACAATGAGCAGATAAACAGTTTCTAGTAGCTATGACAGCTGAAGAATAAGTGACAGTAAAGGTAACAACTGGAGGTGCAACACACATTATTACATTCAGTGTAGGCGACAATAAGTCATACTGTGGAATCAACGTCTCCTGCCGACTGCGACCCCATGCTGACGCCCACAGTATGACGCCCTTAAGCTGTGTCCCTTTAGCAAATTTTGTGCATACATCCAAAATGGCATACTGTACAAGACATTTATATTGAAATCATTAAATGCCTAGGACTGGGACTAGGACATGCTATTTTTGTGCATATAACTGGAATGTGCAGACATCCGAGGTGCATACAAAGTGGAATGCACTGTAAATCACTGCCACGCAGGCGACCCGGGTTCAGGAGTAAACACAAGTCGCCACATCGGGATGCAAGCCAGGCTGAGGTAGCTGTTGTGCAGCAGCGTGCCTTAGCCAGGGAGGGTCGAGGGCCAGCTTCAGTGCCACAAGAATCCCTGTGACTGTGCCAGGGAGCATGCTTCTGCTGCAGGGGCATGCTGCATGCGTGTGAGACCGACATAGCCTACACTCATAAGGGGGAGGAAGAAGGGACAAGAAAACAGGTGAAAACAGGGCTGGCCCACAGGTGCAGTGGTTGGATTTCTGCTTGCAACGCCAACAACCCAGGTTCAGGAAAGAACCCAGAAGTCTGAGGGCTGGCCAGGGGGAAAAGGATCGAGCATCCTGGGAACTGCTCTCCTTCTCCAGGGAGAGGGGGGAAAGAGTGTCCGGCACTTTACAGAACCCTGGCAGAGGCTGGGGGTCCACTGCTGCCAGCACCGTCACCTTAGGGGGTGGGGCGGACACTGGACAATAATACACGTCACCGCCCCCAGGGATCAAGCAAGCATTGAAAAGATGGCCCCCTGGCATGACGACCTGCTGTGCCACCATCTCCACTGCTTTCAATGCCCGCCGGGGGTGGGGGCCCGCTTCCATGGCCCCAACCCAGGGAGTAAGCCGGGGCTTCCCTACAGTGTCCATTGGGGGGGCAGCCCTCCCGGGGGGTAAATCTGGGCTTGGGAGGACAACAGGCAGGGCAGGGCAGGTCTGACCTCCAAATGGAGGATTGGGGGACCTGGGACCAAAAAAAAAAAGAGAAAACAAAAAAACTCATGGCCATTTAAATGACAGCCTGTGCCTTGTATTATCCTGGGTCCTAGCATCTGTCACACAGTGGACTGCTTCAGGGGGGGGGGATGGCCCTCCCTCCAAGCCTCTCCCATGGAGGGCACAGCTGTGGGAGCAGCAAGCAGGTGCCAGTAGCCAGAGGGGAATCACGGACACAGGCCTGAGCATGGTATATCCCTGACAAGATGCACATAGCTGGGGAGGAAAAACCTCTATAGAAAAAAAAAGAATGTAAGTCACTAAAGCAATATTGCCAGTTCTTATTTTTGAGGAGACTGGCTAAATGGCATGGATGACTTTGAGACATTGAAGGACTTCACAGACGAGACAGCAGTCCCCACATTATTAATGAAAACAGACAAGGATAGGATTCTAAAAAGCTTATATTACATAAGAAAAAATTAACTGAGGAATTGAGCACAAAAAACACATTTTCAAACTGGAGCAAGAGAGACAAAGAGAAACTAGACTGGAGTGGCACATTTTAACTCTAGCTGAACATGTAAGAGAAAGGAGGATCCCCGGAGGCCTGAGAGTACCTATAGAGTTAAATCTATGCTATAGCACACCACAGTTAGAGAATAAAGGGACGATGTATGAAACAAATGTTCTGTAGACTTCATGTGAGTTTTAATAGAAGCAAATGAATCAACCAGCTTAGGAAAGGAAATCAAGCTACTCACTGGTCAATACGAAAGCGGATCCGGCAGGGAGGGGTTCCATAAGCATCCATTGGACGCTTCACTCCTGGGGGTGTGGGCTCTGCATGAGGACCAGTGGGCAGATTGGTGGCATGCTCAGGGGACGTGCTGCCTCAACACACACACACACACCCCATATGCCCCCACCCCAGGACAACCCCGCACTCATGCAAGGCCAAGAACTGCAGTGGCAGGGCATAGAAAATAGAAAATGCCCCCAACCGACCGGATGACGAGCACCCTGGCCCCTGCCACCCAAAACCTCAGAGCCAGCCTGGATCCAGCCCCATAGCATCTGAGGTGCACAGTCGGGCCAATATGGCTAATTCCTCCCAGAAGAGAAGGACCCTTCTGGCACAGGGATATGCCGGGCTACTCAAGTAAGCCACAATGGGGAGCTGGTAGAGGTGGCAGGAGGTCAGAGGGTGGTGGGACGGCCCTGGCACTCCAAAGGAGTGGCCGGTCGGGGGGCACGGGAGGTGCACAAAAAAATATATATATGTGTGTGTGTGTATATATATATATATATATATATGTGTGTATATAATGAGGAATTCCTGTTGAAAATGAAAAAGGATTATAAGATTGCTAGGGAGATACAAACCAGAAGTCAAAAATGTTTAAAAGACATCTGGTGGATTACAGGGTTGGTAAAGAATGCACGTGGAATAAGAATCTACTAGGACAATACAACAACGGACACGTTTACAACCCAGATTCAGACACTTCAAACTCACACAAGCAACAGCTCAGAGACAGATGATAAGCAGTATATTCAAACAGACTTATTTTAGGGAGGGAGGGTTACAGAGGGAGGTACCTACAGCAAAATAGAAGAGCAGACAGAACGCATGGTAGAGACAGGGAGAAAAAGAAAGGGAATCGGAATATAGAACAGACGGTGAAGGACCCTCAGGGGCTGAAGCAGGAGAAGAAGGAAAAAAAAACAGAGCAAGATAGAAGGAACGAAAAAGAGGCCACAATAGGAAACAGAGTGGAAACAAAAATAACAGAAAACAAAATAACAATCTACTGTAAAAACTCACAGAATACTTACACACACACAGAGGAAAGGGGTGCTTGGTAAAGGACTCACATATGTATGGGCCATCAACAGGCAATACAGGTGGGAGGTGCACAGTCTCCTCCATTTCCAATTCAGGCCAGGCTTCATCCTGGATCCCATCCTTTTTTCCATCTTCCTGAATGACCTCCCCGGTGCCTGTGCTAACTTGAATATAGAAACATAGACTTTGACGGCAGATAAGGACCACTTGGCCCACCCAATCTGCCCATTTACCTACCTATTGGATAAGCTGCAGATCCTAGTGTAACCCCTAGGTGGCGCTATCCCAAGGGCTACTACCCCTGCCTTCTTGGCTAGTAGCAGGTTAAGGGGCCTGAGTTCTGAAACGGGTGCCTCCACCCAGAGGTCAGGGATGGTAATGGTCAAACTAGCCTGAGCACAGCCCTCCAGGACACTGTAACCCCCCTCTTTCCCTGCTCATGGCCAAAACAGAACACAATAATGACTTTCACAATACCCCTGATATGATTTGCAAGTACCCACCCAGTTCGCACTTACCACCAGGGCTGGTCTCTCCGGTTCAACCCTGGGGACCCCCTGTAAAACAAGGTTAGACAGAGCAAATGGCAACAGTACACTACTTTGAGCACAGACTGGAACCACAGTCTGGTTGAATGCAGAAAAAAAGTAGATCTGATTTATTCAGGGGATTTGAACAAGGAAGGGGTGTAATCAGGTTAATTAGCTTAATTGCTCTATCAATCACACAGTTGTGCATGCAGTCAGAGTCCCTAATGCAGTCACACTCTCTGGGTACCCAGGTGGAAGAAAGATGGGCTAACCAGGACCATTGCCCGGAGCAGGCCGGCGTTGCAGCTGGGGCCCGGTGATGGAAAAAACAACTTGCACAGCACACTATTTCTAATCCAGAGCCAGATGGCTCAGTTCGTGAAGGAAAAGAAACAACAAAGCAATCAGACGACACACTTAAATTAAACTGTAGTTGCAGGGAGCTACCTTGGAGGTTACTCACGATACCCAAGACTGGACACAGGATGGATGAAAATTGAGACAGCAGATGAACTCTCTGGAGTGCCAGGAGAGGCAGGGCCCATGTGATTCACCGATGTGTCGTTCCTGTTCAAGCATGGAGCAGGGGGCTGACCCCCGGGCAGGTCTCTCGTTGATGGCTCATCTCTGCGCAGTAGGGTAGTATGGCAGGGCCCTCGTGGCAAGGCCCAGCCACATGGAGCTAACCGCAGATTCAGTCCATTTGAGCGGGCTACAGTTTTCAGCAAGCAGAATGCAGTCCGCAATGTGGGGAACCAAATCGCGACCCCCTTTCAGTACACAGCACATTTATATGCAAGGAAATCTTACTGTACCAGGCAAAACCCTCCCCGGTCACGATTGCAAAGTCCCTGCTCAGACCAGGAGCTCAGAAGTAGCTGGAGTTCCTGACAGGCTGATCGCATGCAGCAAAATCTTCGGTCTTCTACAGATTGAGGCTGGTTACACTTCAGTGGCTTACTTCAGTCTCACCACTTCGGATTTAGTCCAACTGCAATTTTCTCTTCCCTCTCAGGGTAACGGGCAGGCTTGCAGGCCTCAACTCAGGCCTTCCCACAGTTCTCCCACTCGAAGCCACGCAGATCACTGCTCAACTGTCTCGAGCTGCTCCTCTCTCAGCTTCCAACTTAGATCTGACTAAACAGCAGGCAGTTCGAGGATTTCTTTCAGATCCAAAAGGTTCGGTTGGCTGATTCAACTGTCAGTCAAAGCAACAGCTCCCCCTTTAGTTGCAAAAAGGCGCCAACAGTCCAAAACTACAATTCCCAAGCCTTTTACTCCACACAGCTCCTATATGCAGGCTCCATTTTAGAGTCCCCAAGTACTGACTGGTCCAATTCGGCAGTTCGGGACCAAAATGGTGGAAACAGACAGAAACCCCTTGCTGCAAAGTAGGCAGCTTAGAACAAACTACAATATCTTTATCACTCTAAATGATTCTCAGCAAATAGTTACATCTTTCAACAGAGCTCCGTCGGCACAATTAGCGATGGCAGAAATGGAGCGATTACCTGGCAGTCCAGGCGGGACTTGAGCATGACAACACTCTGCCCTCCCCCCTTCCAGATTAACTATTTCTGCAAACTGGCAGATCTTAAAACAACAGTACATAGAGGCTACACAGGCACTCTTTGACAATAATATTTAAACGGCTATAGCGCCGAACACCAACCTGACAGTGAGCATTTATGCAAGCTCATGGAAGACTTTTCGGGAACCCCCATTTGTAGGGGGGTTACACAAGTTAACCAACAGCCTACTTCCTCCTAACCCCACTATAATTGCCTTATGTCTGTCCCATGCATTCTTGGATACCCCCACTGTTTTGACCCCAAGACCTGCTCAGGAAGACCATTCCATGCATCCACCACCCTCTCTGTGAAAAAATACTTCCTTATGTTACCCCTGAGCCATCCCCCCTCTCTCTTCAAACTGTGCCCCCTTGTTCTTGCACATCTCTTTTTCTGAAAGATGCTACCCTCTTGGACTTTCTTGATTCCCTTGCGCTACTTGAAAGTTTCTATCATGCCCCCTCTCCCTCCTTTCCTCTACAGTATACATATTAAGCTTCTTTAGTCTCTCTTCATATGGTTTCTGGTGCAGACCCTGCGCCATTTTAGTTGCACTTCTCTGGACTGCCTCTATCCTGTCCATGTCCTTGCGGAGATGGGGTCTCCAGAACTGCACTCAGTACTCCAGATGTGGTTTCGCCAACTGTCTGTACAGAGAGATGACAACTTCCTGTTTTCTGCTGGTGATGCCACTCCCTGTGCATCCCAGTATCCACCCAGCCCTCCTTACTGCCTTCTCACATTGCCAGCCTATCTTTAGGTCATCTGATATGACTATTCCCAGGTCCCTTTTCATTTTTGTTGTTGTTAGTACCTCCCCCTTCATTGTGTACTCTTCCACTGGGTTTTTGTTTCCCAGGTGCATTACTTTGCACTTTTTAGCATTGAATCTAAGCTGCCATACATTTGACCATTCCTCTAACCTTGCCAAGTCCCTTCTCATCCTTTCTACCTCACCACGTGCATCAACTCTGTCGCAGATCTTTGTGTCATCTGCAAAGAGATATACTTTTCCTTCCAGTCCCTCTGCAATGTCACTTATAAAGACATTAAAGAGGACCGGCCCCAACACTGAACCCTACGATACCCCACTAGTAACCCCCTTTCCTTTGGAGTGGACTCCATTTACTATTACCCTCTGCGTCCTCTTATCCAGACAATGTTTTACCCAGGCTACCACCCTGGGACCCACTCCCAGGCAGGCTAACTTGTTTATTAATCTTTTGTGTGGGACTGTGTCAAATGCTTTGATAAAGTCGAGGTAGGCCATGTCCACAGCCCCTCCCTGGTCCACTACTTTGGTCACCCAGTCAAACCTATTAGATTCATCTGACATGACCATCACGCTGTGAATCCATGCTGCCTTGGGTCCTGTGCCCCACTAGCCTCTAGGTACTCAACAATTCTTTCTTTCAGAAGTGATTCCATCATTTTCCCTACCACTGAGGTCAAACTGACAGGTCTGTAGTTTCCTGCCTCTGCTTTGCTCCCACTTTTGTAAAGGGGAATCACATCTACCTTCCTCCATTCCTCAGGTACCACACCATCCTCCCATGATTTGTTAAAAAGTGTAGTTAGTGGTGTCACTAGTTCTCCCCTTAGTCCTTTCAGAATTCTGGGGTGAATCCCATCTGGCCCCATTGCTTTTTCCACCTGGAGTTTTAGGAGTTCTTTCAGGACCATTTCTTCTGTGAATGGACTGGTATCGACCCCCTATCCAGTGTGCTTCTATTGTTTGGTTTAGGCACGTCCCCCCTCCTCTTCTTTTGTGAATACTGAACAAAAGTATTCATTTAGTATCTCTGCCTTTTCACTGTCACCCTCTGCCCACCCCCCTTTATTAAGCCTCACTATCCCTCCATTGGTCTTTTTTCTCTCACTAATGTACCTTTAAAGGGTTTTATCCCACTTCTTAACCGAGTTGGATATCTTTTCCTCAGTTTGGGCCTTTGCTATTCTAACTGCCTTCCCCGCTTCCTTCTGCTTTAACTGATTGAGTTCTCTTTCCTGCTCCTTCTGTGATTCCTTATACTTTCTGAATGCTATCTTTTTCTCCCTAACCTTCCCCGGCACCTCTTGAGAACCATAATGGTTTTTTCCTTCATTTGGTTTTATTTGCTTCACACAAAGGTTTGTTGCCTCTGTGATGGCAGTTTTGATTTTGCCCCATTGTTCCTCCACCCCTCCTTCCTGCCCTTTTGCTAGTGCATTCCTTAGGTACTGCCCCATTCTGCCAAAGTCAGCCCTCTGAAAATCCAGTACCCTTGCTTTTGTATGGCTTGACACTATGGCTGTGTTTATTGTGACCCACTCTTTCTGGTGGTCGCCTGTTCCCAGATGGCTACCCACTTCTAAATCTGAGATCCTCTCACCGTCCCTGTTTGAGAGTACCAGGTCTAAGACTGCTCCCTCCCGAGTGGGTTCCAACACTAGCTGCCTGAGGCATTCCCCTGTAGGGCATCGAGAATGACTTTGCTCTTTGATGTGGCTGCAGCAAATGTGCTCCAGTTAACATCTGCCATATTCAGGTCCCCCATCAACAATATCACCCCTTTATCTGCCATTCTAAGGATGTCTCCTATCATTTTCTTGTCCATGTCCTCCCCCTGAGATGGGGGACTGTATATAACCCTGTGCGGATTGTGGTTCCATTGCCTGTCTCCAAGGTGACCCACAGTACCTCCTCTCCTCCCTGTTTACCCTTTAGTTCCATAGCTTTGATCCCTTTCCGTATGTAGAGAACTACTCCTCCTCCTCTTTTACCCTCCCTGTCCCTCCTGTAGATTGTGTACCCTGGTATGTTGACATCCCAGTCATGGTTCTCTGTGTAACAAGTTTCTGTGACTGCCACGATATCCAGGCATCCCTTTTCCATCAAAGCCACTAGTTCAGGAAGCTTATTACCCAGACTATGGGCATTGGTACTCATCGCCCTCATTTTTTCAAATCAAATCAAATCATCAAATCAAATCATAGTTTATTTATAAAAAGCGCATATTTTACAACCAAGGTGCTTGTACACAATAAAATAAATGCAATAAACAATCACGACAAGCAATAATCAATAGATCCTGCAGTTAAAACTCTAACAGTTATAATAATACCTAAAAATCTGGAAATGCCAGATCAAATAAATAGGTCTTTAGTGCAGTTTTAAAATCCTGGACGGTTAGGTAATTTTGCACCTGACGAGGTAGAGAATTTCACAGGGTCGGGGATGCAAAACCCAAAGGCCAGGCCCCAGATGTCTTTAAACGGACCCTGGGAATCTCTACCACTCCCTCATCAGATCAGAGAGGGTGGAGGGGACAGTAAGGGCAAAGGAGATCTTGCAAATAGCTAAGTCCCTGATCTTGTAGGGCTTTATAGGTCAGCAAACCAACCTTGAAGGTGATCCACCACTGCACTGGCAGCCAGTGTAGTCCACGGAGCACAGGCATTATATGACTGTTTCTAGCTATACCAGTCAATACTCTGGCTGCCGCATTCTGCACTAGCTGGAAGCGGTGGATATCAACCCCCGGTAGCCCTAGGTAAAGGGCATTGCAGTAATTAAGGCGAGAGGTAATGAAGGCGTGGACCAACGTTGGAAGATCCTCGGGAGGAACCAGGTGTTTCACCCAGGCAATATTCCTCAGATGGTAAAAAGGGGTCTTGATGACTGCCGACACCTGCAATTTCAGGGTTATGCCATCATCAACAATAATGCCCAGGTTCTACACCTGGTCTAAGGTAGTCAGTTGAACACCCCCGAGGCATAGTCTCGATGGTAGACCTGCTGACAAACCCACCTCCCAACAATCTGGGTCCACAACCAGCACCTCAGTTTTAGCCGGGTTCAACCGCAGCCAACTCGCACTCATCCAATCCTGGATCTTGGCTAGACAGTTGTTAAATACCAAGATGAACACATCCTGACCAGGTACAAAGGACATGTACAGCTGAGTATCATCTGCATGGCAGTGAACCTCAGACCCGTGCACTAATAATCTCTCCTGACATATACACTGCAAACAACATGGGTGACAAGATGGAGCCCTGCAGCACCCTGGAGAGGGGCTGAGGAATAAATCCCAGACACCACTCTCTGGGTCCTACCCTCGAGGAAAGATCGAAACCATCTAAGGACCGTACCAGACAGTCCACAGATGAGCCACAGGCACTCCAACAACACACCATGGTCTACAGTGTCAAATGCTGCAGAGAGATCAAGAAGGACCAAGATACTAACATACTAACATACTAATTGCCAGCAGATTAGGCCTTACGGTCTACCGAGTCTGCTCGAACCTCAGATCCCTAGTTGGGTGCCGAGGCCCTCCCCCCCGTGTTCCAGAAACCCCTATCATCCATCCCCACCCCCCTGGGCCAGGCCATCATCTGATACTTCCACTTTCTGTGTCTGTCCCACCCTCTCTTGAAGCCCTCCACTGTGGATCTCTGAACCAGCTCGCCAGGCAGTGCATTCCAAGGGTCCACCACCCTCTCAGTGAAAAACCTCCTCCTCCTCTTTTCCCCCTCACCCTTCCACCTTCCAACTTCAAACCATGCCCTCTGGTGATACCTCCCTGCTTTAGTCTAAAGATCCCCTCCATGTTTACCCTATTTATTCCCTTGAGGTACTTGAAGACCTCAATCATGTCCCCCCTGTCTCTCCTCTCCTCCAATGAAAACAGGCAGAGCTCCTCAAGTCTGTCTTCATCGTCAAATCCCTAGTCCTTGTATCATCTTAGTTGCCTCCTCTGTACCCTCTCCAGGGCTGTATGTCCCTCTTCAAGTGTGGTCTCCAGTACTGTACACAGTACTCAAGATTGGTCTAACCAGTCCATTGTACAGCGGTAGAATCACTTCCCTGCTCCTGGGGGTGATCCCCCTTACAATGCATCCCAACATCCTGTTTGCCTTGCTAGCCGCTCTCCTGCACTGCTCAGAGTTATTCTACATGCATCCACCATGACCCCTAGGTCTTTTCCCTATTGAGGCCTCCAGCGCCTCCCTCCCAGGGTGTGCCTGTGTTTAGGGTTTCCCCGCCCAAGATGTAACACCTTGCACTTTGTGATATTGAAATTTAATTTCTATGTGTGAGCCCAGCTTCCCAGGGTGTCCAGGTCCCCTTGCAGGGCCAACCTCCCCTCTTCCCCCTCAACTACTGCTCCCATCTTGGAGTCATCAGCAAAGAGACTCATTTCACACCCTATACCCTTCCTGATGTCCGATATGTATGTATTAAACAGTATCGGACCCAGGACCGAGCCCTGCGGTACCCCACTACCGACCTCTCTAGGGTTTGAGAGCTCGACACCCACCACTACTCTCAGGGTGCATCCAGCTAGCCAGTTTTCAATCCATCTGACCATCAAAGGGCCTCCTCCTAACCCCTTCAGTTTCTCCACCAGACCATTGTGGGGGACAGAGTCAAACGCCTTGCTGAAGTCCAACAATAATGCATCCACAGGCTTTCCCCTGTCCAGTTCTGATGTTACCCATTCGTAGAACTCCACAAGATTGGTTTGACATGATCTACCCGGCACAAACCCATGTTGCCGACTATCCAGACCTCCCACCTCCTCTAAATACAACCCCAATCGTTCCTTTAGTATACTCTCCATTAATTTTCCCAGGTCAAACTGATGGGTCTATAGTTACCTGGTACTTCCCTCAACCCCCCCTTTACGGATTGGCACCACAAGTGCCTCTCGCCAATCCCTAGGTACCCGCCCTGTCTCAACTGACCTGTTGAAGAGCTCAGCCAGGGGTGTAGCCAGTATGTCCGCCAATTCCCACAGTACTCTCAGATGAATGCCATCCAGCCCAGGAGATCTGTCTTTCTTTAGGGCCTTGAGGGCTAACCACACCCTTTCGGTGGCGATAGCATCATCTGTCCCCTCCACCTTACTGGTCTTTTTATCCTTATCCTGATGTGACACCCCTGGGGTACCTCTCCCTCCCTCTTGCTCCATTTCTGCTGCTCCCCTGATCCCACTGACTGCTGCTTCTATCCCCATCATGCCTTGCTTTGTAGATATCCCGTCCCCCTCCCTAGTGAACACAGAGGCGAAGTACTCATTTAATACCTCTGCCTGGTCCCTCGCCTCTTCCACCCACCCTCCTTCTGATCTCAATCTGCTGAGATGGCCCTTAGTTTTTCTCTGCTCCCCAATGTACTGGAAGAACCCCTTTTCCCCTCCATGTATCCTCTGTGCCAGCCGCTGCTCTTACTGGACTTTGCCCCTCACCATCCAGGTGACTTTTCTAGATGCAAGATGGTACATTTCCTTATCCTATCCCGCTTGTTGTTTTATATTTTTGTAGGCAGCCTTCTTTTCTCTGACTGCTACCTGAACCTCACTGGACCACCAGCATGGTTTATGTGACCTTGCTCCCTTACATTTCACCTTAGCGCAGGTCCTGACTGCCTCATGAAGTTCCCGTTTTATGACCTCCCATCTCTTTTCCACATTTGTCATTGATGTAATCCCCTTCAAGTGATCCTTGAGAATATTTCCCATGCCCACAAAGTCTGCCCCCCTGAAGTCCACTGCCAGTGTCCTAGATCTCACCCCCTCCCCCATGCTTATTTGAAACCAGACAGTATTGTGGTCGCTCCCAGTCAGGGGATCCTCTACAACCAGGTCCCTTACCAGATCCCCATCTACCAGAACCACATCCAGGACATGCCCCTCCCTTGTGGACTCCATCACATGCTGTGTTAAGAACACATCCTGGAAGCCATCCAGCAGCCTCTGCTCCTTGGTCACCTTAGAAGACATGGTTCCCCAGTTTGTACCTGGCATATTAAGGTCCCCCATCAACATCACTCCTTCCCCTTTTGGTCCACACTGGGCAATGATGTTGTCCAGCAAACCATCCTCCAGAACATCATCCATCCCGGGGGGCCTATATATTACACCCAGCTTGACCTTACCTCCTGCTGGGGTTCATAAGGTGACCCATAAGGCCTCCACGTTTCCTGCTGCCTCTTCTACCCTAGCAATTTCTATGTCATCTCTAATGAACATAGCCACTCCACCCCCTCTGCCCTCCTTTCTATCCTTCCTAAGCATAGTGTACCCCCAGACGTTTAGGTCCCAGTCATGGTTTTTGTTGGCCCACGTTTCCGTGACCACCGCCACATCCACCTCCCCGAACAGCATGGCCTGGAACTCTGGCAACTTGTTTCCCAAGCTCCTGGCATTTACTACCACCACCCCCCACCCCTTATCCCTGATCCCCTTTGTCGAACCCCACCCAGGTTCCTTATACTTCCATCCTCCCTCTGCTCCTCCTGAAACCTCCACCCCAGTCTGTTTCCCACCTCCCCCTTGGGTTTGAAGGCTACTCCCCTCATCTGGAGGAGAGGGCTTCTGGTCAGCCCCTTCCTTATCCCTCTCCCCCCTCACAAGTTTAAACCCCACCTTTCTTGAATGTAGTCAGTCACTCCCTGTTTAAGGACTTCCTTCCCTAATGGGGCAAAATGAAGCCTGTCCTTGGCATACAGTCCCTTATCCTCCCAAACTCCTTTCCAGTTCCCCAACACCCCCAACACCCCCTCTTCACCCCACTTCCTGAGCCAGTCATTAACCTCTGAGATCTTCATTTTTTTCTCCACTGAGGCCTTTGGTACTGGCAATATCTCCGAAAAGGAAATGTTGCATCCATTATCCCAACAGACTCTGGCAAGTTCTTGGAACCTTGCTTGGATTTCCAAAACGCTATTTCCCTCTAGATCGTTAGTTCCCAAATGCACCAGGAAATCCAGTTTCCCTCCACAATCCCTAACCAGTTTGTACACTATGAACTTTGCTCTGTGCACTGTCAGCCCAGAGATACTCACCAACTTCACCTGGCTATGGCATCCACCCCCCTGTCCCTCCCACTGGATACCCCTAATCATCGAGTCTCCCAATAACAGAACCTTAACACCGCCATCATCCTTATGGTTACCTCCACTATGCACTCTCAATCCCCCCATCCCCCCCTTATTCATGATCTCAATTCCATGGGAGTCTTCCTGCCTTATTAGAGACCCCTTGTCACTTCTCCTTTCTGCCTCCCTTGTTATTTGCCCACTTTAACTCATACCCCCTGAATAGGTGTCCCTTTAACCCTCTCTTATCAGAACCATTTATCCTGGCCCTGATGGTTTCCCTTTCCCACGCCATCCTCCCCCCTTGTAATAGTACCCCTACCTCCAGAGGCCCTCTGTGGGTCCCCTTTACCTAGGGCCCCATCCTTGGTACAGATCCCCCTGCTGAAGGGGCCCTCCCCCGCCTCCTTGTCTCCCAGTTTCTCTCTAGTTGTGCTCTCCTCCCTCATGTCTGCCATATGTTGCATCTCCCCCATCTGCTTAACATTTATGTTTCCCCTTCTCCCTCTGGGACTATTTCTATCCTTTCCATTGCTGGTCTGTGATGCCCTATGGGTATCAGACTCCCTCCCCCCGGCCGCTGTATCAGTTTCCTCATTTCCACCAACCCCTTCCTCCCCCTTTAGGTTGCTTAGTAGCTCAAATGCATTGTAACACTCTATGCCAGCCTCCATGAAGTAACCCGAGTTTCCTCCGACTGCCCTTCTAAACTGCCCCTCTTCCTCCCCTCTTGCTCTGTTCTCCTTAGGAGCTCCCCTCCCACAGTCTGCTCTTTTAAGCTTCCCCACAACAGCCCCTCCCTTCTCAATGTCTGTTCTTCTATGCTTCCCCGCAACAGTCCCTCCAGACTCTTCCCCCTCCACTCTCTTTATATTCGGAATGTTTACCCCTTACACTTTCCCCTTAGCATCTACATCCCTATCTAAGGGTCCTCCGTCCCTAATATCCCCCCTCCTGCTTGCTGTAACATAATGTACTGTAATTTCTGAGCATTGCCCCAGCCTCCCCCTCAGCCCCACCCTTCTGCTGCCCATATCCACACCCCTTATCCTTGGACACCCCCCCAACTCCCCACTTAACCAATATACTTCACTCCTGATACAAGACAGCTGTCTACAGAGTGGGCAGCCTCCCTCCCTCTCTCCAGGCCCAATTGAGAATTAGTGCCATCCCACAGCCTGTGCAGCCTACAACCCTTCCGAAGATGCCTGCCATGGTGGAATATGGTCACCCTGTTTGTCCCTCTCTGTTTATAATGGTACACACCCCTTTTCTCAGTCCCTTCCCCCCTGGAATACAGTCTCTCTCTATACTGACTGCAGTTATTTACAAACCCAATTTCAACCCCACCAATAAAGTTCCCAAGTCTCACAAACACATACAATCCAGTGTGTGTCCAGTCCCACTAACAGTGTGTGTATGCAGACATCAGGTACCGTATGATGTCACAGGCCCACCAGTTCCTGTTGCTTCAAATTTCAGTCACAAACAGAAATGCACAGCCCTTCAATCCCAACCCCTAGTGGCTTTTCAGTATTTAAGAAAGCCTACAAAACAGGGTGGGTGGGACGGCTCTACCAACACCAGGCAAACATCACATTTAAATTTCACTCCAATTATCACTGCCAAACAAGTGTTCCGAAGCCCCAATAGTTACAATATCACAGCCCAAGTAACAGTTCTAACTCAAAGTAGTAATTTTTAACACATAGAACTAACTTCAAGTACAAAACTATTCAAATATTACAGTTAAAACAGAAGATAAAACAAAACCTCTGTCCTGAACAGCCTCCTGCTTCTGTTTCCAAGTGGACAATGAAAGACAAGATGATTCTTGTAATTTTCCCTTCCCCTAACACCAGGCAAACATCACATTTAAATTTCTCTCACTATTAGGAGGTCATTTAGTACCTGGACAAGGGCCGTCTCGGTACTATGTCTCTTCCTAAATCCTGACTGGAGAGAATCATAGACATTGTGCCTGGTCAAATGATCATCTATGTGCGACGCAACCACCTTCTCAATAACCTTACCCACAAAGGGTCAGTTAGAGATAGGTCTGTAGTTCACCAAGCAGTCCGGGTCAAGGGAGGGGCTTTTAGGGAGGGGCCAAACAACCACCTCCTTCAGGGGATCTGGAAAGATTCTCCTCTCCAGTGACCTCCAGACTATCTCGGCTAGGACCGGACTGATCTCCTCTACGCATCCTACCAGGAGGCGTGTAGGGCCTGGATCCAAACTACAGCTGGTTGGTCGCAATGTCTGGATGATCATCACAATGTCAGTGACTGTGAGTCAGCTAAAGTCAGACCAGGTGAACTGGGGGCCCGACATCTCCTGCCAACCACTGCAACTTCCATTAGAGTGAGCCAGACAGATGCTGGACCTGACTGTGGCAACATTATCTGCAAAGAACCGAGCAAACTCATCACAGTGTTCTTGTGACAAAGCTCCCTCAGGCTGGAGACAGATTGGATTGCACAATCTGTCCACAGTTCAGAAGAGCTGTGCTGGTCGGTTCTGTGCAGCAGCAATCTCCCTGGACAGGAATTCTGCCTTCTTACGGGTGATTGTTGATTGATAGACCACATAATGGTCCATCAGTCTAAGTTTGTCACAGTCCAGGCCCAGTTTCCACCAGCTCCACTCTAGCCTGTGCACCACTCTCCTCAACGTCTCATGAAACCAAGGAAATCTTGAACGGAGGGTGAGGGAGCAAACACGAACAGGCGTTATGGAGTCCAGGGCTGCCACCACTGCCTTATTGTAAGCAAGTACTAGATACCCTGGATCCATGCATTCACTCGGTACACCCAATAGATCCAGCACCATCATTAGACCATCTGGGGTAACACCCCTCAAAGGACGGTACCAGACCATGTCTGTAGGGGCAGACCTACTGGGGGAGCTGCAAAACTGAACGCGATGGTGTGATGGTCAGACCACCTGACTGGCTCCACCATCAAATTGGATATCTCCATCCCCAGGAAGAATACTAAGTCCAATGAATGACCTCCAATATGGGTTGAGGAGGTAATAACCTGTGTAAGGCCCAGCAAACTCATTAGCTGGAGGAAGTCTTGACCAAATTATGAAAGTTCATCATTGACCTAGGCATTGAAATCCCCCAGGATCAGCCATCTGGGGGACTCTAGTGCCAGGTCGACAATGAAGTCCACGGCTTCCTGAAGGAAAACTTTCCCATCTCCTGGTGGACAGTTGATGAGAAGAATCCTGCACCCTACACCCTCACCCAAGATACAGTCAAAGGAGTTGGTGATCCCCACTGGAACCTAAAACAGATGGCTACACCACCACCCCTACAATCCATCCTCGGGCGGTATATCACTGAGTACCCAGCTGAAATTGCTGAAGCCAGAACTGGACCAGCATTTTCATCCAGCCAGGTCTTGGTGATGCAAGTCAGGTCAGATGATCCAACAAGATCTGATATTAAAGCAGTCTTGTTCTTAATAGATCTGGCATTGCACAACACCACCCGAGTAGGATGAGTGATCAAGAAAGACCGCTTTACCACTTTTAGCCCCAGCCCTGTACTTACTGCCTTTGTCTTTTTCTCCATTTACCCTTGCCCTGCCCCCTATTGACCTCTCTATCTTGGTGTTAACCTTGCTAGCTACCCTGTTTTGTGGGGGGAAGCTGGGAATTCCCTGCTCCTTTTCAGTGCCTCCCTCCTTTGGCTAGTTTAAAAACTTGCCAAGGAAGCATTTAAACCTATCACCTAGGATCCTGGTTCCCCTCCTGGACAGTTGCAGACCATCGTGCCAGTATAGACATATCCATATGTATGCAGATGACACAGTCATCTACACCTCTAGCCTCCTCTGCCATGAGTGTGGAAGGCTTATCAATAGGAGGACTTCTGTATCACTAATGCTGGTTCCACTCCAACCAACTCCAGGTCAACATTAAAAAAAAAAGTGTTCATGACCATAACCATTGCCACCAGTCAGAAACTGGCCAAGCTGTCCCCCTCCCCAACTTCACCACTCTGGATGGCACCCCTCTTGCAGTGGATTCATTCATCCACTCCAAGCTCCACCCCAAACTTGGTGTCCTGTGTGACACTTGGACAGCTGGTTCTGATCACTGTATCATTTTTTGTAATATAAAAATGGGTTATGGACTGTCTCTCTTGAGAAATGCTGAAACAGCATGTGAGTATGACACACACACACAGGTTTTAGATACAAGGTGTTACCAGGAAGGCCCGAAGCTAATTACAGACTTCAACTCAGTTAATTATATCATAAACTTTGATAACGTTTAGAGGAAGAAGAGCAGGTTGTGGCATTTTAGTGCGAAGTCATAAAAGATGCTTTCATGTCCTGGAAGGGGGAAGCTTATCATAAGATCAAAGAGAGTCATTTGAAGAACATGAGTTATGCTGAGGTTGCAGAATTTAATACTTGGAAAAGACATCCTGTTTTTATGTAGATATATTTTTTTATATATTCTTACAGGTAGGAGCTAGGTGACCTCATGCAAAAAGGTGGGGAAAACCAGCTTTGAAACGTTATTCTGTTTTCCTTATCTGGACTATGACAAAGAAACATCTGTGAACATTTTAAGCAGGTATTTAGAGAGAGAGAGAGAGACAAATCTAAGTACTGTAGTAGGAATTGCACTGTTAAAACCTGTTTTGTTTAAGAGATTTGTATGTCTTGTGATATAATAGTTCTGTATTTTATGGTGTACATATTCTGTATCTATTTTAGTAAAACTCCATTTTTAGAGCTTATTTGGTCTGTCTTTGATTTCTTTCCTTTACAAGTAGAGTATATATGGTTAAAGCAGACACTGTAAATAAGCTTGAATGGTGATATCAAACTGGAAAAAGCTAAGCGTTTTAAATCTGAGGTCTTTTATTACCGTCTTTAAGGGTTCATTTCTGTACACTTGGTTAGGTGCCCATAGGCAAAGATATCTGGCCCCCGAAGACAGAATTCTCTGAGCCTGTACATTGGGTACGCTAGCAAGAGTTTCACAGTTTGAATCCCTCCAAGACTTGAGACCAAAGGTTGATCCGAACCCACAAAACAGACAGGAGGGTTACCCTGTTTTTGTAAACTGTTCACAAGACTGTGCTTGGAGGTTGGCACTTTGGGAGTAGAGGGCTGACCTGCTGAGTGGGTTTGTGACATCCTGTACCACAACAAAGACTGCTTTCTCCCCTGATCTACTAGGAGCTGGTTACCAAAATGGTTCTCCCAGTTTTCAACTATGCAGATGTGCTCTATGTCATTGCCCCCTCCTCTTCCCTCACTAAACTGGACACCCTCTGCAATACTTTTTGTTGCTTTGCTACTAACTCCCCCCTCTTGAACTCACCATTTCTCCCTTTATTCTTCCCTATCCATCCTTCCTCTCCCATCATGATGACGCCAGTCCCACTGCTCATCCTTCATCTCCAAATACTGGTTCAGGTCCCATTTGTCATCGAGGCACAGGTCAGAAAGTATAGGAAAAACCAGGAGCAGTTATAGAATTCACAAAAACTGTTTATTAGTACTAGCAGTAACATAAAAAAAAACTTGTTCAGTATAACTATTTACAAAAGCAGAATAAACAGAGAACATTCATGTGAGTTTTCCTTCAATCTCTGTGTGCCTCTTGCAAGCAACTGCAGCTCTGTTTTATAAGTATTTGCAACCCCCCTTCTTAACAAGCATCATGTTTTGTTCTAAAATGTTCTTGTACATTTCTAATGTTCTTGTCAATTTCATGCGGGTGCAGCAAGAACACAATGTCCCAGAACTGATGCCCCTTCTCCACAGCTTCTAAAAAAGGACTTAAAAACTGCCCTCAGGTTCACGCCTTGAGTTCCCAATAGCTTTTTGCAATCATCTCAAACTATAATTATATACATTTCAACAGTAACCCTATATAATTTCTAAACAAAGAGATCCCAATATCAGTTACATTTCCACATAATGATTTGTATATATTTTTATGCCAGCTGATATGCAAGGGAGGAACAGACAGAAACAGCAAGTGAAGACTGAAAGACAGTGAGAGGCAAAGAATTGTGAGATTGTCAAGGTGATCAAATCCTAGGTCTCACAAGAAAATTTGGTTGCGCAACCAGACAGACAAGAGACAGGAAAGGAAAGAATAGAACAGATCCCTGCATTCAAACTCTCCATAACAACTGGGACAGGGTCCTATTCAACCCTGTCACACCTCTCTTGATACCTCTCATCACTCCTCTCCCACATCCTCTTTTCCTTCTACTCCCTTTGCACCAGGGATTCTTGCACCTTCTCCCTTTCCCACCCGCACTCCTCCGCTGGACAGTCCACTTTCTCCCATCACCTTCCCTCCATCTGGAACTTGCTGCCCCCCAACTCTCTGTCTCTTTCCTGTCTCTTTCCTTCAAATCTTTCCCTTATACATCCACTAAAACCTCTCCTTGTACCCTCCTGCTCCTGCCAACCCTCTACCTGACCCCCCCTTTGCAAGTTACTTCCACTCCTATGTTTGGCTCTCACCAGTGTTCTGTGGCTGCCTGTAATAGTCTCTGCTCAACAGCTCTTGCACTGTTACTTTAATACCTGTACTGTTCACTTTAGCTGCATATGAATGCTGCTCAGTGCACTACTTTATGGTTCTTCCAATGTCATTGTATTTTTATCCTGTTAATTGTACTCTAGTATTCATTTTACTTTGTACTTTATCAGTCATGCTGTGTTTGCTGCGATATTGTACTCCCTTCCCCTTCCCCTAGGGTTGCACCTGGAAACAAGCCTTGGCATAGTATTCCTTTCCTGTTTACCAATTTACAAATAAATAAATAACATGAGAAGGTAAATCCCTTTCAGGTGAAATTGCATTTGCAAAGATTTTTTTAGAAAGCTGAGACTGAACCAATACTTTTCAAACACAGAATTGATAGGGTGCTTACATGTGATGAAGGCACACTGGCTTAGTATAATTCAAGTAGATAAAAATTTTCAGCCTTAAGAGCTTTGGAAACAGATGAGACAATCATTAAAAAGGCAGACAGAAAATGGGAACTAATACAGAAATATGAGACATACAAGAACAAATGTCTTAGTTACAGAATCAGAGTTACATACTGTACATTACAAATGCTGCCCCCCACACACACACACACATCTAGGGGTATTCCAGATGTTAAGCCAAAGGAGAGGGGGCACTCCACAATCATACCAACACAGTCCAAGAATAAATGTTTGTACCTGGGTAATGATGGTGCCACCAATCAGGCGACTTCTGAGGGTGCAGCAGGCTGGTACTGAGAGTCCCACAGGGCGGCTGGGTTCAGATGGCCCTCTCTACGGAGCTAGGGGTAAACTGGTTAGCAACTATAGCCTTTCAAGAAATAAGTCCACTGTCCAGGTGCAGTTAAAGAATAAAAAACATTTGATTTACTTGACAAAGTAGATCACAACTCCATGGAGCAGCTGGGAGCAGAATAATTCAGTGCAAACCCAAAAATCTTCACGGCACAAATACTTCAACATGTTTCCTTGGGAGCTAAGACTCCCTTCTGATGGTAGCTGCAGGACAGACTCCCCGAACACTTTGGCCTCCCTCCTGCACATAATCTTCACAATCCTCAAACGTGCTTCTGTGCAAATGTGCGAAGTGCACTCCCAACACCGGCCTGGACATCCTGCTCCCAACTTATACCCGGGGACAGTGACCCCATGGCAGCAGTACCCCACACTCATTCCCAAAAGATCCACATGTGGTGCTGATCCTCCAATTGGCTCTGCACTCTGTGCAGCTGGACACAGGCTTCATCTGGGGATTCCAGGGACAGGCTGTCACCATTGTCCTCCACGATGCAGGATCTCATTACTGCACCATGCCCAACCCATGGCAACCAGCGGTCACACTTTGGGACTCCACTCGAAGCCTACCCCCATGCCGAGGATCACAAGGTAGGCTGCACCACTTTTACTCTGGGCCACAGCTCCCATCTTCCCATCTTCTACTCCAGAGGGGTCCCAAACTCTGCAAACCAAAACAGCCCCACACCCCCAATTCTAGGGATATTTCCTAACTGCTATTTGGTAACCCCAACTTTCAAATTGAGAAAACTTTTTTATCACCACATAAACTGGGTATGCCATTGAACATGAGAGATAGTGATTTAACTGATATGGGGAGGATACACTTAGTCCAAGATATGTTGGAGAAGTTTCACCTGACCTTGAAATATGCCTTCCATATTTATCAAGTTAGACACCTGCTTATTACTATTTTTGTTGTAGACGAGTGGAACACTAACTGCAGTGAGGTGATGGCTGAATTTAAAAATAAAGCAAATTCACCACATGCAGTATCTGGGCTAGTCAGAACTTTATATGAGAAGAGGTATTCTAATATAGTGGGCCGCTCACAATATTGGATGTCTACCCTACCAGATAGTAATGACAATTGGGCATATATCTGGAAGGGAATCTATAAATATTGTGCCAATGATAGGCTTAGGCTGACACAATACTATATATTACACACTATGCATTTGACCCCGGTCAAACCATATAAGATGGGTAAACTACCAAAAGATGAGTGTTTTACATGTGGACATGCTCAGAGCTCCCTGATTCACATTTTCTGGGAGTGTCCTTTAGTGAACTCATTATGGTCAGAAATTCACGCCAAGGCGGATCCCTTGTTGAGGTTGCAAGGTCTCCTCACTCTAGAAGTCTGCTTGTTAGGAGACTATACAAAAATTGATGTGATGGAGAGGAGATATTATATAAATTTAATTTTGCTCACAGTGAAAACTCTGATATTAAAACATTGGAAGGACCAGATGGCTATTCCTTACCAAGAATGGTTGG
Source organism: Neoceratodus forsteri (assembly GCA_016271365.2). Taxonomy (NCBI): domain Eukaryota; kingdom Metazoa; phylum Chordata; order Ceratodontiformes; family Ceratodontidae; genus Neoceratodus; species Neoceratodus forsteri. Next base: position 370,149,135 of record CM057449.1, on the reverse strand, counting down.
CAGGGCTATTATACAACTCAAGGATTGAAAAAACTATTGCTAGCCTTAGAAGTACAATGTTTAAGTTTAATACTAGGTGGGAGAAGTTTCACGATTTATGGTCAGTGGTCAGGATTTAGATCTCAGATACATTGGTGGTAGACTATTAGCTTATGAAAAGAAACAGTGGTCATGCCTTCCTTTTTGCTTCTCTTAGCGATGGACTAAAGTTAAGTCTAGTAGATATAGAGCAGTTGGAGTACAAAGGTGAGCGCTGGCTGGGGGTAGTAAGGGGTGAAGAGGGGCACTTTTGTAGGTGGTTATGTGGGGGTAAGAGGTAGATGGGAGGGAGGGATAGTGACAGACACAGTTTTGTACCCTAGGTATTGTATTTAAAATATATTTCTTTTCCTTTCCTTAGTCAATGACTGTATAGACATGGGGGGTTAAAAATAGGGGGGTGGGGAAATAAGGGGGTGATATGAAATATGTATCCAATGTATTTACTTACGTCCTTTTTTGATCTCTTGTATTAAGTACTGCATTGAGCCTGACTGTAAATAATAATAATGAATAAAGCATATTTAATTTAAAAAACAAAACAGCCCCACACCCAACCACTACCACTACCCTGCCGAGGCCGAAATAGATAAGGGGTGGACCGTGAAGGCAACTGCCCTATCCCGACCCTGAACGTCAGCCCTGCCACCAAATTCTTACAGCCTTCTGCCCTGGAGAACTACCTCCCATTCCTGGGCCTCCTCAAACCCTCTCAGAATGTTCCAAACTGCCCCTTTTAAAGGGGACTGCCAGCCCCAGCTCTACCCACCAACAGGCGAACCTGAACACTGCACTGCCCAGAATTAAAGGGCCCTTAACTAGTAAGCTCAGAAATGGGGCTTACACTCTCCCCCCTTTAGACCATTTACCTCCTGGTAAACGACTAAGCAGCTGCCCAGCAGGCCCAACCCTGGGAAGGATATGCATACTCTCCAACTCCAAAGCAGGCCCCAGCCACTACTGCTTTTACCACTGCAACGGTGGATAAACAATTAAACCTAAAGAGCTGAACCCAATTGATTTACCACCCAAAAAAAATACAAACACTACTGGGCCTGGTGACCCACCCACCATACTTAGAAAACCAAACTGGGTACAGGGACAGTGTCCCAAACCATTTCCTCAAACTCACTCACTAAATAAAGCATGCTGCTGCCACTATCAGCCTAAAGCAGGGCAAAGCATTGTTGCCACAGATCTTCACCCATACAAACACTGCTTGTAACCAGCACCCAAAGAGAGGTGCAACAGCAATTTAAAATGAACAATAGCACACATGCTTTAATCTCCCCCCCCACCCAGGCATAACACTTCAAGCATACCCACTCACCACAGTCACTCTCTTACTCCCCAACCATACACGGCACTAGGTCAAGACAATGAAATCCTGAACAGGGTGGTCAACAACCATAAAGTCAAAATGGCGCTGTAAATAACAGCGCCCATCCAAAACACCAACTGCAAGAACAGCAGCAATGGTAGCAGTCCCTGAAGACACGGACCGCTACCATGGCAAATAAAACACAGCAATTTCTGTATTTGCACAGGGCCCCATCACCCAGCTTCACCCCCCAGAACACACCCTACTAAAAATAAGTACTTCCGGGGGGGGCAACTTGGGGACACAGACAAACCTTGGGGCTACAATACCGCCAATGGTAGTGGTCCCTGAAGACATGGACCACCACCGTGGCAATGGAAAAAAACACAGAGATTTCTGTTTTTGATGGGGACTCTGACCCCAGCTCCCCCCCAAACACCCCCCTGTCACAAACGCACTCAGCAGGTCAGGCCCTCTGCTCCCACAGTGCCAACCTCTGAGCGCAATAGTGTGAACAGGTAACAGACAGGGTAACCCTCCTATCTGGTTTTGGGTCCAAATCACCTTTAGTCTCAAGTTCTGGGGAGATTCAAACTGTGAACCTTATGCTAGCGTACCCAATGTACAGGCTCAGATACGTACCCTCTTCAGGGATCTTGTCATCTATACAATTTCTACTAATATAGACACTATCAATACAACCCTTTCCTCTGACTTTAACAATATCCAGAACTGGCTATCCGACCACAAACTGGCTGTCAATACTAGCAAAACTAAAGCCATGCTGCTTGGATCAGCTACAAAGCTCGGGCTTTTGTAGAACTGACGGTGCAGGACTTAGAAGGTCAATTTCAGGAATGTGTGACCTCTTTCAAGTACCTGGGCATCCTGCTAGATCAATCTCTTGATCTTAATCTTCATGTACAGTCTGTTTGCAGAGCTGTCAACTCCAAACTGGGTGTTGCATATAAGACTAATTATATGTTCATGCCATCGGCTAAAATGGCCATTGCGAGGGGGATTCTGCTCCCCACCCTAACCTATTGGGCTCCCTTATTTGGGGCTGCTCATAAAACTGACCTACTCAGATGGGATGTTATGTATAACAACATATGTCGCTATGCCTCTTCTGCTCCTCGGCTTAAACACCACTGTCAACTTTATAATGATCTTGGTTGGCTCTCTCCGCTAGCTAGTAGGAAATACTACCTTGGCTCTCTTATTGATTCTATAATTCGAAATCAAACCCCTAGGTGTCTTTCAGCTATGCTTGTTCCTCAAGACATACTCCATGGTCTACGATCAGCTGATAAATCCTTTCTGAATTTGCCGAGCTGCGCAAAAAGAAAGGAACTGTTGCATTTGAGCATTCGGCTCCACAGCTGTGGAATTCCCTTCCCCTCATCATTAGACTTTCTGGCTCCCACACATGCTTTAAGAGAAAATTACGCTCGAATCTGCTAATTGCTGATACCTGTTCCTGCTTTCACCCTACCTAATGACTGATGTCTCTGGCCATACAATAGTATTTCCTCACCTCTATATAACCCTCTTACTGCCTCAGCCTGTCCCGGCTCCCTTTCCCTGCCATATACAATCTTGCACTGCAGGTATCTCCCATATCTTACATACACTCATATAATTTAATTTCATGGCTTGCTCCCTCTTCCTCATTTACCGACCTTTTCCTTAATGACACCCCCTGCTCTCAATGGTTATTTCTTCCTTTTGTATTACCTGTTTTGTTTTTGTGTACCTTGTTCTGTTCATATGATATGTCACCTGATAATGTATTGTCTAAGGTCCTCTCTATTCATTGCATAGGAAGGCACCTATGAACTTATGAATGGTCTACTCTGTATGTCTCTGATATACTGTATCCACTTTAACTCACTGTATGTAAAGCGCTTTACTTTGTATGTTCTGATATATTGTATCCTCTTTAAGTCATTGCATGTAAAGCACTTATAAATTGTTATCCTGTTAAGTTTCTGCATGTCTGTACTCTCCCGGGTCATGCCTGAAATAGTCATTTTATGGCTAGTGCACTTACCCAGTTAACAAAAGCTAAATAAATAAAAAATAAATAAAAATAAATTGCGGTACAATCTTTCGCCAGGAGCACCAAGCCAGGCTTCCAAAATAAACCCTTAAAACTCTGTAAAAGACCTTAGGTATGTTCTTCCCTTTTCCCAGTTTAGTAATACCATCAAGCCCTTCAGAACAGCTGTCCAACTTAATCATGTATACATCACATGCAAAAAGAACTTGGAAGACACACCGAGGCAGTATCTTGAAAAAAAGATTCTATACTAAAAGATGATAAAAATATGAAAAATGTAAACACAGAACAATATATCAAAGAGCTCATAATCACATAACAGAACAAGGGAAGATTACAAAACAAAACTCCTACCACAATACATTTAGATTTTTGGCTATCTAAGGTATTACCTCTGGAAGTGCGTTTAAAGTTAGATCAAAGAGCTGTGTCTCTCTGGAGTCCCAAAATGATATATCATTCATTTCAGATACAAGTATCAGTTTAATCTGTGTCTGCACACCCCTTCTGTGACTCATGTAGCTCCTCCTTTTAGAATCAAAAAAATACAAACATGATGTCCTATCAGGAGGTATATTAAATAATGTGACATCAGCAAAAACTCATTTCCCAAATTATGAGTCTTTGATCTACCAGTTCCTTTGAAGTTTACAACTCTGCAGTCTGTCACCCAGGTGTGATATAGCCAACAGGAATCAGCTAAATGACGTCCTGTCCTGTAATAAAATGTATATTTAGTTTTCCAACTTCAAAGCATGAGGTCATAAAAGGCCATAAAATGCCATTCTGAAGGAAGTCAGTTAATTAAATGGTTCCTGGTCAGTTTACATATCCTGTAGCTTCACTGAAACCTGGGGGGGGCACCCATGGAAGCACAGGCTGTCTTATGTGAGACAATCACGTGCTATATTTTTGTGTTACAAATATCATGCAATAATCATAACCAGCTGGCCAAGCGTTACACGCCTCCCCACCTAGACTGAATTTGGGAGCTCTATCCCCTGCATGGGATGAGCTCCCTAAGTCAATTCATTCCTCATATGGACGCAACAAGCAATCTGTGTTCTGATTGGTCGCTCCAGCCCTATGTAAGATCGTCATGTCATACACTTGCAAGGCAAGACTCCATCTTAGTCTACCATTAGTTTTTCCCATTTGTGTCAGCCAAACCAGGGGGTTGTGGTCAGTTTGTACCTCAAAATGCTGCCCATATAAATATGGCTCTAGCTTCTTTAGGGCCCACACGATGGCAAGACACTCTTTTTCCACAGTAGAGTAAGCCTGCTCCCTGGGAAGTAACTTTTTACTCAGATAAACTACAGGGCGATCTTTCCCTTGGTTGGCTGTCTGACTCAGTACTGCCCCAAATACCCATGTCTGAGGTGTCAGTCTGGACTATTAAGGGTCTGCTGTAGTCAGGACTTGTCAACACAGGAGCACTGCACAGTGCCTCCTTCAGTCTGGTAAAGGCTTTTTCACAGGCTGGTTCACAGGTAATTTTCTTAGGCATCTTTTTCTATACCAGGTTAGATAGGGAAGCAGCCAGAGCACTGTAATTGGGTACAAATGTCTTATAGTACCCTGCTGTCCCTAGAAAACTCCTGACCTGCTTCTGTATTTCTGGTCTGGGCCATGCCTTGATCACCTCTATTTTTACTTCGTCAGGACGGAGCTGTCCCCGGCCTACAACATGCCCGAAGTATGCCATTTCAGCCAGGGCCACCTGGCACTTCTCAGCTTTGACAGTGAGCCCAGCCCTCTGTATCCTTCCCAGCACTTCCCTAAGGTGGGACAGGTGTCCCTCCCAGCTGAAACTAAAGATGGCACTCACCTGGTTCACCAACCTTAGGAAAGTAGCCAGGGCATTTTTCATTCCAAAAGGCATTACTTTAAATTCAAATAAGCCTATCAGAGTGATGAAGGCCGACCTTTCCCTAGCTCTGGCAGTTAACTCTACCTGCCAATACCCCTTTGTCAGGTCAGTAGTCGTAGGGTAGGTTGCCCCTCCCAACTTGTCCAGGAGTTTGTCTGTCCGGGGCATCGTGTGGGCGTCTGACTTCGTGACTGCATTCAGTCCACGATAGTCCACACATAAATGAGTAGAGCCATCTGGCTTGAGCACAAGGACTATGCGTGAGGCCCAGGGGCTGTGGGATCTCTGGATTACCCCTAAATCCAGCATTTCCTCCACCTCCCTCCTAATGTCCTTTTGGACAGCCTCTGACACCCAATATGCTGTCCGCCGTATGTGCGTCAGTGTCCCCGTCTCTACATCATGCTTCGCTAAGGGGGTTAGTCCAGGCTTGGTGCTAAAAGTGGAGCAAAGTCTGCTAAAACCTCCCTTACTTCCTGGATCTTGTCTGGGGCCAGCTGGGGTGACAATTTAACTGCCGCCACAGAGGACTCCCGCTTGCTTTCTTCTGGCAAGTCCAGAAGCAGGTCTCCTTTGTCTGCCCCCTCCCCAGGGCTATACACTGCAAACACCATGTCAGCCCTATTTGCATATGGCTTCATCATATTGACATGGTACATTCTTTCTGTATGTCTTCCGTCAGGTAACTCTATGACATAGTTCACGTCATTTATCTTTCTAACTACTTTGTATGGTCCTGCCCACTCAGCCTGCAGCTTGTCTTTCCAGACCTGTATGAGGGCCATAACTTCCTGACCCACCATGTACAAGCGAGCTCTGGCTCTGTGGTTGTACCACACTTTTTGTTTTTGTTGGGCAGCTGCCAGGTTGCTCTGGGCTGTCCCCATAAGCTCCTTCAGCCTTTTTCTAAACCTAAGGACATAATTCACTATGAGATTTCCCTGGGTGGCATGCTTGCCTTCCCAGTCCTCCCGGATCAAGTCTAGGGACCCACGTAGCCGGCATCCATATAAGAACTCAAAGGGGGAAAACCCTGTCAACTCTTGGGGCACCTCCCTGTATGCGAACAACAGGTGGGGAAGGTATTACTCCCAGTCCCTCCCATGCTGTTCAACAAATGACTGGAACATTGACTTTAGGGTACTGTTAAATCTTTCCACAAGCCCATTGGCTTGCGGGTCATAAGGTGTCATGTGCCTCTGCATCACCCCACACTTTTCCCACAAACATTTCATCAGATCCAACATGAAGGAACCCCCCCGATCGGTGATAACCTCCTGCAGAAACCCAACATGGTGGAATGGGAAAATCAAAAGAGCCATTAACAGGAAAAAGAAATACTACAAGAAATTTAAATTGGTGTCTTCTGATACAAATTGGGAACTATACAAAAAAAGTGTGATTAATGTAAAACAAATTATAAGGAAATCTAAACTAAATCGAGAATTACATTTTGCTACTAAAACAAAAGTTAACAAAAAATGTTTCTTCAATTACATAGGGTATCTACATGGTAATAAACCTAATATAGGTCCTTTAATAATTGGTGATGAAATTATTAGTGATGAAGCTAAAATGGCAACTCAGTTTAATAAACAATTCTTAAGTATATTCAATTCTAAAGAATCAAGACCTATTATTCCGAAAGGTAACAGCTTGGAATGGACTCCCTTTATAGAAAATGAGATTATAGAAGCTTTTTCTCACTTAAAATGCAATGATTCACCAGGACCAGATGGGATACACCCTAAACTAAAGAACTGAATCAGGCACTAATAGGCCCCCTCACTTTACTTTTTAATATTTCTCTGAAGGAAGGGAAAATAATTCCAGTCTAGAATGAGGCTATAGTGACCCCTATTTTTAAAACTGGTAACAAAAAAGATGTTATTAATTATAAAGAAATACAAAATCACACATGCCCCCACAATGCGAAGCATCATGGGCTACATATGCAAATCACCACAGAATAATATGCTGGTTCAACTTTAAGCATAAATGCATGGTGCCAAAAGGCCTCTCACACAGTTTGCAAAGGGTGCCAACAGAAAACATAGACATGTATTTTCGTCCTATCAGGACTCATCAGTATGCCTCATCTGTGTGACACTATAGTGGAATGAACCAGCTACCCTAAGATTGTCTATCTGGGTTATGTCGTTGTGAACCCAATTAAAACAAAAAACAATTTAAAAGACAAATAACCTCTGTGCTCAAGCACTGAGGCAATGGTTACCCCAAAGGCATTTGGCCGGGAAGCCAAATTTCAAAGAAATACAAAATAACACATGCCCCCACAATGCAAAGCATCATGGGCTGCATATGCAAATCACCACAGAATAATATAAGGCCTCTCACACAGTTTGCAAAGGGTGCCAACAGAAAACACATACATGTGTTTCGTCCTACCAGGACTCATCAGTATGCCTCGTCTGTTTGACACCCCAGTGGAATGAACCAGCTATCCTAAGATGGTCTATCTGGGTTATGTTGTGGTGAACCCAATTAAAACAAAAAACAATTTAAAAGACAAAGAACCTCTGTGCGCAAGCACTGAGGCGATGGTTACCTCAAAGGGCATTTAGCCGGGAAGCTAAGTTTCAAAGAAATACAAAAATCACACATGCCCCCAAAATGCAAAGCATCATAGGCTGCATTTGCAAATCACCACAGAATAATATGCTGGTTCAACTTTAAGCAGAAATGCATGGTGCTGAAAGGCCTCTCACACAGTTTGCAAAGGGTGGCAACAGAAAACATAGACACGTGTTTCGTCCTACCAGGACTCATCAGTATGCCTCGTCTGTTTGACACCCCAGTGGAATGAACCAGCTACCCTAAGATGGTCTATCTAGGTTATGTTGTGGTGAACCCAATTAAAACAAAAAACAATCTTAGGGTAGCATGGATATTTTTAAAAATAGACTTGACCATTATATGGGTAAAAGAAAAACATCATTTACTATATAGTTGCCATTGATCTCTTTCCTCCACCTATATAGGTGGCAAGTTTCTTATGGACCTCTTGGTCCCCTTAACTTGTAACATCCTATGAACCTCTGAAAATCCCAAGTAAGGCATCTGCCACTTTGTCTGTCCTGAGTGAGGATTGGGCCACTGCCTCTGGATACCGGGTGGCATAATCTGCCACAGTCAGGATGAACTTCTTCCCTGAGGAGCTGTGGGTATTTAAAGGCCCCACAATATCCATTCCCACCCTCTGGAATGGCTTCTCCACTATGGGCAATGGAATTAGGGCAGCTTGGGTCTTCTTACCTGCCTTGCCTATTTCTTGGCACCGGTGACAAGACCTGCAATACTCCTTCACCTGCTGGGTGAAGTTGGGCCAATAGAAATTCTGGGCCAAACGCTGCATAGTGCGAGCGATTCCCAGATGACCAGACAAGGGAATATCATGTGCAATCTTGAGCAACTGCTCACGGTACCCCTGAGGAATGACAAGCTGCCTGCCTATCAACCCTCCCTCTGTCTTAGCATCCTGAGTGTACATCAGCCCATTTTCCCAATAAACTTTATGTTTTCCGTCACCTCCCTGTGCTCCATCAGAGTCTGCCCAAGCCCTCAGCTTCTCTAGATTAGGGTCACTTTCCTGAGCAGATGCAAACTCCTTACACATTCCCAAGACATGGGACAGGTCCCCTTCAGTATCTAAACTAGGGTCCCTAGCTCTAGCATCAGGGCAGTCTGGATCACTGTCATCTCTAGCCCTCTGACACTGTGACATCCCTCCTTCTTTGGAGTAACCCTCCATAGCTGTTTGGTTAACTGCTAGAGGGGATATTTCTACCCCCTTTTCATTAGTCTCCATATCAGGAGACACAGGCTGGGGAACCAGTCTCCCAGTTGTTTCCACAGTGGCTTCTATGGGGTCCAAGGAACTACAATTTTCCCTTGCCACTTGGCTATGGGTAACTGCACACACCATCCCATTTGAGATTGTTGCCAAGGATGACGTCAACTGCTGAAGTTTTGGCTACAGCCACCTGTTGCACAGTTCCCCATGTTTCACCCTAATCTAGGAGAACACTAGCAGTGTTTTCTCCTCCCCAGTGAAGCCTTGTACAGTTACAAATTTATTGGGTATAAACTGAGCAGGCTCTACCAGACCCCCTTTTACCAGTGTCAGGGATGTCTCTGTGTCCCTTAACACTTGTGTCTGTACACCATTCACCGTGACTGAATGCATGTGTTCCATTATGTTCACAGGCATGCTTCCAGGGACACACAAACAACCCATTTCTTTCCTAGCCCCATTTTGTGTATTGCTCATCCTTTTGGGACACTGTCTGGCAATATGCCCAGTTTCTTTGCAAACCCAACGTTCATTTCTTTTCTCAGAAAAATCTTTTTTTTGAAACTTAGGGCTAACTGATTTCAGTTAAGGCAGTGAGAGTTTTAGCTGCCCTGAAGGCGCGCTTTTCCCCTTCTGCACTGCCACGCCTGCCCCATTCACTCTCAGAGCAGGTCTGCTCTTGGTATAGCGGTCCGAGAGTTCAGCAGCCTCTTGCACTGTTTTGGGATCTCAGTTCTCCAGCCAGGTTTTCAGTTCTGCTGGGCATGCCCCAAAAAACTGTTCTAACAATATAGCATTTTCAACTTTATCTACAGAGTTTGCTTCAATTCCTTCCCACCAACATTTTAAACACTGATGTTGTTTCGTGGCTAGCTCCTCATAGCTCATGTCAGGGCTTCTCCTGAGCTTACGGAATTTAGCTCTGTATGCTTCTGCAGTTAAATCAAACTTTTTTAAAAGTGCAGCTTTAAGTTTGCTGTAATCATTACTGTCCTCATTGTCCATTTGACCTAATGCATCCCAAGCTTTCCTGGTAAGTAGCGGGGATAGCTGGAAGCTCCAGGACCCTCTAGGAATATTTTCCTGAATACAAACTTTTTCAAAGGAATTTAAATAGGCATCCCTATCCTCACCCTCTTTAAATTCAGCTATCAATTTGGAATTTAATTTGTAACCCAGTCCTGTAGTTCCAGTTAAACCCAAGCCACTTACCTGCTCTGGTGTTGGTGGTTGGAGTTGTAGCTTCTCCAGTTCATGTCGCCTCTGGCACTCACACTCCTCTTGGTCTGCTTTTCACTGTTCATGCTCCGCTTCTCACTGTTCTCGCTCCACCTCTCACCATTCTTGTTTAGCCTCCCTCTGGAACTCCTGCTCCATTCTGCGCAACTCAGTCTGCAGTCTGATTGCATCTGGCTCCAGAATGCTGGTGACCTTCCCCTGCTGCTGTGGCCCTTGGCTTGCACTGACCCTGCTGTCCTCCTCACTGGATCTGGACACTGCACTGGGCCTGATCGTTGGCCCCTTCACGCCCAAGGTTTGGTCCTTTACAGTCACAGTCTGTGACTCAGTACTCTTGGCATCTGCTGCCATCAGGGCATCCACGAGGTTCTGCTTGGTGGCTCTCCCCTCATGCAGGACTCCTCTCTCCTTGCACAACTGCTTCAGATAGTCTGCAGTGTGCTCACTGTAGTTGGAAGCCATCTTCTTCCCTAACTATGGCTACTCTAACTTGCACTTTAAAAAAAAAAATAAAATAGGTAGGAACTTTGACTGTAAGCAAAATGATATCATTCTGTTTTCTCTTTTAAAAATAAATCACTGCCTTATTTTGTAAGTGAGCTGTACAGTATTAAGCTGACACACTGAACACTTAAAGCTTGTGATACCAATTACTTTACTGCACCGCTGCCAACCAAATCTGTCACAAACACACTCAGCAGGTCAGGCCCTCTGCTCCCACAGTGCCAACCTCTGAGCGCAATAGTGTGAACAGGTAACATACAGGGTAACCCTCCTGTCCGCTTTTGGATCCAAATTACCTTTAGTCTAAAGTTCTGGGGGGATTCAAACTGTGAACCGTATGCTAGCGTACCCAATGTACAGGCTCAGATATGTACCCTCTTCGGGGATTGCGGTACAATCTTTCGCCAGGGGCACCAAGCCAGGCTTCCAGAATGAACCCTTAAAACTCTATAAGAGACCTTAGGTATATTCTTCCCTTTTCCCAGTTTAGTAACACCATCAAGCCCTTCAAAACAGCTGTCTGACTTAACCACATATACATCACATGTAAAAAGAACTTGGAAGACACACCCAGGCAGTATCTTGAAATAAAAGATTCTTTACTAAAAGATGATAAAAATATGAAAAATGTAAACACAGAACAATATATCAAAGAGCTCACAATCACATAAAAGAACAAGGGGAGATTACAAAAAAAAAAATCCTACCACAATACATTTAGATTTTTGGCTATCTAAGGTATTACCTCTGGAAGTGCGTTTAAAGATAGATCAAAGAGCTGTGTCTCTCTGGATTCCCAAAATGATATATCATTTATTTCAGATACAAGTATCAGTTTAAACTGTGTCTCCACACCCCTTCTGTGACTCATCTAGCTCCTCCTTTTAGAATCAAAAAAATACAAACATGCTGTCCTATCAGGAGGTATATTAAATAATGTGACATCAACAAAAACTTATTTCCCAAATTATCAGTCTTTGATCAACCAGTTCCTCTGAGGTTTACAACCCTGCAGTCCATCACCCAGGTGTGATATAGCCAACAGGAATCAGCTAAATGACGTCCTGTCCTGTAATAAAATGTATATTTAGTTTTCCAACTTCAAAAGCATGAGGTCATAAAAAGGCCATAAAATGCCATTCTGAAGGAAGTCAGTTAATTAAATGGTTCCTGGTCAGTTTATATATCCTGTAGCTTCACTGAAATGGGGGGGGCACCCATGGAAGCACAGGTTGTCTTATGTGAGACAATCACGTACTATATTTTTATGTTACAAATATCATACAATAATCATAACCAGCTGGCCAAGCATCATACCCCCTACTAGTAGTAAAATAGTAACCACTTCCAGAGGGAGGCAACTCAGGCACACAGACAAACCTGGGGAGAAGGGAATTGTTGACCAGGTGAGAGAAAAAAGCAGACGTTCCAGGAATCAAACCCTGGGTCACCAAGGTGCCACCATCCTCCCTGCCTGTGGCTCTGTCCTCTGCGCAACAGGCAGGTGCTTAGTTGAACCCCTCCCAGCACAGGCTTCATCCCTTTCCTCTCCTCTCCCCCACAGCAATACAGCTACAGAGATACTGGTAACCTGACCTACACTATTCTATCCCTGTACCTGTATTGGCATTTGCTATTTTTACAGCATGGTTTTGCCCACACTATTTTCACTTCGCTCTTCTAAGCTGGTATGACCATACACCACCTCTCACTCTCCAGTCAGACAACACACACACACCAGGCACACAATGTAACTAATTAACTGGTGCCAAAAATGATTACAGGCCCCAACGCTGAGTGTCCATAAAAGTCCAAAAGTGCAGTCCATAAACGGTGGGCAATTTCAATCCACTACTCCTCTAGGCAACCCCAAAAGTGGAACAAACAATCAAACATCCTAGTAAACAGTAACAAAATCTTCCTTTACTGCAAACCTGAACAGAGGGGACCCAGGCTCCTTCAACAGTGAGGTCAGTCTAGACTACAGTCCAGCAGACTTACACAGTCCAGAGAGACTGAGGGAGGTCCAGCTACTGCACCTAGGCTTGGTCAGACGCAAAATACAGCTTGGGGTCTGGCTTGGTTGTTTCTTCTCCAAAGGAATCTTCACTAATGATGTAGTATTTAGTGCATTGCCTTTCAGCAACTTGTACCATGGCAAAGATTTTGAACACGGTCACTGTGGTTCACATTGCAGTGATGCACAACTTCTTGGCACGGTCAATGGCTTGTTGATGGTGAGGTTCAGTGTCAGAGGGATCCACTTAGTTATGCTGATTTACTTTATCCAGGGTCCTTTGGAACATCCAGTCTTCATGTCTCTCCCTCAATGACATCCCATACTCTCTCATATAGATAGAGGTAGGTCTCTCTAGGATACTCCTTTTTGATGTGGCACCTGACCCACATTTTGGCTTTAGACCATGCAGAGATACTCCTGACACTGGTTTGTGGTGCAGTCCCTTTTACAAGCCCACTCCCTGAGGTGTAAAGGTGGTACCGGGGGGTCAGAGGGCCTCAGAGAATTCATATTCCACCTCTTCTGCTTACACACTTGGGCCAATCAAAGGATAGTGACCAGATAACACAGAATGTGGAACCGGTGGCCTGGGGATGTCCCTTTTCCACAGCTGGTCCTCAAACATTAGGGACACCGGAGTGGCACCAGAAGCTGTAGGCACAGCATCAACCCATTCCACACACTACCCCTGCTGACTGGTGCCCTCGTCTGATAACACCTCCTTGATTATCACATCTGGCTGTTCTCCTTCCTTACCAACTGAGGAGGTACAGGGGGTGGTCTTCATGATCCCTGCTGCTGTGGGGATAACCTCAGAAACAGTAGCTATGATAGGATCTGGCTCATTAACCAACCCTTGGCCTCTCCCTGTGCCATGGGGGGGGGACAGGGTCCATTGGAGGGAAGGTCTGGGCAGACACCTAGTACCCTTCTCCTCAGGGGTCACCTCACTCACAGTCCTTTCCATCTCTTCCCAGTTCTCCAAGCTTGAAGCATGGGTACTTAACTGCGCAGGTATGGGAGGCCACTCCCAAGATGGCACAAAGGGAGTGGAGGGCTGGCACAAAGGAGTAGCTGCACCACAGGAGCACTTGAAGCAGACTAGCATATGCTTGACTTCAGGTACAGCATGATTGCAGATCACACACTCCTCTTTTACATTACCCTTCTCCACCTGTTCCCATAGCCATGACAGGAGCGAGGCGGGCACAGACACCTCCTTCCCAGTTTTCTCTGAGGCATCAGCCATGCTGACAAATGTAGGCCCTTGAGCACACTGTACACAGCAGAAGTACAGATGCACAGCCTCTGCAACCCACTCCTACAGTCACTAGCTGATGACTAAATGGCACTCCTGACAGCATGGCACAACAGACTCCTCCCAGCCTCCCACTGCCTCCTCCAATCCAGCTACAGCTTTCCAACAGATGTCACACTCCAAAACATGTGTAGCAACACTAAAGGCGCCAAAACTGGTACCAAGATTGCAGTTCCTGATTTGTTTTTCTTAAGGCACAAGTCAGGCAAAAGCCACAGTGTCCACCACTCCCAAAGATGCTTTTCCTCAAAACAGATCCCGGATGAGCCCCCATGTTGTTGACCCCCCACCCCACATCTAGGGGTATTCCAGATGTTAAGCCAAAAGGGAAGAGGCACTCCACAAACATAGCCAACACAATCCAAGAATAAAAGTTTGTACCTAAATAATGATGGTGTCACCAATCAGGCGACTTCAGGGGGTGCATCAGGCTGGTACTGAGAGTCCCACGGAGTGGCTGGGTGCAGAGGGTCCTCTCCAGGGAGCTAGAGGTAGAGGGCAAACTGGTTAGCAACTATTGCCTTTAAAGAAATAAATCCACTGTCTAGGCACAGTTAAAGAATAAAGAAACATTTGATTTAATTGATAAAATAGATCACAAGTCCATGTAGCTGCTGGGATCAGAACAATTCAGTGCAGACCCAAAGATCTTCACGGCACAAATACTTCAACATGTTTCCTTGGTAGCCAGGACTCCCTTCTTTTTTTTTTTTTTACTTTCTTTACTGATTTTTTTCAATAAAACAAGCCATACAGCTAAGTTCATTTGTAAAGATGTCACATTTTGCGAGGCATTTCATTGTTCATTTTAGCATCAGGATATTATTTGTACAGAGACGGTACAGCATTTGGGGTATACAAGGATTGTTCAAGTTTATAATTAACATTTTTATACTAATGAGCCTCACCTCACAAGAAATGCAGAGCAATTACATCATCAGAAAAAGGGATCAGTAAAAGTAAAGTACAGTTACGTAAAAACTTACCATAACAATAGATCTTCAAGAGAAGCTCTTGCAGCACATGACACTGGTAGGACTGAAGCCAGCAGGCACCAGGACCCCACAGAAAACTTCTTGCTAGCAGTATACAGCTGGGGACCGCCCCTGTCACATACACAATAAAGGGGGCAGTCCCCCAGCATCACCTCAGTTCTCCTACCAGAGACTCCGGCACAGATGAAAAGTTGGATGGAGAGCCAAGGATGCTCCTCCAGCAGGAGGTCAGACGGTCAAGCTGCGAAAGTGAAAGGAATCCCCAAGGGGGGTAGGCAGGTGGGAAGCAGCACCTGCTGCAAGAGCACCTCTCAAAGACCTACTGTTACGGTAAGTTCTTATGTAACTGTGTTATCTTACTTCGCGAGTGAGCTCTTGCAGCAGGTGACACTGATAGGACTGAGTCCCAAGCAGTACAGAGGCCTCTTGGCTCAGGGCAGAGGGGATACAGGGAGAGAAGACTGAATCCTTCATGAGAGAAGTCCCTGCAGGACAGCGAGGCCTAAGCCTGTGCTGTGCCTGGAAGTAATGTCCAAGCTGTAATGTTTAATGAATGCATGGACTGTACTCAGAGGTGGAAGCTCTGCAGATATCTGCAGCAGACACATTCCTCAGAGAGGTGAAGGAAGCTGCAACTCCCCTACTGGAGTGGCCTTTTACCAGGCCCGGTAAAGGCATATCGTATTTCTGGTAACAGTAGACAATACAATTAACCAACCATTTGGAAAGAGTTTGTTTAGAAAAAGGTGCCCCCAGCATCCGGAGGGGCAAAAGAAACAGACAGCTGGTCAGATTGTCTGGAGCTCTGAGTTCGGGTCAAATAATAACAAAGAGCCCTGTGGACATCCAGAGTATGAAGGAGGGCCTCCCCTCGGTTTGAGTGCATTGGGTAATAAATGGGTAGGTGAATGTCCTGATTAAGGGTAAATTCTGGCACCACCTTTGGCAAGAACTTAGAATTGGTCCACAAGGATAAGCAGTCCTTGTGAAAAACCAAGTAGGGCTCTTTATACATCAGAGCCTGAAGCTCGGATAGCCTCCGAGCTGAGGTAACTGCAACTAAAAATAACGCTTTCCAAGAAAGAAAGCATAGTTTGCAATCTACAGCTGGCTCGAAGCCTTCGAAGGGAGAAAAAGTAAGCTTCTCCAAAATGAAAAGAAGATCCCATGGGGGGATTGGATCCCTAATGGGAGGTTTCAGATGTAATATGCCATGCAGGAAAGTGTGTGGCAAGTCCAGTTGTGCCAGGGTTTTTCCCTGTATAGATGCGTGATCTGCAGACACTGCAGATAAATGCACCTTTATGGAAGAATAGCTCAGGCACGAGTCTGAGAGTGAAAGGAGGTACTCAAGGATTGAATTAACCAGACAGGCAAATGGATCTAAGTGGCGAGCAGTGGCCCAGAGGCAGAATCTCTTCCACTTCATGGTGTAAGTGGCCCTAGTAGAGAGTTTCCTAGCGGCCACCAAAACATCAGCCATTCTAGCCAAGACTCTGAAGCAGAAAATGGCTAGGTCTGTAGGAGCCACACATGCAAGTGCAGCGATCTCGGATCTGGATGGACTAAGGTCCTGCAAGACCAAGTGTCAGCTCAAAGGCAGGGGAGGAGGTGGTTCTATCACCAGCTGTTGAAGCTGAGGGAACCATATCTGCCTGGGCCAGAAGGGAGCCACTAGGATCATCGCTGCTCCCTCTGACTGCAGTTTGAGGAGCAACCTCTGGATCAATGGAAAGAGGGGGAAGGCATGGAAGAACCTCCCTGTCCATCAGAGGGACAACACGTCTCACCAGAAAACACCAGGCCCGAGATCTAGTGAGCAGAAACTGGGTAGACTTGCATTGTGTGGGGATGCAAAGAGGTCCAATTCTGGTCAGCCCCACCTGTTGAAAAGGTCATCTATGACAGATTGCTGGAGTGTCCACTCATGCTCTGTTCCTTGACCAGCTGAGCACATCAGACAAGGTATTTCATAAACCTTGGACACGGACTGCCACGATATCGAGGTGGTGATCTATGGGCCAGTTCTATACCCTCATGGCCTTGCAACAAAGTTGGTATGAGTGGGTTCCTCCTTGCGTGTTGATGTAGAACACCACTGACATGTTGTCCACCTGGATAAGGAGGTGCCCCGGTAGCAGATCGGTCTGCAGGGCTTGCAGAGCATAGACGATGGCCCTCATCCCCAATACATTGATGTGTAGGGACTCCTCTAGTGTAGATCATGTCCCCTGAGTCCTGCGGTCATCCAGATGAGCTCCCAAGCTCGTACAAGAGGCATCTGTGATCAGAATCTGTGCAGGAGATGTCCTTTGGAAGGGCAATCCCGCTGAGAGGTGAGATGGTGTTAGCCATCATTGGAGGGTCTGGCAGACTGGGTCTGAGACTAAGACGGGATAATCCAGGTTGTCCCAACACTGGTCTCATTGGACCCTCAGGTTCCATTGAATGGTCCTCATATGCAGCATGGCCAAGGGCACGGTAGTGATGGCTGCTGCCATGTTGCCTAGGAGTCTGAGTATCATCCTGACAGGGACCTGCCTGGCAGATGAGATGTGTTGGGTGAGACCCCGAAGGCAGTATGCTCTGTCCTCCAGAAGGAAAGCCCTTCCTTGGATGGTGTCCAGAAGGGTTTCTATGAACTGAAGTCTCTGGTTTGGCCAGGGGGATGACTTCAGCAGGTTTAGGGTTATCCCTAACTCTCTGAAGAGATAAAAGGTGTGGAGCAGATCGTCTCTGGATGGGACTGTAAGAAGCCAGTTGCCCAGATAGAGGAAGACACAGTGGCCCCTGCTTCGGAGGGCTGTTACCACAACTGCCAGGCACTTGGTAAAGACCTGGGGCGCCGATGACAGGCTGAAGGGCAGAGTCCTGAAATGGTAGTGCTGTCCCCAGAATTCGAATCTCAGAAATCTTCTGTGGGGCTTGGCTATGAGAATGTGTAGGTATGCATCCTGCACATCCAGGGATGACAGCCAGTCTCTGGGATGGAGCATGGGCCCTGAAGAGTAACCATCTGGAAGCGCCTATACTCTTTGAACCCATTGAGGTTGCTGAGGTCTAGGATGGGCTGTAGGTCCCCCAATGTTTTGGGTACCAGGAAAAAGTGGGAATAATACCCTTCTCCCTTCTGAGAGGCCAACTCGGGCTCTATTGCACATTTGTTCAGAAGAGCCTGGATATCGTCATGGAGCTATTTAGTTTTTTTTTTCCAATTGTTTAACCAGGTGAGACTCACTAAGCTGAAAGCTTGTTTACAGGTGCAACCTGGGAGCACAGGGAAGTTAAGTGACTTGCTCAGGGTCACACAGTATGCAAGTGGGGGCTGCGGGATTCAAACCCAGGTCTCCAGATTTGCAGTTCAGAGCCTTAAACCACTGCGCTATACTGCCTTCCTAAAGTTAAAATGAACCCAGTGATGGATGCTGAACTGAAGTGGGCAATCATTAGGAAGGGGCTGAATGAGGCCACAAACACGTGTGCCAAATCTCAGAGTAAGCAGTCCAGGTCCAAAAAACCTAGCTGGCTCAGCAAGGAAGTAGAGTGGAAGGTGAAGGAAAAAAGATGAGCCTTCATTAAGTTCAAAAAATTGGGGTGTGAGGAGGATAGAGAGGTGTTCACAAAGGCATCTAGGTCAACCAGGGCAGCCAAGGCAGCAAAGGAGCTGAAGTTTGTTCAAGGGATCAGGATGGGGAAAAGGGGTTCTTTAAGTACATAAGGGAGAAGAGGAGTTGTAGAGATGACATTGTTAGAATTAAGAGGGATGAGGGTGTGACGGGGTAGAATAGGACCCTGTCCCATTTGTTTTGAAGAAAGTGTTTAAATGCGAAAATCTGTATTCTTTCCTTTTCTCTCTTCTCTGTCTGGTTGCGCAATCAAATCTTCCGTGAGACCTTGGGCTTGATCAACCCGCACAGTCTCGCAATCCTTTGCCTCTCACTGTTTCTCAGTTTTCTCTTGCTGTTTTTCTTCCTTGCATATTTACGAGGACCTCCCGCCGTGTAATCCCCAGCACTCCCAATTTCTCAGGGGCATTCCTGCCCATGGAGCAGCAGTGGGACCTCCCGCCATGTAATCCTCAGCACTCCCAATTTCTCAGGGGCATTCCTGCCCATGGAGCAGCAGTGGGACCTCCCGCCATGTAATCCCCAGCAGTCCCAATTTTTCAGGGGCATTCATGCCCACGGAGCAGCAGTGGGACCTCCCACCATGTAATCCTCAGCACTCCCAATTTCTCAGGGGCATTCCTGCCCACAGAACAGCAGTGGAACCTCCCGCCGTGTAATCCCCAGGTAATGCGAAAGGACAGCGTCTGCCCTGATTTCAAGTTTGGCACCTTTTTCTTCGTGGCTTTGTTTCAGCAGCTTTTACCAAATCTCTGCTAAGTGTGCTTGCTTGTGTACATGAGGGACCTTATTTTACACAACTGTACCTGCTGAAACGAATTTAAGTGTTTTAAACCCTGTAGACATTAAGTTATCCATTTTTTAGCCTGCTGTAAACGAAATTACCAGCATTTAACCCAGCCAAACAAAATTTTCCTGCTTTTCGCCCTGCTGAAATGAAAATACCTGCTTTCAGCCCTGCCTAAATGAAATTTATTGTTTTCTGCCCTGTTGGAACGAAAATACCTGCTATAGCCTTGCCAATAAGAAATTTATTTTTTACTCTGCTGAAATGAAAATCCCTGCTCTCAGCCTTGCAGAAGCAATCACATGCTGTTTGCCCTGCCGTAACGACCCGCTCCTGATTCAGACCTAGCTGAAAGAATTTGTGGTGTAATCCCCAGCACTCCCAATTTCTCCGGGGCATTCCTGCCCATGGAGCAGCAGTGGGACCTCCCGCCATGTAATCCCCAGCAGTCCCAATTTTTCAGGGGCATTCATGCCCACGGAGCAGCAGTGGGACCTCCCGCCATGTAATCCTCAGCACTCCCAATTTCTCAGGGGCATTCCTGCCCATGGAGCAGCAGTGGAGCCTCCCGCCATGTAATCCCCAGGTAATGCGAAAGGACAGCATCTGCCCCGATTTCAAGTTTGACGCCTTTTTCTCCGTGGCTTTGTTTCAGCAGCTTTTACCGAATCTCTGCTAAGTGTGCTTGCTTGTGTACATGAGGGACCTTATTTTACACAACTGTACCTGCTGAAATGAATTTAAGTGTTTTAAACCCTGTAGACATTAAGTTATCCATTTTTTAGCCTGCTGTAAACGAATTACCAGCATTTAACCCAATCAAACAAAATTTTCCTGCTTTTAGCCCTGCTGAAGCAGAAATACCTGCTTTCAGCCCTGCCTAAGCGAAATTTATTGTTTCTGCCCTGCTGGAACGAAAATACCTGCTATAGCCTTGCCAATAAGAAATTTATTTTTTACTCTGCTGAAATGAAAATCCCCGCTCTCAGCCTTGCAGAAGCAATCACATGCTGTTTGCCCTGCCATAACGACCCGCTCCTGATTCGGACCTAGCTGAAAGAATTTGTGGTGCCTAAGAGGCACTGATCCTCGTTCTCTCCTACCTGAAAGTGGGAGCATGAAGGAGATTCCTGTGGGCTGGAGGCTCTACTCCTCTCCAAAACTCAGAACAGAGCTCTGCTGGATCCTTAGCCTCGGGCTGCTGAGACTCTGCTCAGGCACTAGCTCCCGCAGCATGCAGGCAGCTGCTCCCATCACCCAATACCCTCCCACCCTTGCTATGTCCCATATATAGGTCTTGTGTATCGATGATTCTCCTTGAGTTCCATACTCGATCTGTGAGTAATCTCATCTGCAGGTTATCACCTATCTCCACTAGGGGTCATCCTTTAACTGAAATAGCCTATGCTCACATTTCTTTCCCTTTTACCTTCAGTCTACTGTAGTTTTACCTACCTATTCCAGTAGTCCTCCCTGCTTTTTTCCACTACTCCCCTAGCTGGCCCAATTTCTCTCTTTCTACCCCCTTGGTTGCTACTACCTTGCAGTCAGAACTCCCTGCACTCTATGTCCACAATGTTGTCTAGGCTAGTTTTATATCTCCTTGGTCCATTGTTCCTTGCAGTAATTGCCCTCGGCCCCCTATCCCTTGCTGTAGGCCCACCTCTCCTCACTAAGGAGTCCACTTACAACTTTGTTTACTCTAACCTGATAGCCGAAGGTTCCGCCACACCTCCACCTCTAGTTTACCTTAGCTACAAACTTCTTGGCTCCCTTATTAGGCATTTGGTGCTCCAGAGAATTACCTCCCCAGCCACTGTCTCTTGTGCTCTAGCCCTTGCTTTTCTTTGGGTCACTACTCTAACTCTCACGTTAGCCGAGGATATTGAAACCAACCCTGGCCCCTTGCTCTACCGTAACCAAACCCACCCCCTCACCTCTCACTGGCTTCCTCAAGCTTCTGGCCTATCCTTAGCTCACCTAAACATCCGCAGTCTACCTGCTAATCACTCTGAGCTGGAAGCTTGGGTTCAATTAAATAACCCCGACATCCTTGTTCTATCTGAAACATGGTTAAAACCTACAGTCCTGACCAACAGCTGTGCCCTACATGGCTATAACATGTATGCTGACCGGGCATCCTTCAAAAGAGGGGGTGGCCTGGCACTATATTACACGTCTCACCTGAATGTCACACTGCTGCTAACTCCTTGCCTGACCAGCTGTGAGGTACTGCATTGTCTCCTGCTCCTAGGGGGTGCCAAGATGTTGCACATATTTGGGGTGTACTCGCCCCCAAGAAATAGTAAACTTGGACTAGAGGAGTTTACTGGTCTGATTCCTACCCTAACAAAGAACAACGAGGTGATCTGTCAAATTATTGTCTGTTCCTCTCGGATGCCTGTTACTGCTAATGATCTGTACTTGTTTTTGTGCTAATTCTCTGGTTTATGTAATGTACTCTCCCAGGTCATGCTTGAAAATAGGCAGGTCTCTTGCCTAATGCACTTACCCAGTTACCAAACGCAAATAAATAAATATTTATATCTGCTAATATAAAATATTTGAGACTCAGTGTATGGAATGAAGCTGATATTGGGATCCCTTTTATTTGAAAGATGTTTAATGTTACTGTTGAAATGTATATATTTGTGATTTAAGATAACTGTAAAAAGCTAGAGGTCATTTGAGTGCAAATGCCTGAGCTTTTTGCAAAGGCTGTAGGGACCTCAGGAAGTTCTCAATGTTCTAAGCAGCTCCTGAAATTTACAAAGGACAGGATGCTTACAAAGGATGGGGGTTGAAAGAGACTTATAAAAACAGCTTAGCTGAGCTGCAAGGAAGATTTTTTTACAAGAGAGATTTTTTTTACAAGAGATTTTTTGGTTTTGCTTCTGTATATAGCTTTTCTGAACAGGTTTATGTAAGCATTAAGCCAGGATGAAGCTGGCATCAAATAGGGAATTAATGCATGGTTGGGACCGTTGTGGCACAAGGCTGAAGACCGAGTGCCTACAACGGCCCAACCATGCATTAATTCCCCATTAGATGCCACCTTCGGAGTGGCTTAATGCTCTTGTAACATGAGGTTGCTATAGTAATACAGACTGTATTTAATTTGTTAATAAATATTTACTGCACTTTCTAGTAATTTACAAAATGATTTTTTACAGCTCTTTGCATGTCTGTGCTTTGGTCAGGCTGCTCAGTCATTTGCAGTTTGCAGTTCGGAGCGCTGTCAAGCGCTGTGCGATGTTACACACCAAAGCGAGTAGTGGCACTAGATGCTTATGTGGGGCATCTGTGACACACACGAGACCAGACTCATTACCACTGCAATACTTTCCAGGGAGAGCGATGCGGCCATATCACAACAGCACCTGGTGTTAACTCCACGACTTCTAGCGCATACAGTTCAGACATCCAGTGTCCTGCATTGTTTATTGAGGTACTTGTGCAACAACATGGCATTATTGCTGAACTACTGCCATGTTGCTCTAGTACCACCTGCTGACATGGCTCCATTTGCTTACTATTTATTATGTGGCACTGATGCGCCAACACAGTCATGGGCATTTGGGAGGATGGGACAGACAAGTACCGCTCCCATGCCATACAGTAGCATTTCGTTGTGTGCTGCTTTTCAAGCTGTATGGCTCACCATGGTACTTCACTTTGGACACGGAATTATTGTAAAATTAATGCCGTGTTCAAACTATGCCATGTGATGCCTTTGCACCAATCGTTATTGCTGCTTTCTGTGTGTGTAATTTAGCCATGTTACAATTTATTTTATGTTACTGCAACTACAAATAAACCGTTTAGTGGAATTTTACAACTGCTCCTGGGTTTTCTCTATGCTTCCTGACCTGTGCCTCGACGACAGGGGGATGGGCGGAACAAGGGGAAGAACAGGCAGAGGCACTCAATGAATACTTCTGCTCGGTGTTCACAAAAGAAAAGGATGGCCCAATACCACAGGGGAAAGGGGGCAAGAGTGAAGCGGGGGCAGAGATAACAGATGGGATCATCCAAGAGGACAGAGTTCTGAAGGACTTTAAAGCCTTGCGGGTAGACAAGGCACCAGGACCAAACGGTGTACACCCAAGGGTCCTGAAGGGACTGGCGGAGGTGCTGGAAGGCCCTCTGACTGACCTCTTCAATACCTCCTTGGAGATGGGAAGGTACCCAAGGACTGGAGGATGGCTCACATGGTTCCCCTTCACAAGAGTGGACCCAAGGACCAACCGGGCAACTACAGTCTGGTAAGCTTAACTTCCATAGTGGGGAAGTTGATAAAGACCATGCTAAAGGACAGGTTGATAACCTTTCTCAATAGTAATGGTCTACAGGATGAGAGACAGCATGGGTTTGTCTCAGGAAGATCGTGCCAAACTAACCTGATCGACGTCTTCGAATGGGTCACTAGGACAGTTGACAAGAGCCATGCTGTGGCTGTCCTGTGCCTAGACTTCAGCAAGGTTTTTGACTCAGTGCCCCACAGGAGGTTAATGAGCAAGCTGAGGGACATGGGGCTAGGGGAGAAATTGGTGGGTTGGGTTGAGAGCTGGTTGCAGTGCAGACAACAGAGGGTAGTTGTAAGGGGGAAGACTTCCAAGGCAAGGCCAATAAAAAGTGGGGTACAGCAGGGTTCAGTGCTGGGCCCTGTTTTGTTCAATGTCTTCATTGGAGACATTGCAGAGGGGGTCAAGAGCAAGATCAGCCTGTTCGCAGATGACACTAAAATTTGTGCAAAAGTGGACAATGAGGAAGGGAGGCAGGCACTCAGGGAGGATCTAGCTAAACTTGAACACTGGTCTAGGGAGTGACAGTTGGGGTTTAAAGCTAATAAGTGCAAGGTCATGAACATCGGAGCGTGAACTCCCAGGACCAGCTACTGGCTGGGTGGAATGCAGGTAACAGCTTCAGAAGAAGAAAGGGACCTCAGGGTAATAGTCACAGGGGGCATGAAGGTATCAGCACAGTGTAGAAGGGCAGCAGCAAGGGCAAATAGGGTGCTGGGTTGCATTGCCCAGAGGGATCACCTCTAGAAATGAGGTGGTCATTCTGCCCTTGTAGATCACTGGTGAGGCCACACTTGGAGTACTGTGTGCAGTACTGGTGCCCATACCTCAAAAAGGATGTGAGATTACTGGAGGGGGTGCAGTGCAGGGCTATGAAAAGGATCATTGGACTGGGGGAATTGCCGTATGAGGAAAGATTGAGGGAGCTCAACATGTATTCCCTGAAAGAGAGAAGGGAAAGAGAGTACATGATAGAGACCTTTAAGTACTTGAAAGGCATAAACACAGTCAGAGAGGGAGGATTGTTCTGCTGAACGGGGGGAAGGGTCACTAGGGGGCTCAGTCTGAAGTTAGAAGCAGGAAGGTTCAAAAGGGATATGACGAGGCACTACTTTACAGAGAGGGAAGTGGTGAGATTGAACGCAGGGAGGAGTTAATCGAACTGAGGACAGTGAATAGCTTTAAGTGGGGTTGGAATAGAGTCAAGGGCAGGATTAGTACAGACAAGAACACAAAGGGGGAAAAGACCAGGAAAGTGGAGGAAGGGAGAGGTTTGGGTGGGGCTGGGGCAGCTGTAGTAATATGAAACTAAGAGCTGCACAATCGAGCAGACTTGATAGACCTGTGGGCCTTTTTCTGATGTCAATTTCGTATGTTTGTATAAGAGCTGCATGAGATGGGGAAGAGTGAGAGTGTAGTGGAGGCCCGTCCGGTGGTACCTCCATGAACTCTATCGAGTGGCCCTTTAGGATCATTTGTAGAACCCTTTGGTCTGAGGTAATCTTCCTTCAGCCCTCTAGATAGAGAGAAAAATTACCTCTGACCACCTTTCCTGCCAGTTCCGCAGGAAGAGAAGGGTTCAGCAAGATGTCCGACACTGGTAGGGGTGGGCAGGGCAGCCTGGGAGGGCTTGGCGGCCCTAGAGCTGGAGCCTCCTGATTTTCGATAGGAACCCTTATTGTTGTAACCTCCTCTCTGTTGCTGTTGTGGTTGGTTTCTGGGCTGTTGGCCTGATTTGCTTCGAAAACACTGCCTACAAAAAGGCTTTGGTTTAGCCTTATATATGGTTTGGACCGATCAAACGGCTTTGCTGGAGTCCTGTATCCTCGTAATGATTTTTTCGAACTCTTTGCTGAAAAGAACTGAACCTTTAAATGGAGCATCTAAGATGCTGGCCTGAATGTCCTGGGCCAAGCCAAAGACTCAAAGCCAGGAGTGTCACCTGAGACACACCCCAGTGGCAGCCACCCTGGCTGCTGTGTCTGCTGAGTCATAGACTGATTTGAGGATGTGGATGCCTATGTCTGAGCCTGTTTTCATGAGCTTTTCCAGCTCTGCCTTCTGAGGGCAGTCAGGAATGTTATGAATTATGTCCATTCCTTGTTCCCACAGGGCATTCTGGAACTGCATCATGTGTGTGAGAAAACTGAGCAATCTAATGGTGGCTGAGGAATATACCTTCCGGCCCATGCTGTCCATCTTCTTGGACTCCCTGTCAGGTGGCTGCATGCTCAGGTGCTGTGGTCTCTGCGACCTGTCATGGGCAGCATTGATGACCATTGAGTCAGTTGTCAGTTGCTCACCTAGGAAGGGTTCCTCTCTGGGTGCCCTATAAAGGCAATCTGACTTTTGGGGGATTGCCGAGGATGTCAACAGGTGCTTCATGCTGCCTTCATCACATCTTGGAAAGTGTCCACCAATGGTGGCACAACAACTGGTTTGGGGTCCTTCTGACATAAGTATTTTGCCAGAAGACACCTCTCTGGGTCAAGGTCTTCGGTATCCCAGCCCATAGTTGCTTGTATGTGCCACATAACCTCCAAAAATGAAGGGTCATCTGGTCGGGACCTAGGAGTGTACCTTGGGTCAAGTGAAGGGAGTCCCCATACGAGGAGGATTGTGATGAGGATGAGGAGGAATGGTCCAACTCTTCAGTGGAAGAGGACCGAGACCTCGTATGCTGACACTGGCATTTATGCCATTCAGTAGAGTGGGAAGAGCTCTGGCTGCTTGTCTGGGGTTGGCTCTTATGGACCACCTGGTCCCTGTCCTCGGGGGGGGGAGGTGGATTCCCTCGGGAGTGGAGAATGATCCCTAGGAATAGGCTCCTCCACATGGGTGGGCTTTGGTGGAAGGAGATCTCCCATGATTGTATTCCACCAAGAGGAAAAGAGGCCTTTGACCTCTGACAGTTGGAGCCTTGGTTCCTGGTCTGGCGTCGGGTGGTTCGACGGGCCCAGCATCTGGTCCTGGGGCAGTGGCAGTGCCTTGGAGCCCAGAGTTGGCAGCCATAGTATGGGCTAAGACTGACAACAGGGTACTGGACAGCAGTCTGTGCTCCATGCATTCATCAGCCAGTGGCAGGGGTGAGGCCGGTGATGCTGGAGTCAAGGTGGCAGGTGCAGAGACCGGGGGAGCAGGCTTGGAGGCAGCCTGGAAGGGCTGGCATCAGTGCAGGTCCACAGCTGACGACCGCTTATCTGACATCCACTCCTCTGGCGTCAGCTTGTCCGATGTTTAGCCTTTTGGGATCTGAGAAGCGGACCTCCCGGAAGAGAGATCCAAGCCTCCACGTCTGTCCAGGGAGTCGGTGTCATTTGGAGTGTGTGACTTGGATGACGCTTTCTCTGGTCCATCGGCAGAGGATCTGTCGCCCAAGGATGAGTCGGTGTTGTTGCCTGATTGCCAGCCCATAGCTTGAGACAGTGTCTGGACGTTCAGTGGCTGCAGGGCCAGGCCAGAGGCCACAGACCCCGAATCCTTGCCTCCCGATACCTGTACCAGGGCAGGTGGTCTCACTACTGTGAGCAAGGTAGGAGAGCACGCTGCCTGGGATGCTGAGTCCGAACTCCCCTGGAAGGCAGACCGGGAGTCGGAGGACCTGAATTTCGAAGAGGATCTGTCTTTTTCCCTCTTTCTCCTTTTTTCTTTGTGTTGGTGCTTCCCTGATGACTTTTTGTGAGAGGGGCCCTCCTGAGATGAAGAATCCTTCTGTATGGCAGGAAGTTGTTGTTGGAGCAAGAAGGCCTGGAGGGCTTTTTAGCTGCAAATTCTCCTTGTCCTGCTGTTAAACTTCTGGCAGTGTTGGCAGGCCTTGGTGTCATGGTCTGAGTAGGCACAGAAGACAGGCTGAGTGTCCATCCTTAGACGGTACCTGTTTGCCACAGGCCCACTTCAACTGGTGCCGGTCAATGGACGACATCAGGGAAGATGTCATACAGATGGAGAATGGAAGAAACAAAATTTTTCTGCAAAAGAATAAAGCATTAAAAACACATTCAAAATGGCACCTGATCACAGCAGAAGGTGTCCGTGGAGCCGATGTGCACGGGTCGACAGTGGGAAAAGAACTGAGATGATGCTGGAGGACTGCCTCCTTTATTGTGTGCATGACGTCGGGGGCTGGCCGACGTCGGGGGCGGTATCCCACTGTATACTGCTAGCTAGATGTTTTCTGTGAGGTCCTGGCACCTGCCAGCTTCAGGCCTACCAGTGTCACCTGCTACAAGAGCTCACTCTCAAAGTAAGATTCTCGTTTGTTACTATTTTCACAATCTTGAAAAACATATCTATAAGTAATCTGTTAGGCATCCCTCCAAGAACCCCCACTTCACAACTTCTTTTAACCAAGTATAACCACTGTGAACAAAAACCCATAGGAAACAACTAAATAGTGAACAGAAAGTCCTTGCATCCCTTAGGGTAAACCCAAACCTCCTCCCTGTAGACTGTTGCTAACAGTATATTTAAAAAGAATTATGAAACTTTATGAGTCATAAGTTCACAGACCCGACCCACATAAATTCTTATTAGCATCTAAAGCAGGAGATAAATGAGCGCCCTGGAGGTCATGCGTTTTTCAAATGCAACCATACCGCCATTTTAAACTAAGGTGCTGATAACTGCTAAACTTTAACTATTCTACATGTTAAAAGTGCCAAACCCAAACGAGGAGCAAATCATCAAATCTACATTTAGCCCTTGCCTTTATAGGAGTCATAAGTCATTTCAGTAAGGCGAAGGTGCATATTTAATCAGGACTAGACAAAAGTCGGGGGGGGGCACTGTTGAGCCCAAGCTTGTTGGCAGCAGACTAGAAGAGCTCTTAAACAGAGAATTATTACTGTGACTTAGACAGCAATGTTCTGAGTGCTGTATCATTTTTATTTCTTAAAATAATGGAAATGTGGTATTGAAGTGCCTGTTAAAAATGCCAATGCCCTTGGAATAACCTCCCCCCCCCCCCGGTTTCAGCTGAAGGATGGATGCCAGGAGAAAAATGCTGAGACAGCATGTGAGATTATACACAAACAGATTTTAGAGACAATGGCCCAGATATTCAAAGCACAGCGAGGTGCGCAAAGCAATAGCGCAGGAATAATCGGAACCGCCATATTCAAAAGGACCACATAAGCGCCGCTAACAGCAATGGCGTGGGGCAAAGCACTAATGTATGCAAGGGGCAACAGGAAGGGGTGTACGAAGTCCGTGCAAAAGGATATTCAGAAGGCCTACGCCGGGCTAGGACACATAGCGCGACATAGCGCAGCGCTACTTACCGCCTATAAAAGGCTGGTCTTAACCCAGGGCAAAACACAGAGGAGGAGAGACCAGCACAGGAAGTGGGAATGTGTGCAGTGCCTGTAGCAGTGATGCTGCCATTGATGGCAGCTGTAGTGGAGGAGGAGGAGGAGGAGGTAGAGAGGGAGCAGGCACAGCATGCACCACAACACAGGCCAAGGAGATGGTATGCTGCGAACAGGTGGACCGGCCCAGGGTCTCCTTCGAGACACTGCCTGATGACCACATCATTGGCTGGTACAGGATGAACAGGAGAATGTTGAGGCAGCTCTGTGAAATCCTGCATGAGCAGCTGCACTCAAACACCAGACACAGCCATGCCATGACAGTGGAGGAGAAGGTGACAGCAGCGATGTGCTTCCTCGCCACAGGGGCGTTCCAAAGACCAACGGGGAACACCATCGGGGTATTGCAGTCTGCCACCTCACGCCTCCTGACCCAGTTCCTAGAGGCTTTCCTGCCACATGCTGGGGAGTTCATAGTATTCCCCAGCATGGCAGCAGAGCGCAGAGAAACAATGCAGCGGTTCCATCGGGTTGCGCACCTACCATCTGTACTGGGTGCCATTGACTGCACCCATGTCCCCATCTGTGCACCACCTGGTAATGGCAGTGACGTATACGTTAACAGGAAGGGGTACCAACTCCATCAACTGCCAGGTGGTGTGTGATGCGGCTGGGCGCATCACCAATGTGTATGCACAGTACCCTGGCAGTGCCCACGACACATTCATCTGGCACCAGTCCCAGCTGTGCCAAGCATTCGAGGAGGGCAGGATAACCAGTGGTCAACTAATCGGTGAGTAGCAGCATACAAGGCATACACACACCAGCATGCATGGGGGCAGGCATTGCAGGCCAGGAAAGGGGTGTGGGAGGGCTACACAAGGGTGCAGGACAGCATCCGACAGACTGCCGTATGTCCGCATCTGTATACATCCTTTGATAGGGGACAGTGCCTATCCCCTGCGACCCTGGCTGCTGACACCAGTACTCAGACTGGCTACAGTGGCCGAGGAGCTGTACAACGAGGCACATGCCAGCACAAGGAACATCATAGAGAGGGTGTTTGGCATCCTGAAGATGCGATTCCGATGCCTAGACACATCAGGTGGTGCCCTACAATATACACCTCAGAAGGTATGCCGTATCTTCCTAGCCTGTTGTATGCTGCACAACATGGCAATGAACCATGGGATACAGGCACCTGAACCTGAGGGACAGACTGACAGTGAGCCAGAGCCAGCGGTCAGGGGGATAGTCGAGCACCTTGAGAGAAGGGACCCTCGCATGGCACGCAGGGCCATACAGCACAGGGACAACATCATCAGGACACTGCAACACACAACAGGGTAAGTACAGACTGCACAACAACTTGAAAAGGTACAATTAATAATGACTTTAATGTTCACATGGACACACATGAGTGACAACAGCAATACCAACAGTAAACCTACACAGTGGATCTGACAACATGTGTGCATGTGTTGTGAGTTTGGGGTTGTGCAGGACATGCGTGGGGGGGCTGGACACAAACGGTGTGGTGTTGGTGGGGAAATGTGATGTGTGCTGTGAGGTTAAGGGATGCAACCGTGGCAGTGGAGGTGTGTGTGTGTCCATGTGAGAACTTGCATGTGGGTGTGCCTATGTGGCAAATGTGGGGTGATGAGTGCGCTGTGCCACATAGTCAACATACCATCAGTGACGCCTCCACTTACGCATGCGGCGTGTACCACTACCGTGGACAGACCCTGGTGTGCTCTGTGCAGAGGACAACGCCAATGTGCGAGGCAAAGGAAGAGGAGTCTCCCTATGCCCCGGAGGCAGTGGGCCGGCGGTGGGCGACCACGGGCGCTGGGTCACGGATGGGGTGTGTGGGCAGGCTGGAGCCACACAGCCCTAGTCCGCCTGCCACCTGTGTGCCCCTGACGCCGTCTGCACCATGGCCGAAGCATCCCCCACGCGAGACCCCATGCACCCCATGCAGGACATTCCCTATGTCAACCACCGCGGCGACAAACCAGCAAACCCATGCTCGATGGCACCCACCAGGTGGCTCATCCTGTCCTCCGCCACTGCAAAGCCCACTGTGATGGCCTCCCTGATCTGCAAGCTCATGGCATCTCCCTCCGCCACGAAGGTCCCACGCCCCCCTGCTGGGAGGTGAGAGCAGCCTGCAGGGTGGGCGGGGCACCATGAACATCCTGTCAGGCACAGTACCCTGAGCTGTAGCTGGCAGAGGTGCCTGCTGCACAGGGCAACTGGATCTGGCGCATGGCAGCATGTCCTGCTGCTGGCACGACCTGGTGGTCTGTGGGCAGGTATGAGCATGGACACCAATTTGCCTTGTACCCTGCACACCCTGTGGTTCTGCGCTGTTACCTACACTGCCCACCACCGTGTTACACAGGTACAGCCACACTGGTGATGCTGCATGCACCGCAGCACCCGTCCCAGCCTGCCGGCAGCCTCCCCTGCATCCCCATGCAGGCACAGCCCAGGTGCGCCAAGTCAGACACATCAGTGTCCTCACCACTGGTGACGGTGAACAGTGGACATCCCCTCCACCACCATCATCGACTGTGCTGCATCCTGGTATCCGGTGTATCCCAATACCCCCTCTTTTGACCCCTCCCAGTCCCAGTAGCTGCCCTTAGTATGTGTATTGCCACACATGCATATCTGTCACGACCATCTGTTGCACCATGCCGGATGTTGAGGTCATTCCCCATCGTCCACCTCACAACCGTTGGGACCTGTCTGCACATCCTTGTCAGCCCCTGTTGTCCTGCAGGCCTGGCAGTCACCGCTGTGGAGACAACAGGGACAGGGTCGGTCACCATAGCCGCAATAGCAAACACCACCACCTACCACTACTCCATGCACACCCAGGACACATACCCTCTTCACACAGGCCCATGACCCCCATCCACCACCAAACCCCACAGTGGCCATGCCATGCCAGGTAGCTGTTAGGCAGGCCACTGTACCCTATGCAGGACACCCACAGCATGGCCGCGCACCCATGGCAACACAACATAGGGTATACACATGCGAATACTGACCTGTCCTTGGCAGTGTGAGAGGCATCTCGCCCACCACCACACATCACGACCGCCACCGTCGACGGGTCAGAGCCACCACAGCCATGTGTGGCTCCTCCACCCGCTGCCGGTGTTCGGGTGGTCCACCACCAGTCCTCATCCTGTCCCTCAGTCGCTGGGCCTCCTCCTCCTTCGCACGTCGCAGGAGGTCATTCTATCTCTTCCGCATGGCTTCAATTGTCCTGCCATGTCCCCCTACGGCATTCACAGCCGCAGTCACCTCCTCCCAGGCTTGGCGCACCCCTGTGTCAGTGGCCCTGTGCATGCGGAGCACCTGTTCTCTCTCCTTCACGGCATGCACAAGGGTGTTTAACTCCTCCTGCGAGAACTTGTGTGCACGTATATGCTCCTGGCACGCTGCTGAACCTATGGGATAGTCAATAGGGACATGTGTCATCAACCGTGTTGTTACTGCATTACGTACACATACATCATAATGCCCCCTCCAGTGCCGAATACATGGACATATGGGAGTGCTGCATGTGCATGTACGGTGCACCGCGTCCACCAGAGTCCTGTGCATCCCTTGTCTGGCCTGGCGAGCCTGTACACACATATACTACCCTACCTAACCACCTTGCACTGTACTGTGCCCTTTGTATCACCACAGTGGTTGCGTGGACAAGTGCAATAGTGCGTAGACATTGTCAGGACCCAATGCAATCACCACATGGTGCATGGGCCCAGCACAGTTCGGGACACTGTGCGTCCTGCATGGGTGCCATGGCCTGCCATGCCACACATCCAGGAGTCATGTCAGTGGACAACTGTTGCAGGACACACCCTGCAGAGATTGTGCACAGTGCACTGTACATTTGGTTGCAGATGTCTAGGGATGTGCACCATCACCCAGCACATTGCTTTGCCTGTGGTCCAATATGGGTCAGACCATTCACCAGAGACTGCATCTCTGTGCTCCTGTCCATATGAACCTGTTCTGGGATATTGACATGCAATAGTGTCCTACAGCAGTCATACACACCTGCCACACGCTGCTCTTCCTCCTGTTGCATCTGTACACCAGTATGTTGTTTACATTAGATTCCTTATCAGGCTGAGTACCACAACACAACACTGGCGTTTTGCCTCCCCTTTATAGCCCATCCAGGCAATCAAGCGTGTGAGTCATGCAAATGAGTGCATAATGATATACTAATCACACAGTTTACCCATGCATGCACAAGTACCCTCATTTGCATACCCTGTTTGAATATGGCCCCGATTTGCCCCGTGCTAGCACAGCCGCGCTGTGCAAATGGCAGCGCAGGGCTATTAGTGTTGCAGCGCCGCGCTAACCAGATAGCGCAGTGCTATGTGCCTTAGCGCGGCCAACACGCATGCTCGCTAGGGCCCCATGTCCGCACTATCACACAGTCGCGCGCGATGTGGCGCCGCTGGATTGACATAGCGTGGCGCTATACGCGTACATGGAACATAACCTCGGGGCCATGCTGGGGTCGCCGCATGTGCAGTGTGGTTGCTTCCGGTGGCGGCGCGCTCGTCATGTGATAGCGGCGCTGGCGATGCCGGTGCATTCCTGGTAGGGCAGGTGTTTGTCTCCAACAGCAGTATAGAGTGCCATGTCTGGGCAGTGCAAGACAGCGTGCAGTTGTGCACAGGACGAAGCGCTGGGGGGCGTGAGAATCCGCGAACCTGGTTCAGCTGGTGATGAAACGCCACAGGGAGGCTGTTTGGGGAGGTGAGGGAGGGGGACCTCCCATGAATGCAAGTGTGGGAGACGGTGGCTAGGAAGCTCAGTGAGCATACCGGCATACCCTGCAATGCTGAGAAGTGCCGCCACCGTCACACGGACCTGAGGCGCAGGCAGAGGCAGCAGCTAGAGCGATACAGGCGCATGGTGCGTGATGGCACTGTGCCTGTGCCAGGTGAGTGGTGTTGCATGTGGAGTGTGCATATATGTAATGCTTTGTGTACATGTGGGTGTGGGTGTGGTAGTGCAGAGGGGGTGGTGGTGTGGGGGTGGCTGGCCGTGGGTGAGTGGGTGTGTGGGTGTGGGTGTGGGTGTGGAGACTGCAGCGGGGTAGGGGTGGGGTGTATGCTCTGGGTGTGGGTGTGGGCATGTCCCTGTGTGCTGGCCTGTGCACAATGGTGCACTGCGTGTTGCACACTGTGACAGGCACAGTGGCATATGGGCTCTCTATGAGGGCACGGGTGCATCACGGTGGCCATTGCGGGTGGGTGGAGGGTGGGGTGCATAGGTTTAGGGTTGCATGTGCATCTTGCTGTGTTTCATGATGTGTATGTTGTGTCATGCTCAACAACACTTTCACATTTGTCCACTGTACAGCGGATCGAGCAGCCCATGCTCGCAGAGTGCGACTCAGCCCAGGACACAGAGGCGGAGGAAGAGAGACTGCTGAGACATCACTCCACAGCATGCACAGGAGAGCGGCACTGATGGCGGTGGCATGTTGTGTTACATTGTTCTGTGCTGTGTACACTTTCATGACACTGTGCACCACATCTGGGTGTCCAGCCACTCACTCGTCTGCAAAGGTCACTGGGCTGGTGTGGTGTAGCAGTGTGGTGTGCGATACAGGTGTGTTTCACACCACAGCTGGGTGCTATCAGCCTTGCCTGGGGGGGCGGTCACATTGCAGTGCTGTGCGTGTGGCAGATGGTGTTGCTTGCTTGGGTGGCAGATGTTCCATGGGGACACCATGCTGATGGATGACCTTCCCACCTCTGTGGTGCATCCATACCACCACCCACAGGGCGTTCACAATTGCACAGGTGGTGGTTGCTTGCTGTGCATGTGGGACAATACGGGCATGCCTTGCAGACTTACCTCTCACCCTTCTGGACACCTGCTGTGTAGCACTGCCTGTCACACTGTGCTACATACTGGCACTGTGCCGTGACGCATTGTCGTCCATCCATGTGTTCTGGTGCGAGGTCACTATGTTGCTGTTTAGTTGCAGGGGTATGGATATCACTGTGCTATTACATTATGTGCATCGTTCCCTGCCAATGTTGACAGTGGCTGTGGAGGTGGTCCTCACTGTGTGGGGGGGGGCCTGTTATGTGGGTTGGGGACACTGTGCATGTCTCCATTGGGTGAAATGCTTTCAGTGGTATTGCCTGGCGGCATGTGAAGGCCCTTCAGTGACAGTGTCTGTGCCCTGGCTGACTGTTGTCCCCTGGCCTGTGTTGGTCATTGCCAGGACACTGTCATGGTTCATTGATGCTCCTGCATGCATGTCGTTGTTTGTTCTGCGCTCTGCATTGCTGTGCATTTCCATGTGTGGCTGGGCAGCATGTCCCAATGTGTGTATGCCCTTGTGCATGTCCTTGCGTGTCCCTTGCACCCAACTCACAGGGTTTTCAGCTGTGTGTCTGCTGTGTCTAGCGGTGTGCTGTATCATGGTGGGTGGTGTCATATGTCCCCCGGTGCTGTCAGGATCGCTGTCATCATCCGAGTTGGGTTCTGTGTTGGTGCCTGTGTTGCCCTGTGCTGCATTGTGGGATGCTGCCATGTTGTCATACCACTGCTGAACTCAACACCGCCAGGGATGGCCCATTGGGACATGCTGTCCATCTTTGTATGGCAAGGGTTGGCTGCTGGTTGTCTCCTGTGTGGTGTACCATCCTCATGGTCTCACCCTTCCTCTTGTAGAGCCACTACGGGCATCACTGTGGACAACACGTCCCGAGGAGACCGAGGGAATGGAGGAGCTTCTCCGCAGGATTGTGAGGCAGCAGCGGACTCAGATCGAGCAGCAGGCCATCCTAATTACTGAGACCAGGAGGGTGGCGGACAGCCTGGAGGCTCGTCTCCCTGCTCCTGCGGACACATAATTATCTCCCCTGTTGTTTTCAAGTCAGCCCTCACCACCCCCCTCACTGGACTTGATTCTCCCTTCCTTGCTCATTGTCTTCTGTCCCTGTGTGCGTCCTTCTCCACTTTGCACCCTTGGCCTGTGTCTTCCTGTCCCTCCATCTGTTGTCGTCCTTCTGTTTACCTTTGTGTGCCTTTCCCTGCTACTGATGTTGCCAATTTTATCCTGTGGTGGGCATTTGGGGTTGTGTGTTGGGGGGGTTGGGGGGTATATTCTACTTCTGTTTCAGTGTTGTGGAGAGGGTTGTTCAGTGGTGGGTGGGGCATTTGTACTCTGGGGTTTGTTAATCGTTATGTTCTGTGTTATATTTGCTGTTGTGTTTCCGTTTGCTTTCCTGTTCATTATTGTTTATTACACTGGTTAATGACATTTCGGTGTCCTGTGTCATTCTTGGGTGCTAAGGTTCCACATGCTTTGTACTGTTGCTGGTGTTCTCCACATGGGTCTGGGTTGTTGCTGGACTTTCCGTGGTTGTGTGGCATCCTCATGGGTGGGTACTGTGGTGTGCTCTGATACCTCATTCCAGCATGTGTTGCCTTGCATGTGTCCCAGGGTCAGGCTGTCTCTGCACTGTGTTCCATTGTGTGTTTGCACTGCCTGCCTGGTGCTATATTCAGTGCTGTCTTGTGTGCTATATTCAGTGCTGTGTTATTCCTGGGCTTTTTTTGCACTGCACTTCTGGGCCTGTTTGCCCGGTCTCCTTTGCTTGCTATATTCAGCGGGGTTTGCCCCGGGCTATTCGTTTTGAATATGGCTGGCATTTTGCTCCGGGCTAGGTTTGCATGCCGGGCAGTGCTATTTGCTGCCAGGGGCTATCCTTTGAATATCTGGCCCAATGTGTTACGTGGAAAAGCCTGAAGCTAATTATAGGGTTAAGAAGCTTGAGTTCAGCATATCCATTTTATGACGCTTCCAGAGGAAGAAAAGCAGGTTGTGATGTATTGGTGCGAGGTTGTAAATACTCATATGAAGCCTGTGTGAGGAGGATGCAGCCTGGATCAAAAGAGATGTCATTTGAAACATGAGTTATGCTGAAGGATTGCAAAGTTGATACTTTGAACAGACTACTTTTTTTTTTATTAGATATATTTTTAAATATAATCTGACAGAGGAGGAGCTAGCTGACCTCGCCAAAAAGGGGTTGGCCAATACAGTTGTTAAAGGAATAATTATGTTTTACAGAGAAACATTTTGACCTAGACGCTGACCAAGCAAGATCGGTGAGCACTTAAGCAAGTATTTAGAGACTAAGTACTGAAGTAGGAATTTGCACTGTTTAAACCTTGTTTCTTTTTTAAAAGATTTGTATGTCTTTTGATATAAGAGTTCTGTATTTTGTGGTTCACATATGTTTAACTATTTTAGTAAAATTCTTTTTAGAACTTACTTGGTCTCTCTTTGACTTCTTTTTATTTTGTAAGAAAAGTACATGGTTATAGCAAACAAGAGACATAAGCTTGAATGGTGGTATCAAACTGGAAAGAGAAGCGTTTTAAATCTGAGGTCTTTATTAAAGTTTTAAAGGGTTCATCTCTGTAAACCTGGTAAGGTGCCCGTAGGCAAAGATATCTGGCCCCCAAAGACAGATATATCTGAGCCTGTGAATTGGGTATGCTAGCAAGAGGTGAACAGTTTGAATCCCTCCAAAACTGAGACCAAAGGTTGATCCGAACTCACAAAAACAGACAAGAGGGTTACCTTGTCTGTTACACTGTTCATAAGACTGCGCTTAAAGGTTGGCACTTTGGGAGTAGAGGGCCTGACCTGCTAAGTGGGTTTGTGACAGATTGGTTGGCAGCAGTGAAATTATTTTGGTATTACAAGCTTTGTTGTCCTGTGTCAGCTGAGACCGTAAGCTCTCTTGCAAAGAAAGAAAAAAGGCAGAGTTTATTTTAAAAAGGAAACAGAACTATATATCACTTGGTGTATAGTTGAGTTCCTACCCATTTTATTTTTTTTCTCTAAAGTGCAGTCAGAGTAGCCATAGTCAGGAAAGAAGAAGATGGCTTCCGACTACAGCAGGCACACTGTAGATTACTTGAAGCAGCTGTGCGGGGACAGGGGAGTCCCATTCAAGATGGCAGCCAAAAAGCAGAACCTCATAGAGGCCTTGATGGTAGCAGATACCCAGAGCAGCGAGTCACCAACCGTGACTGAGAAGGACAGCAGGGCCACTGTCAGTGAAGGGCCACAGCAGCAGGGAATGGCCACCAGTATCCTGACTCCAGAGGTACTCAAACTGCAAACTGAGTTGTGCAGGATGGAACTGGAGGCAGAGTGAGAACAGAGGGAGGCAGACCGTGAGGAGTGTGAGCACCAACGATCTGCAGAAGAGAAGGCAGAGCAAGAACGCAGAGAGGCAGAGCGACAACAGAGGGAGGCAGACTGAGAGGCAGAGCGAGAACGCAGAGCTGCAGAGGAGAAGAGAAAGGAGCACCAGTGGCAACATGAACTGCAGAAGGTACGACTCCGACCAGCAGCACCACAGCAGGTAAGTGGCTTGGATTTAACTGGGACTGCAGGACTGGGTTACAAATTGAACTCCAAATTAATAGCTGAGTTTAAGGAAGGGGAAGATATGCACAGTTTTTTAAATTCTTTTGAAAAAGTTTGTATTCAGGCTAAACCTCCTAGAGAGTCCTGGAGCTTCCAGCTATCCCCGCTACTTACCGGGAGAGTTCGAGATGCATTGGGTCAAATGGACAGCAAGGATTATAGAAAGCTAAAAGCTGCACTGTTAAAAAAGTTTGAATTAACTGCTGAAACATACAGAGTTAAATTCTGTAAGCTCAGGAAAGGTCCTGATACGAGCCATGAGGAGCTAGCCATGAAACAATGTCAGTTTTTAAAACGTTGGTGGGAAGGAATTGAGGCAAATTCTGTTGATAAAATTGAAAATGCAATTTTATTAGAACAGTTTTATTGGGCTTGCCCAGCAGAGCTAAAAACCTGGCTAGAGGACCAAGATCCAAAAACAGTGCAAGAGGCTGCTGAACTCTCAGACCACTATGCCAAGAGCAGACCTGCTCTGAGAGTGAATGGGGCAGGCGTCGCAGTGCAGAAAGGGAAAAGTGTGCCTACAGGGCAGGTAAAACTCTCACTGCCTCCACCAAAACCAGTTAGCCCCAGGTTTCAACGAAAAGACTTCTCTGAAGTAAGAAATGCCTGTTGGTTGTGTAAGGAAACTGGGCATATTGCCAGACAGTGCCCCAAAAAGGCGAACTAAAACACACAACAGGGTGCTAGAAAAGAAGTGGGTTGTATGTGTGCCTCTGGGAGCATGCCAGTGAACATGAGGGAACACATGCACCCAGTCATAGTAAATGGTGTACAGACGCAGGGGTTAAGGGACACTGGGCATCCCTGATATTGGTAAAGAGGGATCTGGTACAGCCTGGTCAGCTTATACCCAATAAATACGTAACTGTACAAGGGTTTACTGGTGAAGAGAAAACATTGCCACTCGCTAGTGTTCTCCTGGACTGGGGTGAAACTGGGGGAACTGTGCAACAGGTGGCTGTAGCCAACACATTAGCAGTGGATGTGATCCTGCATAACAATCTCCAGCAGGGTATAGTATGTGCACTTACCCGTAGCCAAGCGGCAAGGGAAAATAGTAGTTCCCTGAACCCCACAGAAACCAGTGTGGAAACCACTGAGAGGCTGGTTCCCCAGCCTGTGTCTCCAGAGAGGGAGAGTGATAAAAAGGGGGTAGAAATTTCCCTGGTAGCAAGTGACCACACAGCTACAGTGGGTTACTCTGAAGAGGGAGGGGTGACCCCTTGTCAGAGGGTTGGGATTGACAGTGATCCTAAGGGCCCTGACACTAGTGCTAGGGACCCTAGTTTAGCAATGGAAGGGGACCTGTCCCATGCGTTGGGACTGTGTGAGGGGTTTGCAGCTGCTCAGAGGAGTGACCCTAGTTCAGAGAAGCTGAGGGCTTGGGCAGACTCGGAGGGCACCCAGGGAGGTGACAGCAAATATAAGGTTTATTGGGAAAATGAACTTATGTATACACAGGCAGTACAGACAGAGGGAGGGATGCTAGGCAGGCAGCTTGTCGTTCCCCAGGGATATGGTTGCCCATGATATTCCCTTGTCTGGCCATTTGAGAATCTCGCGCACAATGCAGCAGTTGGCCCAGAATTTCTACTGACCTAACTTCACCCAGCAGGTGAAGGAGTATTGCAGGTCTTGTCACCGGTACCAAGAAATAGGGAAAGCGGGCAAGAAAATCCAAGCCACCATGATCCCCTTGCCCATAGTGGAGGAGCCATTCCAGAGGGTGGGAATAGATATTGTGGGGCCTTTAAATACCCCCAGCTTCTCAGGGAAGAGATTCATCCTGACTGTGGTG
Source organism: Neoceratodus forsteri (assembly GCA_016271365.2). Taxonomy (NCBI): domain Eukaryota; kingdom Metazoa; phylum Chordata; order Ceratodontiformes; family Ceratodontidae; genus Neoceratodus; species Neoceratodus forsteri. The sequence goes on along the minus strand of CM057449.1, from coordinate 370,108,612 downwards.
GATTATGCCACCCGGTACCCAGAGGCAGTTGCTCTATCCTCTCTGAGGACAGACAAAGTGGCAGATACCTTACTTGGGATTTTCTCCCATGTTGGGTTTCCACAGGAGGTAATTACCAATCGGGGGAGTTCCTTCATGTCGGACCTGATGAAATGTTTATGGGAGAAGTGTGGGGTGGTGTAGAGATGCATGACACTGTATCATCCACAAGCCAATGGACTTTTGGAACGATTCAATGATACCCTGAAGTCAATGCTCCAGGCGTTTGCTGAATAGCATGGGAGGGACTGGGAGAAATACCTTCCACACCTGTTGTTTGCATACAGGGAGGTGCCCCAACAGTCGACAGGATTTTCCCCCTTTGAACTCTTGTACAGACACCGGGTACGTGGGCCCCTAGACTTGATCAGGGAGGACTGGGAAGGCAAGCAGGCCACCCAGGGAACTCCCATTGTGGATTACGTCCTAAGGTTTAGGGAAAGGCTGAAGAAGCTTATGGGGACAGCCCAGAGCAACCTAACAGCTGCCCAACAGAAACAAAAAGTATGATATGACCGCAGAGCCAGAGCTTGCTCGTACATGGTGGGTCAGGAAGTCATGGTCCTTATTCCGGTCCGGAAAGACAAGCTGCAAGCCGAGTGGGCAGGACCATACAAAGTGGTTAGGAAGGTAAATGACGTGAACTACATTGTGGAGTTACCTGACCGTAGACAGACAGAAAGAATGTACCATGTCAACATGATGAAGCCATATGCAAATAGGGCTAACATGGTGTTCGCAGTGTGTAGTCATAGGGAGGGGACGGATGAAGGAGACCCCCTTCTGGATTTGCTGGAAGAGAGTAAGTGGGAGTCCTCTGTGGAGGCAGTAAAATTGTCTCCCCAGCTGGCCCCGGACCAGGTCCAGAAAGTAAGGGAGGTTTTAGCAGACTTTGCCCCCTTGTTTAGCACCAAGCCTGGACTAACCCCCTTAGCGACACACAATGTGGAGACAGGGACACAGACGCCTATTCTGCGGACAGCATATCGGGTGTCAGAGGCTGTCCAAAAGGACATTAGGAGGGAAGTGGAGGAGATGCTGGATTTAGGGGTAATCCAGAGATCCCAAAGCCCCTGGGCCTCACCCGTAGTCCTTGTACCTAAGCCAGATGGCTCAACTCATTTCTGTGTGGACTATCGTGGACTGAATGCAGTCACGAAGTCAGACACCCAACCGATGCCCTGGATGGATGAACTCCTGGACAAGTTGGGAGGGGTGACATACCTTACAACTATTGACCTGACCAAGGGGTATTGGCAGGTAGAATTGACAGACAGAGCTAGGGAGAGGTTGGCCTTCATCACTCCAATAGGCTTATTTGAGTTTAAAGTAACGCCTTTCAGAGTGAAGAACGCCCTGGCCACTTTCCAAAGGTTGGTGAACCAGGTGTTGAATGGTGCTGAGGAGTATGCTATGGCATACCTGGATGACACTGCCATCTTTAGTACCAGCTGGGAGGAACACCTGTCCCACCTTAGGGAAGTGCTGGGCAGGATACAGAGGCCTGGGCTCACTGTCAAAGCCGAGAAGTGCCAGGTGGCCATGGGGGAAGTGGCATACCTCAGGTATGTGGTAGGCCGGGGACAGCTCCATCCTAATCAAATAAAGATAGAGGTGATCCAGGCGTGGCCCAGACCAGAAACCCAGAAGCAGGTTAGGAGCTTTCTAGGGACAGCAGGGTACTACAGGAAATGTGTACCCAATTACAGTGCCCTGGCTGCTCCCCTATCTGACCTGACCAAGAAAAAGATGCCAAAGAAAATTAACTGGGGCCCAGCCTGTGAGGAAGCCTTTACCAAACTGAAGGAGGCACTGTGCAGTGCTCCTGTTTTGACAAGTCTGGGCTATAGTAAAACCTTTATAGTTCAGACTGATGCCTCAGACGTGGGTATTGGGGCAGTACTGAGCCAGATGTCCAGCCAAGGGACAGATCACCCAGTTGTGTACCTGAGCAGAAAGCTGCTTCCCAGGGAGCAAGCGTACTCCACGGTGGAAAAAGAGTGTCTTGCCCTAGTGTGGAACCTAAAGAAATTAGAGCCATACTTGTATGGGCAGTATTTTGTGGTGCAGACTGACCACAACCCCCTGGTTTGGCTGACGGAGATGGGGAAGAACAATGGGAGACTGCTAAGATGGAGTCTTGCTTTACAAGGGTATGATCTAAAAATTGTACATAGGGCTGGAGCGAATATTCAAAACTCAGATGGACTGTCTAGGGTCTATGAGGAGTGAAGTGATTTGGGAAGCTCATCCCATGTAGGGGATAGAGCCCCCAAATTCGGTCTAGGTGGGGAGGAGTGTGACATAGACAGCCATGTTCTGAGTGCTGTATCATTTTTATTTCTTAAAATAATGGAAATGTGATATTGAAGTGCCTGTTAAAAATGCCAGTACTCTTGAAATAACCTCAGTCGCCCCCCCCCCCCAGTTTCAGCTGAAGGATGGATGCCAGGAAAAAATGCTGAGACAGCATGTGAGATTATACAAACAGATTTTAGAGACAATGTGTTACGTGGAAAAGCCTGAAGCTAATTATAGGGTTAAGAAGCTTGAGTTCAGCATATCCATTTTATGACGCTTCCAGAGGAAGAAAAGCAGGTTGTGATGTATTGGTGCGAGGTTGTAAATGCTCATATGAAGCCTGTGTGAGGAGGATGCAGCCTGGATCAAAAGAGATGTCATTAGAAACATGAGTTATGCTGAAGGATTGCAAAATTGATACTTTGAACAGACTACTGTTTTTTTTTATTAGATATATTTTTAAATATAATCTGACAGAGGAGGAGCTAGCTGACCTCACCAAAAAGGGGTTGGCCAATACAGTTGTTAAAGGAATAATTATGTTTTACAGAGAAACATTTTGACCTAGACTCTGACCAAACAAGATCGGTGAGCACTTAAGCAAGTATTTAGAGACTAAGTACAGAAGTAGGAATTTGCACTGTTTAAACCTTGTTTCTTTTTTAAAATATTTGTATGTCTTTTGATATAAGAGTTCTGTATTTTGTGTTTCACATATTTTTAACTATTTTAGTAAAATTCTTTTTAGAACTTACTTGGTCTCTCTTTGACTTCTTTTTATTTTGTAAAAAAAGTACATGGTTATAGCAGACAAGAGACATAAGCTTGAATGGTGGTCTCAAACTGGAAAGAGAAGCGTTTTAAATCTGAGGTCTTTATTAAAGTTTTAAAGGGTTCATCTCTGTACACCTGGTTAGGTGGCCGTAGGCAAAGATATCTGGCCCCAAAGACAGATATATCTGAGCCTGTGCATTGGGTATGCTAGCAAGAGTTTAACAGTTTGAATCCCTCCAGAACTAAGACCAAAGGTTGATCTGAACTCACAAAAACAGACAAGAGGGTTACCTTGTCTGTTACACTGTTCACAAGACTGCACTCAGAGGTTGACACTTTAGGAGTAGAGGGCCTGACCTGCTGAGTGGGTTTGTGACAATTACCTGTTAAAAACTTCCTATTTAGAGTAAAAACTACAGTAAATACTTTACACCTCTGGAAAGAGAAGGATTTGGTGCCCAAAATGGGTAATCCACAAAAGGATAGAACAGGCACAACTACTGGAAAGGCTACAGGTTCCACTCAACCCACGAGGTCAGGCCTTGAGACGCAGGCCGCCTCACAGCAAGAATCCAAAGAAACCATGTCTTCCATTTGGACGAAACTTCAGAGGCTTATCTCCTCAGTCTCCAATTTAAATACTAAAATAGATAGCTTCAACTCCAGAGTTACGGTTGTAGAAAAAACAATGGAAACCCTACAAACTGAAATGAATGACCTTAAAAGAAGTACTGCTTCGGCAGCGGCAGCATCAATGATGATTATAAAAGAAAATACACACCTCCGGGCCAGATTAGAATCTTTGGCGAATCAGGCCAGAGCCTCTAATGTTCAGTTTCTTGGGTTGCCGGAAGGGATCGAAGGGGATCACCCCCTCATGTACTTGCAGGACTGGCTAAATGAAAAACTGGTTCCAGAAGGGCAGAGCATTAAATTTGGGCTGTAAAAAGCTTACCGAATCACTCCGAGGGGTCTACAAGCTGACGGCGATGCCTCTCGTACCTTGCTTCTTATCACTGACAGCATGGGCACTAGGGACAGAATCCTCAGTCTGGCAAGGAAGGCTGTTCCTCTTTATCAGGATGATCGCCCCATCTTCCTGTTCCCCGACATAAGTTATTCGACGCGCATGAGGTGCAAGAAGTTTGATGGGGTTCGGAAACATCTACGGGAGGCTTCGATTTCCCACGCGGTGGTCTTTCCTGCCCAACTTCGAGTGGTACACGATAGGAAGGTTTGGGTCTTTACCGACCCAACTGAAGCAGGCAAGTGGGTATCCCAGTTTGTTACTAAGCATTGGAATAACGACGACAGCAACTCTGAACTTCTCAACGGAGACTGAGGGACATTATACCGAGATCGGTGACTGTTCTTTCCTAAAGCTGGATATGGAGCTTGTTACTCCAATTTATTTACCGCAAGCAATATTATTGCAGTTATAATTTTGGGCTAATCTCTAACCTTATGGCGAGTTTGCTGTCTAAGTTGTTTAATTTAGAATATTTGTAACTTGTAGTCATATGGTACAATGCCATTAGTCCCATTGTGGGACGTGATAGTTTGGACTTCACATTTGGATTTCAGCTTTTTATTGAAATAGTAATACCACTCATGGGCTTATATTTACAGCAAAATAAAACATTTACTTATTTAATTAACCTGTTTAGTGATCCCTCCACATGAGGTATCATAATATTAGAGATGCACATATCCTGTATTAAGGATATTAATGCGTCTCCCAAAGGTTATTGTAATTCTATATGGATTGTCTCAAATATGGAATGTATGTGTTTAATAAAATATGAAAATAATAAACATAAAGTATAAAAAAAAAAAAAGAAGGACTAGACAAAAGTCCCCAACACATTCGCGGTCTCTCCAGCTGTTCATCCGAGTCCTCATGGCTTGTCTCTCTGGTGCACCCTGGAACTCTACAGTAATTGTTTGGGCCCATTTTACGGCATCCTTGGCATCATTAAATTGATATGTTTTATCCCTGTATTGGACACAGAGTTGTGCAGGAGCCAACAACAAATGAGTGATACCCAGACCGCACAGCTGTTGCTGGATGCCATCAAACTGCTTTCATCTGTTGCGGGTTTTGTTGGCCCAGTCTGGGAATAAATGGATATCTTGACCCTCGTGCTGGAGAGGGTGGTACACTAGAGCAGCAGCAAGAAGATGATCTCGTGTCTCAGGCCCTGCAGTTACCATCATTATTGTACAAGGTTGAGGAGTGCAGGTCTGAGGGGAGTGATGATTCAAGTGATAAGCACGACACAAGCTGAAGTCCTCCCAAGTGTTCTGTAGATGCAGGGACTCTCTCAGACAGGTTCATAAAAAACAAAATGTTGCCCCCCTCCATTCCTTCAGGGAACCCAGTTATGCGGACATTCATTACCCTGGCCCCATTCTCCAAAGATTCCAGCAGGGCCTGAAGATGGAAATTCTCCTGGGTTAGTTTGTTAACTCTGGTTAGGGTTTTAATGGAACATTCATCCACATCTTTAGCTGAGGACACAGCAACTTCAGCGTTGGCATCTTGATTGCTCATTCTTTCTAAGATGTGTTCAATCTTCCAGTCCATGTCCCGGACTGCTGTAAGTACAGTGTTCCAGGAAGGTGCTTCTCCCATCTGCTGTGGGCTGCTGGATTGTATAGTGCCCAGGTATCATGGATTTCTGAGCTGCTCCTCCTGATCCTTTGGTGCGTCCCATATTGGCGAGTTTCCACTAGATTACTCCCACTATCGAACTCCATCGAATAAAGTATGCACAGTTCCAAAATGTTGTGATAAAATTGTCAGTTTTAAGTAGCGAGATACTGAAAGCTGAGGTGAAGCATGTCTTCTCTATAGTGTGGCTCTCTAGCATCCCCAGGATTCCCTTCTGATGGTAGCTGCAGCACAGACTCCCCAAACACTACAGCCTCCCGTAACCTTCGTGGTCCTCAAACGTGCTTCCCTGTGAATGTGCAGAGTACTCTCCCAACATTGGCCTGGGTGTCCCAATCCCAGGGATGGCTACCCCATGGTAGTGGTGCCCCACACTAAGTCCCAAACTCCAGGCCCAGAGGCCTAGGGATCCACTCGCAGTGTCGCTCCTCCAACTGGCTCTGCACTCCACATCACTGGACACAGGCTTCATATGGAGATACCAGGGACAGGCTGCCACTACTGTCCCCCACAATGCAGGCTCTCACCACTGCACTGCACTGCACCTGACCCGTGGCAGCCAGCGGCCACACTTTGAGACTCCACCCAAGGCCTATCCAGGGAGCGCAAGGTATGCCGCACCACTTTTACTGTGGGCCCCAGCTCCCATCTCCTACTCTAGGCAGTCCCAAACTCTGTAGACCAAAATAGCCCCACGCCCAACTGCTACCACTACACGGCTGAGGCCGATATGGACAGGGGGTGGACCAGGACAGTAATCATCCCATCCTGGCCCTAAACCTCAGCCCTGCTGCCTAATTCTTACTGCCTTTGGCCTGGGAGCCCTACCTCCCACTCCCAGGCCTCCTCAAACCTTCCCAGAACACACCAAACCACCCCTTTTAAAGGGGACTGCCAGCCCCAGCTCCACCCACCAGCAGGCAGACCTGAACACTGCACAGCCCAGAATTAAAGAGCCCTTAACTAGTAAGCTTCCAAAGGGGACTTATGCAAAAAAATGACCCAAAAGAGCAACTTGAAGAGACTGTGCGACCTAACATTCTGGGCTTCACAGCCCACTATCCCATGGCGGTGATAGCCCCTCTGTGGAAAAATTATAATTTTTTATTCACTGTGTAACATTTGGGAAAGGATCGTAATACTTGCCGAACTTGGAGCCACACGATCCCTTCCCATTTCCTAGTCCGTCTGCTCCACCCCTGCGCTCCCCTGTTCTGTGATGTAAGAGCACGGGGACATGCCCCATTCAAGTCTATGGGGCTAATTTTTAAAATGATTTTACAAAACTTTAAACTAATATGCGATAAAAATGAAAGTCACCGCTCAACCAATAGGGACCCTATTAGTTGAGTGGCAGCTTTCATTTTTATCAAATGTTAGTTTAAAGTTTCATAAAATCATTTTAAAATTAGCCCCATAGACTTGAATGGGGTGCGTCCCTGCGCTCTCCCTGGTTAAACGTCACAAAACAGGGGAGCACAGGGGTGGAGCAGGCAGACTAGGAAGTGGGATGGGATTGTGTGGCTCCCAGTTCGGCAAGCATTACGATCCCTTCCCAAATGTTACACAGTGAATACAAAAATTTGTTTTTTTCTCACAGAGGGGCTATTGTCATCCCTGGGTAGTGGGCTGTGAAGCCCAAAATGTTCTCTTTTAAAATCCACGTTTACTATAACACTCTAGCAAGAGATTTACTAAATGAAGTTTTTGACAGGTGATACAGTATCTAACAGAATGGGAAGAAGAAAATGTATTCACTAAGCAGCATGTTACTCCAATCTTCTATACCATACCTAAGACCCACAAGGACAGAGAGAGAGAAAGAGAGAAACCTCCAGGGAGACCATTTGTTTCAGGCATTGGTTCTCTCTCTTAGAGCCACTCTCTGTCTTTGAGGATTACTTTATAAAATATCTGGTCCAAGAAACAAAAGCATATTTAAGACTGTACAGACACTATTAAAGCAGCAGTGTAGCAACAAAAATAAGAAATATTAGCATACATGATAAATCTACCTTTTGTGGTGACTCCTATTATGTTAACTAAATATTTTTTTTTATCCTAGCCCTTTGTCAGTTTTGCAATGCTATTTCTAAGCCAAATGAAGTGACACTCATTTCACTTGAGTAAAAAAACTAATTTAAAACATTTATGCAATACCTAAATTCTGGTAGTACTGGACAGTTTTATAAGCACATGAAATTAGAAGTTGTCTGGAACTTGTTAGAGTTAAAAAGGTAGTGTAAAATTTTAACAATCCACAAGTAAACATGGAAAACAGTATCCTAGTAACTCTAGATGTGAACGAACTTTTATGTATGTATGTATGTACTGTATGTATGCATGTACTGTATGTATGTACTGTATGTATGCATGTACTGTATATATGTATGCATGTACTGTATGAATGTGCTGTATGTATGTACTGTATGTATGTGTGTACTGTATGTATGTACTGTATGTATATACTGTATGTACTGTATGTATGTACTGTATGTATGCGTGTACTGCATGTACGTATGTACTGTATGTATATACTGTATGTACTGTATGTATGTATGTACTGGATGTATGCATGTATGTATGTACTGTATGCATGTATGTGTGTACTGTATGTATGTACTGTATGTATGTACTGTACGTACTGTATGTATGTATGTACTGTATGTACGTATGCCTGTATGTATGTACTGTATTTATGTATGTACTGTATAGCAGGAAATATTAGCTTTCAGTTTATTTTTGCTATATTGGCTTAACTGACAAAAGCTCTAAAATAAGGTGATCGCTTATATAACAGGGTGCATAGTGCTGTAACTGGACATGAAGCTGACGCACTAATTCAATCGGGCGCTAAATAGTACTGCACCCCTCTCCGCACTAAATAAAGAGGGCGCTAAAATAAGCTGCTATACAGTATTTATTTGTTTTTTTGGTAACCAGTTAATACACTAGCCAACCTAAATGCCTATTTTCAGATAAGACCCAGGAGAGTACAATGCAAGTAAAACAACAATCGACAAAATATGTGAACAAGTCAGGTTACAACAGCTACATGAACATCGTAGACATATAGTAATGAACATAGCATTTAGACAGCAGGTAACAAAAAAATGATCTATTGATAAAGATACCAGGGGCCCAACATTCAAATCTGCGCAAAGCAGAGCGCAAAATGGTGCACTGCACCTTGCAATTGACCAGGTGCTGGAAGATGTTATATTCAGTGGAACAGCACACCAGTGCTATTTGACTGAATATACAGCCATGTTGATCCAGCCCTAAGCCACTTAGTGCTGCCCAGACAGGGTTCCTGAAGTATGCCGCCAGAATGAATAGCACTGGAGTGCTATTTGCAATATTCAAAGGGACCCATGCAAATGAGCCCATAGGGCATGCAAGGCACTAAGGGGCCATTTGCATGCCCATTATGGGTTCATTCACATGGGTAGTGAGGTAGGTTAGTGCGGTGCCAATCCCCCAATTGCCTGGTCCCAGCCATGTATATATATCCCTGGTGCCAGTGGGCCCCCCTTCCCCCCACCGATCACCGTCCCGTTCTGTAAAATAAAACTATCCTTGCTGCTAGTGGTCCCCCTGATGATTGACGGTCCATTCTGTAAAATAAACTATCCCTGGTGCAAGTGGTCCCCCCCCTACCAATGATCGCTGGCCCATTCTGTAAAATAATACTATCCCTGGTGCTAGTCCCCCCCCCACCTATCACCAGTCCATTCTGTTAAATAAAACTATCCCTGGTGCTAGTCGTAACCCCCTTCCATTGATTGCCAGCCCTGGATGAAAGACTCATACCCCTGATGCTAGTGGTAACACCCCTCCCTCCAACTGCCAGCCTGGAAGTAAAATGTATTTATTTATTTGTTTACCAGGGAAGGTGCACTGATCCCAGGGACCATTTTCAGGCATGACCTGGGCCACAAAGATGGCACAGAAATGAATACATACAGTACGTATGTACTGATGAAGCTCTTAATGCTCTCCTATCCCTCAACCCCTCTAAAGGCTCCTCACCAGATGATCTTGTTCTTAAACTTCTTTACCTTTCTGCTCCTGCAATTGCTTATCTTATCTCCCTAATCCTTAACCTCTCCTTTATTTCTGCTCAAGCACCCTCATCCTGGAAACACGCTGTAGTTCTTCCTCTCCCCAAGGGGGGTGACACATCCACTACTGGCAACTATCACCCCATTTCCTTCCTTCCTACCCTTGCCAAATTTCAAGAACATTTAGTTCTCTCTCAGCTATCACCTTTCCTCTCTGATTCCTCCTTCTTCACCCCCTTCCAATCTGGTTTTCAGAAGAACCACTCAACAACCACCTCCCTCCTCAGGCTTACTGACTCCATCCTTTCCGGGATGGACAATGGCCTGATCACCTCAGCCATATTTGTTGACCTAACCAAAGCTTTTGACACTGTTTCCCATCCCCTGCTTCTTGATTCACTCCTCAGCTGGCCTTGCTCTGTCAGCCACCAACTGGTTTAAATCCTACCTCACTGGCAGAACCCAATCGGTGAGAATCCTTGATTCCATCTCCCCTCCACTCCCCATCAATACTGGTATCCCTCAGGGCTCAGTGCTTGGTCCCCTACTCTTCTCCATTTTCCTTAATGATCTTCCCACAGCCTGCTCATCCTCTTCTATCCACATGTATACTAACGATACTGTTTTGTACAGTTCCGGCAAAAACCCTGCTGCTATGCAAACCAGCTTACAGCATGACTTCAACCAAGTTCAGCTCTGGTTTGCTTCTCACCAGCTTTTTCTAAATGCCAAGAAGACAGTCTCAATTACCTTTGGCACCAGGCAGAGACTCTCCAGGCTCCCAGCCCTACCCACCTTCCACACCCTTGATGGGACCATCTTGGAGGACACCTCCTCATTTAGATATCTGGGGGTTTGCTGAACCAGCACCTCAACTTCTCTGTGCATATCGATGCTATCCTGAAGATACTGTGCCCAAAGCTTGGTGCTCTGTACAGGAATCATAGTTGCATCCTGCTGACTGTGAGGCGTGAAATTGTCCAGAGGATGATACTCCCATCTTTGACTACTGTGACGTAGTCCATGGTGCTGCTCCCAAATCTTCCCTGACCAAGTTGGACACTCTCTTTAACTCCTTCTGCCGCTTTGCTATTGACTCCCCTACCCGATCCCACCACTGTGAACTCTATCGCTCTCTAACCTTCCTTCCAATATCTCACAGACGCATCTCTCACTGTGCCAGACTAACCTCCAAATTCTGGTTTCAGGGGGCTTCCCTTCTATCTCCCATCCTCTCTCTCCACTCCACCTCCCCCCACCCACTCTCTCAGATCAAATGACGCCCGCACCATGATGGTCCCTCACCGCTCCACCCTCATCAGTCAGACTGGTTTCACCCATCGTTTCCCTAAAATCTGGAATTCTCTCCACCCTGAAATACAACACTCCTCCTCCAACTACTCCCTTACCTCTGCCCTACACAATTACCTTTCCCTCAGCTGTTCCTGATTTAACCCACCTTAATACCTATCCCTAGTTTCTGCCTTCCTACCGTGACCCCCCCAGCAGGGTTCTCAACATCCTGAAGGGGGAAATCAGGAAATGGCTACCTCTTAACCTCATATTCAGTTCTTGCCTCTCCCCCTCTCTTCTCCACCTGCCCTTCTAGATCACCAGTGTGCACAACCTAACCCCATCCTTTTTATTCCAACAGCACTTGTGTACTACCTCGAGCCTGTTCCTGGTACACTCATGCACTATAAATGGTTCTATCGCATTTTTACCATTTTGTACATTTATATGTTCTGTCGTGTGATTTTGGACATGTATTGTAATTTACCCAATGGTCCACTGCTGTTTATTGTACAATAACTTGTGTTCCAACTGTTACAATGTTGTATTGTTTGTGCTACCCACGTACTATTGTAACTGATCATCCTTCACAACCTTATGCAACTCCTCCCCCCAGGTCGCACAGTGAGACGAGCAACTTGTCATTCAGTGTGCCCTCCTGGTGAAACATTTCAATAAATAAATAAATATGTAATACATATTAGCGAAAGGAGGTTGATACATGGTTACATTGGGTATCTTGGGTATAGTTAATACAGGCGAGCACAAGGAAATACAAGTTTTTTTTTTTTGTTTTTTTTGTTTTTTTTTTTTTAGTTGCCCTTTATCTGGCAGGACCACCGGCAGCCATCCGCCCTGGTCTCGGCCCCCGGAGACCTCTACCACCGTCAATTGCTGCTGAGGACCCTTGATCACCCCCGGCTTGCCCCCTGGAGGGTGGGGCCGTGGGCCACCTTCGTGACCCCGGAACTGTGACTGGTCGGGGTCCCGCAGCGGCGGCGGCAATGTGAGGCTCTCCAGGGAGGGCTTCATTGATCGGTGGTCCTGCCCGCCATCTTTTTCCACCTAATTTTTCTCCCCAGAGGAGGCGGGGACGTGCAATGATGCCAGCGTCCGCCCAGTCTCCTCCCCCCCCCCCACGTCGAGCGTCGGTTGCGTGGAACTCTCGGTCTCCACCAGGTGTCCCCAGCGCACCGAGTGCTGCCCGCACCCTCCCCCCGGAGTAGGAGAGCTGTCCGTCGGATGCTCGATCCTACTCCCCCTGGCCGGCCCTCCGATGACCCGGATCCGTTCCCAAACCCGGGTCGCCGGCGTCGCAAGCGGAAATCCCACCGCTGCGCTGACGGCCGGCAAGGAAATACAAGTTGTCAATAGCATACAACAGGTACAGGAAATACACTGGTTACAATGGTTACAACAGATACAATCAGTACAAAAATATAAGTACAATAAAGATAGTGGTACAGGCAGCATGTTTAGGGAGCTCAGTATGTAGCAGTGGGGCAGTAGATTGTTATAGTGAGAGGGGAAGGGATGTTCGCCCAAGAGGTCACCTCGCTGGGCAGGTGCATTTGGCCTCATCCAGAAACCAATCTTTGAGGTGGGTCTTATAGGAGGAGTGGGAGTCAAGGGAGTGGAGAGAGGTTGGCAGTTTGTTCCATGATTTAGGAGCTGTGAAGGACAAGGCGTTGCTAACTAGGCAAGTAGTGGTACGAGGGACTTCCAACAGTGTAACTGTAGATTACTGGAGGCATCGGGAAGCCGTCTTAAGTTTGATCAGGGAGGAAAAGAGGGATAGGTTATTGCTTCTGATAGTGTTGTCAGTGATTCACCCAAGGACGTAGTCATGTCTGGCTTGCAGAGGGAGCAAGCCGAGAGATTGGTATAGGGAGTAGGGTGCTATAAGAGCAAACCTACAAGTGTTATTATAGGCAGTGATAAGCAGTGAGCAGGGTTGAGGAGGTATGGGAGTAAATGGGGGTGCAGTAGTCAAGTAGCGGGAGCAGGTTGTGTTGGGCAATGGTGAGTTGTGCTTTGTGAGTCAGATAGTGCTTGAGATGGAAACTGGCCCCCATTTTCTGGTCAATGCACTTGATGGTTATGTTAATGTGAATTTTGAAAGTTAAGGAGGGGTCAAGAGTGACACCCAGGTATTTAAAACATGAAATGTCTTGCAGAGAGGGACCATCAGGGGCGAGGACAGTTAGGGTGAAGTTACCTCTGGATAGTTTTAATAGATTGGATTTTGATCCTAGTAGCATGGATTTTGTTTTGCTCACATTAACAAAGAGCCTACTGGTTTGGAACCAATTGTGTGCAGCCCCATAGTTCTGCGTGAGGATGGAGGAAAGTCTAGTCGAGGATTTGTCACTTTGGCATAGGACTAGATCATCTGCATAAAGTAGGGCCTCACAGGACACAGACACAGACACAGGCACAGGCTGTCTTTTGGAAGGGAGCTAATGAAGAGAGAAAATAGCAAAGGGACCCAGTATGGAGCCCTTGGGGACCCCAGTGGACACTGCCATAGCTGCTGAGTAGGTAGATCCAATATTGACAATTTGGGATTGCCCAGAGAGGTAACTTTGGAACCATGCTGCTATATCTTCTTAGCAGTCAAGGTGCAGCAGTTTAGTGTGCAGTAGCCCGTGTTCAACCAAGTCAAAGGCCTTGGTCAGGTCTACGAATATGGCACCGGTAATGTTGCCGATGTCCATGTTCCTGTAGACATGGTTGGTGAAAATAGCCAGGGCAGATACAGTGCTATGATGCTTCTTGAATCCATGCTGCTGTGGGCAGAGCAGGTCATATTTGCTTACATAGTCAGAGAGTTGATGGTGGACGACCTTCTCAAGCTGCTTGCTTAGGTGAGGTAGTATTGTTATTGGTCTGTAGTTGTCAGGGGACAGGGGATCAACAGCCTTAAAGATGGGGATGACTTTGGCTATTTTCCAAGTGGCAGGCATGGTGGAGGAGACTAAGGCAAGATTAAATATGGTGGTAAGGGGTCAAGCTATGCCGGGGGCAAGTAATTTAAGAAAAGTGGGGTGGAATCCATCGCTACCCTGACTAACCCTATTTGGAAGGCTCCTTAGGAGTCTGAAGGTCTCATTCTGGGAGATAGTTCTGAAACTGAGTGGTGGGTTGGAAGTGCCTACCAAGGGGTGATGATAGATCTGATTGCCAGGGCATGGTGGGTTAGAGGATTGTAATTTGCTTAGATGGGCTGAGAGGTCCGTGAATTTTGAGTTGAGAGCCTAGTCAACTTTAGAAGGGTCAGAGATAGTGCCTGTTGGGGACTTGAGGTGTATAGTGAGATGGTTTACCTGAGGGTTTAATAAAGACCTAATGGTAGACCAGAAGCAGCAAGTGTTATTTAGATTTTCTTTTTGCAGGTTATATAGGTGGCTAGTTTTGAGGGATTTGGTCAAATGTTTGCACCTGTTTCGCAGTTTTCTGTAATTATCCCAGAAGGCGAGGGATGGGGAAGCTTTGAAAGCAGCCCATTTTTTGTCCCTCTCTTTCATTAGAGAGAGGAGGTCTTTAGTGAGCCAACAGGTGTTTCCACCTCTCACTCGGTGGGTGGTTTGTGGGAAGTGTCTATCCTGCATGTGAAGGAAGGTATCTGTAAGAAATCCCACTGCAGAATCAACATCTGTGAGGGAGTAAAGGATCTGCCAGTTGATAGTCCTGATTTTTCAGAATAGGTTGGCGGTGTCATGGCAGGTGAATTTCTTGAATGTCAAGTATTTCAGTGGGGGGTGCTTAGTTTTGGTGGACCAGATTATATACAGTAGGTGGGTGAGTGGTCACTAGTTGAGTCCGACATGATCCTGGCATGGCGTACCCGTCCTTATCTTCTCTGTTTGTAGCTACCCAGTCTAGTAGGGAGTGGTTCTGTATATGGGGTTATTCTGGTGGGGAGGGTGATGGACTGGGAGAGGTTGTTGTTTGAGCAGGTTGCTGTAGTCAGGTTCCTTGGGGCTTAACCAGTTTAAGTTAAAAGTCCCCGAGTAGGATCGTATCCCTGGAGGGGGAGAGCTGTCTCAGGCCTGTTAGTAGGTTAGTTAAACCAGGGATGCCCCCTTTATGTAAAACAAAAAACTCAGTGGCATCCAGTGGTTCCCCACGCGTGGCATTGGGCATACTCACTTTTGCAATATCTGCAGTGCCGAAGGATTACACGGTGACCAGCAGAGCCCTCCTCACACCTCCTCAGCCAGCTGCTGGAATGTGCCTCGTATTTATAGGACAGGGTGACACGCCCTGTCTTATAAATAAGAGGCACGCTCCCTGCCTGTATATATGGCAGCAGGCCGAGGAATTGTGAGGAGGGCTGTGCTGCTTGCCATATGGTCCCGTGGCATTGTGGATATTGCAAAGGTGAGTGGGGGGGGGTATGCCTGGTGCCAAAGGGGGGGGACCACTGGACATCAGGGAGTTTTTTGTTTTACTTCCAGGCTGGCAATCAGAGGGAGGGGGGTTACCACTAGCACCAGGGATTTGATTCTTTCTGCTGGGACTGGCAATCGGAGGGAGAGGGTTACCACTAGCACCAGGGATTGTTTTATTTTACAGAATGGGCCAGCGATCGGTTAAGGGGGGGAACCACTAACACCAGGGATTGTGTTATTTTACAGAATGAGCCAGCGATTGTCAGGGGGCGTCATTTGCACCAAGGGTAGTTTTATTTTACAGAACAGGATGGCAATTGGTGTGAGGGGGCACTAATACCAGGGACGGTACTATTTTACAGAATAGGCCAGTGATCGTCGGGGGGGCCAGGGACCACAGGGGGCAGTTGTGCTCCCCCAGCGGCCAACTGGCTTAGTTGCTGCATTACCATTACCAGCTGCTGGGATTGCCCAGAGTTAAGTAGGGGTTTTGTTTGGTGGTATTTGCACTCGCATAAAGGACCATCAAACCTTTGTGCATGTAATGCTGCTAAATATAGGTAGCGCTCACATTCATGGCCATGCCCTCCCTTGCCTACACACATACAGTATGTTTTGCGCAAGTGCTAACTCTCTTTGCCCCCACAACAGACCCTTTTGAATATGGGGCTCCAGTGCAAACCCTGGTTTGTGCAGGCAAAGACCCATTAGCGCTCATGCAAACTTTTGAATATGGGGCTCCAAGTGACAAACAGTACATTAATTTAGCCCTAGGGAAGTAGATGTGGTGAAAATCTTAAATTATTTATTTAGTTATTTACTGGACATTGCAGAGATTGCTTTTGAGCGCAAGTGCTCATTTACAAAGGTTCCACATCAAATACCTAGTTACACAAAAAACATTACAAGTACAATAAGTAGTTCCAGAGGAAATGCAGTCAAGTCAGCCTCAAAACTCTTAAGATAGAACAATTGCATACAGTTTTGAAAAAAATCCATGCAGATCATAATATAAAAAGTCACAGGATATGTATGACGAGAAACCGAATAAAACAGTTTAAAGGGACACAGTCAGTCAGCCCATTACTTACTTTTTTTGGCAAGTATCCTGAACATGTCTGCACTGCCTGCTAGAATTCTTCTTGTGATCCAGTTTAGAAAGCAGCAATGTATCCCCCCCCCTCCAAAATATTTATTTTCACTAATTTTACAAAAAAGCAAAACCCTATGGGTCCGTTCCTAATTTTCGTGCCCCATGCCAAAGTACGGTTACATTTGTAAATGGCACTGAAGTGTCAAAAGACTTGTGAACTGACTATTCCACCCAAGTTCCACTAAACACAGTTCTTAATAGGAGAAAGAAAGCTAAACTCAGGAAAGTGTTTCTTTTTTTAAAATAGGTGCTCAAACTTTGATAAATCACAGTCTGTAGTTGAGCCGTGATACTGGACATAAGTATGCATATGTGTATGCATATACTGTATATATATACATATATATATATATAGATATATATATATATATGAAAGACAAAGAACCTCTGTGTGGAAACACTGAGGCAAGGGTTACCCCAAAGGGCATTTGGCTGGGAAGCCAAGTTTCAAGAAAATACAAAATCACACATGCCCACACAATGCAAAGCATCATGGGCTACATATGCAAATCACCACAGAATATTATGCTGGTTCAACTTTAAGCAGAATTGCATGGTGCCGAAAGGCCTCTCACACAGTCTGCAAAGGGTGCTAACAGATGACATAGACACGTGTTTCGTCCTACCAGGACTCATCAGTATGCCTCGTCTGTTTGACACCCCAGTGGAATGAACCAGCTACCTTAAGACAAAGAACCTCTGTGCGGAAACACTGAGACAAGGAGTTGAAAATTTTCTCTCCACTTGTTCATGAGGTAGGGTCATAAGACGGCTATGCTAAAAATGTTGGGCAAAAATGTTAAAAAACAAAGTTTTGAGCCTATGTTGAAATTTATGAGCGCAGGTTCATAACTTTGGTAATTTTCAATATTTTGACCCCAGACTTTCAACTCAGCCATTTCTTCATAGCACCTCATTAAGGCGATAGCTCTCAGTTTTTCAAATCCTGGCTAAACTGTGTTTTCGTACCTGTAGCACAGAATGATGTTTTGTTGGAGCAGAATGACGTTTTGGCAGGGATTTGAAAAGTTTCACCTACCAAGTTTATTAGGTGGGGTAATAAGAAGGCCATGCTGAAAATTTGGGGCCAGATATTCAAAACTTTGCCCCGGGGCAAAATTAGCACTGCCTGGCATGCAAAAATAGTCAGGAACCATTTGCTAGCTATATTCAAAGGAACAGCACAGGGGCTAAATCAGTTGAATATAGCGTGCAAATAAAGGTGTACAAACATGGCTGAGAGTGCAGTGCAAAAACAGCCCAGCAAATAAGACAGCTCTGAATATAGCAACTGGGCTGTGCAAACTGCAGCAGCAGCCCTTTGTACATAGAGGTGGAGAAAGGCAGAGTTGAAGTAGGTGGCCAATGTGGGTGATAGCAAAGAAGTGGTGCACAACAACTGCAAACAACATTGCAGGCCACACGCTGCAGAACTGTGCTATGGTTCTTACAGATTAGCCTGGGGCTAACTCTTGCTCAGAGCTAACATGTTTGCCTGGCACTAAATTTCGCTATATTTAAACTTCCTTTGCAAATGGGACTACTTAGGCAATCTGAGGGCAAACAGCCACATTTGCATCTCACTATGGCCTGATCTGCATACATTACCATGTGGATTGCCCGGTGCTATTTCATGGTGCACACAGATCCACCTGTATGTCAGTCTGAAACTACAGGTTGGGAGCCACAGGTTGGGATTTCTCACAGTTCCACCTGTATGTCAGACCTGACAACAGTTTGGTAGCTGTAGGCTATGTTTGCACACAGCAGCAGAGACTATTGTGCCCCAGGGGAGTAGCACCACAGGCACGGGTGGTGGTGATGCTGCATGCCATTAACTTATTGTTTTACAGCAACAGTGTGTAACAGACACTACAGTACATAGTGGCCAGTATTGTGAGGGACACAACAATGCTTATTGTGTGTCAGGCAGCAATGACTGATGCAAGCCACAGTGACAGGCAGATGTGTTCTGATAGTGGACACTACTGTCATGCTGTCCTGTGCCCTCCGACACTGCGTCAATGGCATGGTTGTCCCACAGTACCATACACATGGCTGGCCATGTGTGATGTGGTGTCTGTGCAGGTGTGCGGTATGTGCCCCAGCGGGGGCAGACACTTACCATCAGACAGGCACACTGATGTCAGGGGCATTCCCGGCACTAGAACATGTTCACTGTGTGGATGGCCCTAGCTGTGTGGTAGCCCCTACTATGTCTTGCAGCCTGGCCACCTGTACACCCTCCGCTCAACACCCTCCATCCCTCCAGTACTGCTTGTGTACTATTCTACACTTTGGATTTACACTGCAATTGTTGCACATGTAAACCTGTTGTCATTTTTTTGACCTCACTGTGCTGCTGTTTACATTAATTGAGCTTCCTGACCTACACCTGTTGCTCATCTTTTCTTTGTGTTTCACACAAAGGGAGTTGCTTGTCTTGTTTGTGAGCTCTGATCTGGACTCACATAGATAGGGCACCCCTACCTTTGTACAGAGTGCAGGTTTGTCTCACATTGTGGATTTATGCCTTGTAGCCTGTTATTGCTGTGTCCACACTCCCCATCCTTGGTTTGCCCAGAGTTAAGACTACCTTTTTTCTGGGTGGTAATCTGCACCACACAAAGTGTCACGCAAATCACACAAACACACTTTGCACGGCACTAAAGTGCTGAATATGGCATAGCACCTGTATTCATGTACATGCCCCCTCTCTTTGCAAAAGTGCATACATTATAATTTTGCCAGGTGTTAATGCAGTTTGCGCGTGCTGTTTGGCCTTTTGAATATAGGGGACCGGCGCAAACCTGGTGCAAACTGTTTGCGCCCAGGACAAAGTTTTGAATATGTGGCCCCTGATGTACAAATGCTGTAAAATGCCCAGGTTATGAGTGAATCTTAAACTGTTTCAGTGCTCACTCATAACTTTGCTAATTTTCAATATTTTGACTCCCAAACCTTCAACGTAGCCATTTTTCCACACCACGTCATAAATGTGACATACTGGATATCATTTTTAAAGTCCTGGACGAAATGTATTTTTGCACCTCTCTGGTGAGAAATGACATTTCGGCCAATATACTACAAATGGTAGCTGTCATGTCTATAAGGCGAATCCTAACAGAAGTATCCTCAAAAGTTGGGGTCAAAAAATTAAAAACAAAAAACTTGTTTAATAAGCATCAAACATTCGGCATTAACAAATGCTGTCTTTACACTGGAGTGTCACTTTTTCCTATTGATTTCACTGGAGTGTCGCTTTTTCCTACTGATTACACTGGAGTGCCACTTGTTCCTACTGATTACACTGGAGTGTCACTTGTTCCTATTGATTACACTGGAGTGCCACTTGTTCCTACTGATTACACTGGAGTGTCACTTGTTCTTATTGATTACATTGGAGAGTCACTTTTTCCCTATTGATTACACTGAAGTGTCACTTTTTCCTACTGATTGCACCGGGGTGTCACTTTTTCCTACTGATTGCACCGGGGTGTCACTTTTTCCTATTGATTACACTGGAGTGTCACTTTTTCTCATTGATTACACTGGAGTGCCACTTGTTCCTATTGATTACACTGGAGTGTCGCTTTTTCCTACTGATTGCACCGGAGTGTCACTTTTTCCTACTGATTGCACCGGAGTGTCACTTTTTCCTACTAATTCCACTGGAGTATCACTTTTTCCTACTGATTGCACCGGAGTGTCACTTTTTCCTATTGATTACACTGGAGTGACATTTTTTCCTACTGATTGCACCGGAGTGTCACTTTTTCCTACTGATTGCACCGGGGTGTCACTTTTTCCTACTAATTCCACTGGAGTATCACTTTTTCCTACTGATTCCACTGGAGTGTCACTTTTTCTCATTGATTACACTGGAGTGTCACTGTTTCCTATTGATTACACTGGAGTGTCACTTTTTCCTATTGAATACATTGGAGTGTCACTTGTTCCTATTGATTACACTGGAGTGTACTTGTTCCTATTGATTACACTGGAGTGTCACTTTTTCTTACTGATTACACTGGAGTGTCACTTGTTCCTATTGATTACACTGGAGTGTCACTTGTTCCTACTGATTACGCTGGAGTGTCACTTGTTCCTACTGATTACACTGGAGTGTCACTTTTTCCTATTGATTACATTGGAGTGTCATTCTTTCCTATTGATTAGCTTTCTGTCACCCCACCGCCATGACAGATCAGGAGTGATGGGGGTGAAAGCTGTTGAATGGTGCTAGCACTACAGACTTTTTTAAAAGAAAAAATGGTTTGTTGTTGGAAGAGTATGACCAGGGAGCAAGTGAGGGACCACTGCGTCAAGAATGGTGCTGCCTGCATTTCGGGCATGATTGGCCGGCAAGACTGTAGTCCGGTGAGGAACAGTGCAAGAGAAAAAAAAATAGGTACTTTAAATTTTCCAGGGAAATATGTCAGGTAATGTCACTGAAGCTGTGGGGGTGATGTCTTGGTGGCTGATAGGTGAAAGGCCGTGGAGTGGAGTGGAGTGGAGCAGGGGGGTCATTTGATGGCAAATGTATGATGCACTGTGTGAAGCGCATGGTTTAAAATAAAATGTGTGGTCTAACTGGGAAAGAAAATACAATTACAGCCAAGAAGAAGAAATTTTACACATGTGCAAGGCTGTTACTTTGCTTTTTGAATGCCAAGAAGGGACTAAGGGGTTCTCTGCTTTAATCTCGCTAAGCGAGTAAACAAATATAGCAGTTTGCAGAACTTGAAATACAGTGGGCACATTGATATTTTTGCCGGAAGGGCAGACTGGCACCAGGCCTAATTATTTCATGGTCTCTGTTGGCACACAAATGTACCCCTTTCCAGAAGTCTTGGCCAATCAGAGGCCGGCAGATCTCTCTACCCATTTTCTAACACGCGATACATTTATTTATTTTATACCAAGTTGGGATTTGTTTCCTTATCAGAGAAACTTTGATAGTACTTTGTCAAGTCTGGAAAATAATTTGAAATGTAATTCAACAGGTATAGCCTGGAATAAATATAATGATCTTGGCAGAATGTTCATTAATATTTATTTATTGGCGGGGGGTGGCGCTGTTGAGCAGCTATCCGGCAATACGTGCCTAGAGACAGCTCTGTACATCCCATAGCTAAAATCATTTAAAAAAAAATAAACAAGTGGGATAAAAGCGACCAGAAGTTCCAGATCTGAACTGGAAAAAGTCTCAGGAGTCAGTAGACACTAAATTTACCCATGGGTCGGAATCAGAAAACGACGGGCGGTGGAGAAAAAGCCTCGGCGGCTGTACCAGACCAGGACGCAACTATCTCATCGATAGTGGGACCAGAGCCCCCTTGGAAACCTCTGCAATCAGCCATGCAGGCTATCGATTTAAAAGTGGAGTCAATACTCCAGCGATTCGTGGAGCAAGATACCAGGATTGATGTGGTGTCTAACACTGTGACAATGGCGGAGAAATCGGTGACTCAAGCATTAGCCATGACTGCCAAATTAGTGCAAGAGAATGCCTAACTACATTACAGACTAGAGGCCCTAGAGAATTCAAATTGAGCCTCTCATGTGAGAATCATTGGGCTCCCTGAGGGGACTGATGGTCTGAATTACTTACATTCTTGAAATCCTGGCTACCAGAAGTATTGACCCTACCAACAGACCTACTGACTGATCACCTTTGCAAAGCCTTTCAGATTACCCCTCGATCTGCTGGTCCATGTGGGGATATGCCACGGGTGATTTTGCTGATTACGGCCAACTCTTCGACTTGGGACACAATCCTGCAAGCCACAAGATCAGCGGAGGGGTTATCTTTTGAAGGAGTGACGATCCATTTGTTCCCCGACCTGTCTTTTGACACCCGAACAAGAAGGAAAACATTTGATGCTGTTCGGGCCAGGCTGAGAGGCTTGGGGGTCCTCTCACTGCCTCCTGATGTCTGCCAGGCTCCGAATTCATTATGGAGGGTGCACATTCCAATTTAGTGACCCGGTCAAAGCTGGGAAGAAGGTGGAGGCCATAGCTCGAGAATTTCAAACTTCTGAGGGACAACGGACTGAAGAATCGGACGAGGAGACCTGAGCTGGAGATGGTTTGGGACTTTTGTGCCTTGAACTTAAGTACCTCTTAAATCTGTTGCTTCTAGCTAAACAAGCATGGGATAGAGTATTTCTGGGCTAGGTGGTGTCTTATAATTAATATTTTTCTGCTAAGAGACTTTACGTTTTTACTAACCTATCGACATGGATGCACATGCCCAGAGTATTTTGTTAAATTCCCTGATTTCTTGTTGCAAATTAGTTTATGATGGGATGCATATTACAGTTTTCTTAGGCACTAAATATGCAATGGCAACCATTTTGGACTTGGAAACATATCAACACTGGCTGCTGAATTTTGAACATTTCAGGCTAAAATATTTTGGACTTGTGCCCCAAAAGCCTTAGATGGCTGTAGCTATTTAGTTCTTACCAATGATCTTGATAAAGTACATTGTGTTTTAACCCCCCTCTGCCTAACTCAATTCGGTATAGGTTTACAATCCCTATATACATTTGATGGATCTGGATGTCTTTATTATTGTGATGCCTTACAGATGATTGTACTCTATGTAATTGCTTTTTCTCAAATGCAATAAACATAAACTTTAAAAAAAATGTGTATATATATATATATTTATTTATTGGCAATTTTTGACCAGGAAAATCACACTGAGCTGTGATTGCTTGTTTGCCGGTGTGTCCTGGGGGTGAGTTAAAAGGATTTGTTTTATTGATATGGGAATGTTGGCCATGACACGGGGGAAACTTTCTTGCTATTCTCCTTCCTGTGGGAGGCAGGGGGTGCTGTGCAGCTATCCTGCAAGATGGCTGCCCCTGGGATGGAATGTGACAATGTTGCTGCTAGGATACGGGGGCCAA